>ML994632.1:0-600000 GCA_010093925.1 Zopfia rhizophila CBS 207.26
TATTATGTTGCGAGGTTGAATTCATTACCTTTCACTCCTATTATTCGTTCCTATTCAAGGTCCGATACTACTAGGAGTTTGGTCCGAGTCCTGTGTGATTTCGACTATTTGCTATTGTGGTGATTGTCGCTATTGTGGTGATTGTTGCTATTGTCCGTTCGTCTGATCGTTCTGCTGTCGGATCTGGATATAAAAGGAGCTGTCTCCTACTATTTCTCCTTCTGTAGACCAATTTCCAATCCTTCAAATCCTTCAAGGAAATCAAAAAAAATTCAATCAATCAATATGCCAATTCCCTGCCCGCCCACTGCTCTTCCGGAGGCCTTCCGGGTCATCTGCCTGCGTTCCGTACGGGCGTTCGGTCGTGGCCGTCGCGTCGTCTTCAAGTTCGACAAGTCGAACTCAAAGAAATGTGCATATTGCACATTACAGAATGAGAAATGCGCTCCCGTAAGTGCCCCGAATGTCATCCGAGTTCATTGGCTAATGGGTGTCAGATCCCCTGGTACGCTGGGGAGGAGTATGCTGCTTTTTGGGCAGCTATGGATGATCTGGTGTTGGAGGAGGAGGAGGAGGAGGGTTCAGAGGAGATGATGGCCGTCAAGCGTGCGGCTTATGCTCTTGACAATGTCGTCCGTGTGACGACAAGCATGATGAAAGAGTCAGGGACTGATCCGTCAGTCTTTGCTCTTTCGGAGGGGATCCGAGGTATCTCGGGAAAGCTCGATGCTCTCCGGGAGAGCATTGAGGCTTTGCCTGCCTCGATTTCCGGGCCGGTTCGTGGTCGGGGCGATGGTGGTGGTAGTGGTGGTGGTCGTCGTCGTGGTCGGAGGGGTTCCGGGGCTGGTCCCCGTGAACGTAGTAGCAGTCCGCTGGCGGACCCAGATGCTTGATTTGCTGTTCTGTTCCTGTATTTATAGTTTCTTTTCATGGATCTGTTCTTCCCTTTCCACCCATCCATCTATTCGTACATGTGCCTTGTTGGTGTCGATGAACCTCGTCAGTGAACCATTACTGTCCCTTTTCGTGAAGGCGTCGGCTAGATTGTCTGCTCCGTTTATCCACCGAATCTCATAGAGTTCCCGACGCTCGTATGATTCCCGTAGGGCCATGATATCGATCATCAAGCGCTTCTCTTTGGTTGTTCCGAGTTTGACCAGACACTCATATAATGAATATGAATCTGTGCAAATGATTGTATTAATCTGAGGCAGATTCAATTCTTGTGTAATTTGGTTGAGTGTTGTGTTGAACGCGTAGGCCATATCCACTCCTGAAACCATTCCGTATATCTCAGATGCTAGAACGCTTCTTGTTACACGCTTACTCTTAGTCGAAGAGTAGTGCATAATATTTCCTGTTAACTCGAAGCTGTTATTCTCCCGTGATTCAGTTCCGATAATGATCAGGAAGCCGAGTTGAGAGCTCATGTCCTTGTTGTTTGCGAATGATCCATCCACAAATACGAATAGTGAGCACTTTCGGATGTTAAACGGAATGTAACGAAGTCCTCTGTCAGGGTTGTCGATCTGCCATTGAATTCGCTTGTTCAGTGCATCAATATCAGTTTTCTCTGGATTTTGATGCTGAGCTGCAATAGAAAGGTCAAATGTTGCCTCGGGTTGGCAGATTGATGCAATGTATGCTCCCCTTGCTCGTTGTTCGATATATCGCTGGTTCGGGTCACTTTCGGATGTGTTAACGAGTTGGAGCTTAAGGCCTTGTCCCTTTTGTTGTACGTGAATTTGATCGTCGGATTTTCGAATGCGACATCCATTGAATATTAGTTCAGATTCAGGATCCAGCTTTTGTTTTGGTTTGGCTGCAATTTGAGCGATCCTAATTTGTTCCTCTTCCAATTTGGAGAATGCATCGTTGCAGAGGATGAGAGTGTCATCTGTCTGCATACCTACAACTCCGAATGTGGTCCGGGAGTGATCCTTTGTGATAAGAAGACATGGGTCGAAGGATGACGATTTCATGTTCAGTTTATCATGGTGGTGCTTTGAGTACGTAGCCCACCAATGGGTGCCTGCCTCTGCAATGCCGTATAGTGGTTTTACGACACGCATGATTGTTCCCTTTGGGTACAGGTGCTGGATCTGGTGGGGGATTCGGGCCAGTATCGGACGTACAAGGCATGTGTTGGACTGTACGTACGCCTGAGTTACATCGCGGATCCAAAGGTTGCAATTGAACTCCATCATCAGCGTAGGTGCGATTGCTAGGGTCAATCTTTGACTTGCTCGTTGGAGAGTTGGGGATTGGGTCAGAATCAGGTCCTTGTCTGTATCTGCATATCCCTGAATAACGAGCCTTGACTTCTCATATGGCGAGTCTGTTCCGAGCCCTTTGACTTCTTGAACCATCCTTGAATTAAAGATCCTTGTGTCTCCGTGTTTGCTCCGATTGTGTTTTTCAAACACAAAGACTCCTCGTTTGAGTAATGCTTCGATCTCAGAGTTATCTGAGGCTTCGAATGGTCGTCCAGGTGTTGTAATCTTCCCTTGTTTTCGAAGTCTTTTTGATTCTTCCTGGTGTTGTAGCTCTTTCCCGCTGATAAAAGCATTTTGGATCTTGCGTGGTCTTCCTCGTCCTCTCTTGACAGGTTCGGTTGTGGGTTCAGTTTGGGTGTGGTCCGTAAGGGGCTGTGTAGGGGGATATTCAGAGTTGATTACGGGTTGTATCAAGGGAACTTCGGGGTCGACTAAGTAAGGTTTCACAACGGTTGATCGAAATTGTGTTGGTCCGTGTGGCATATCAACTGTACAGGTTTCATCGTTGACGTCGAGTAATTTGAATGGGCCTGTCCATCCTGATGCTTCTCTCCATACTCTGACATCGCTTTGGAGTGGTAATCGAATGGTCGGGGCAGTATCGGGGCCGTTTCGGGTTGCAAGAGCAAGTGCAATTTGGTTTTGAGTGTGAATTTTCTTGATCTCGCGCATTGCTTTCCTGATTGCTTCTGCCCTTTCATAGACATCTGGCGAGGGTGGTGATGTCTCAGTCATCCTTGGATAAGCTCCAAAAACGAGTAGTGTCGGTACAAGGCCGTTTGGTCCTGCAGTGTCGTTGACTGCTTTTACTGCTGACTGTAGTGCGTTGTCTAGGGTCATGCTAGTACCACTTTCGGACCTGATTATGTCGAAAGCTCGTCTCAATGGTGCGTGATATCGTTCAATCTTACCTACACTGTTGTGAGCTTCAACGGGTATTTCCTTGACTGAGATGGCCATGGAGGATGCTTTTGAACGAAATTCGGAAGACGCAAAGTTCTTTCCGGCGTCATGCCTAAGCGTTTCGGGGGGGCCTAGGTAGGTATCTATCCAGCAATCCCTCAGTGTGTTCCAAACGTGCTTGGCTGTTTGGTCCTTCAGGAATCGTGCTGCTTGAAACCCTGTTGCGGAGTCAACAACGTGGATTACCGGACGGTTGTTCAGATGGAAGATATCCACTATGATCTCGTAGTTAAAGTTGAACTCTTCATCGCTTTTTAAGCGGAATCGGAATCGTCCTGGGGCTGTTCCGGATATCTGGCAAGCGTGACATTTCTTAGTGATCTTTTGCAAGATGGATTTGTCTACAAGGTCTTCTGGGTTTGCGCGTTGTAGGAGGTCGGTCAGTTTCTTCACTGAAGGGTGTCCGAATCTCCTGTGTAACTGCCGGAGTTCTGGCTCGGTAAGATGTGATGCGGCTGTCTCTTCGTCGTTGTGCAGGAGTAACCATGGATGTCCCCATTTTCGAACGACTGGTACTCTCTTTGATCCTTGTACTAGCTCATTCGTAAGGTTATCTAGTTTGACTCCAAGTCTGTCCATGTCTGCTAGGCAGAGCAAGAATGGTGTTCTTGTTGGCACAACATGAAAAGTTATAAGTCCGATTGGGGTCCGAACCCGAGCCGTACCGATGGATGTTGCGGATCCTTTTCCAAATCGGATCTTGTGCAATCCAGCATCCTTCTCATTAAGCTCTACTTTCTCGATCTTTTGGAGAGCTTGAAATTGTTCCTGGCCTGCGGTTGAGATGCTTGCGGCGCCACTGTCTGGTAAGATACCTTGGAAAGTGTTGGAGGAGTATCGGTGCATGTTCGGAGCAAAAACGGATGTGTCTTCAGTACTCATTTTAGGGTCATCTTTTGTGAATTGATGAAACGTTGTTTTGTCATTGAGGATTGAGACTAGATTCGGGCCATTTACGGAGTTGCTTATGGCGGTTGCAAAGAATTGTTCTGTCTCATCCAAGTCATCTTCATCGAACTCAGTTATCAACTGATTGACGGTTTGTTCCGTTTCTTCTTCAGTGTCCCAATTTTCTAGTTGAATTCCTTCGAACTCATATAGAAATTGTTGAAAGGTCTCCTTCGAAGGGTTTACAGATCTGTTTCGGAATCGTTCATAGCTTCTCCGGCGTTCTTCTGGGGAGTGTTTCGTTGACCAGCATCCGATGGTTTTGCAGATGAAGCATTTCTTGGTTCGGTCATATTTCGTACCGTTGTCGGATCTCTTCCGGTCGAACCTTGGTTTAGAGAATCTCTTGAACTTTTCTTTGTTTCTTCCGTACGTGCGGTCGGTCCAGAATTGGTCATCCATCTTGTCTGGTTCAGTCATGAGTGCTGTGCTGTTTCGGATGTTTCTCTCAGCAGTTCCGATGGCTGTTCGTAGTTCGTCGCAGAGCTTCTCGTAAGTGTCTCCTGGTTTGTATAGCGCTAGGCTGCATTCTTCAATACCTTGACAAGCACTAAGTAATTGGTCTCTCAGTATTGTCTCAGATTGTTGTCCGGGTGGGAGGCCTTTTTGGATAAGGTACAGTTTATCGATTGTCATGTCCAGACATTGAAGCCGAGTCTTATCCGGGTTAGCTGTGATAGTGTCCCGTAGCGTGGTGCTTTGCCACTCTCGCATATACATCTGGCGGTTTTCTAAACTGTGGAAGCGATCCTTGGTTCTTTGGACTAGTTGTTCAAACGATAGTTCCTTATTAAATAAGTTATCGTAGTAGTACTGCCTTGCTTTACCTTTAAGCATGAACGAGAAAGCCATGTGCCAACTGTAGACTGGGAGTGCACAACGAGTACAGTTATCATAAAAGATTGGCAGTTTTGTATCCAGGAAGTCGAACGGTTCACCTCCGAATTGAATCGTCGGATTGTTGTTGTAGAATTTGCCGACGTTTATAATTTCTCGGGTCAGGTGGCTCTCATACAGACCGGTTTCATATACTTCAGGGTTGGGTTCGGAGCTGATTCGTGGTAGTATCGGAAGTCTTGGTGGTAGCTGAAATTGTTGCCCTGATGCTGATGAGCTGAATCGGGCTCTCATTGGAGTGGTTCCAAGATGATGGCTTCGATCGTTTGGGTCCCGTGCGTTCGAAGGTTGTCTTGAATGGCTGGATCTTGGTGGTCGGGTTTGCATCATTTGTGTTGCCGATTGTACTTCTGCTTTTGATTGAACTATTGGCACTATCGGGGGAGATACGGAGTTGGGTTGGAAGTATTCTGCATGCCTTGGGGATGTTTTGTCCCATCGGGAGTTCATATGCTTTCGGCCTATTTCCTTTTGGAGTTCTTCCGGTGGCCATTCGGGTAGTTCTTCTTCGTTCACTAGTTCTGCCAAACGAGTTGCAATAAAAGATCTATCCATCGCGATATATACACCATTGTGACGCAGAAAGTCGCGGAATCTCCGGTTGACATCTGGACTGGCTAGTTTGAAGGTCTCTTTAGTCCAATCTAGGAAGTCTACAACAAAAGCTTCGAACAGATCGTAGTCACATTCGTTACGGTGTTCGTACATAGATTGGAAGTAAATGATCTGCGTATCCACTCCGGTTGTGGTGTTGTCTGTCTTGGATGGGTCAATTGATTTACCCCATAACGACTTGTCAATGCGGTCCTCAAATTCTTCCGGTACTTGAAGAGGCATTTTCGGATCGTTGTCGGATGTATTCGAATCGTTGTAGGATGTGTTCGGATCGTTGTGGGATGTAACGGTCGGGTTGGTATTTTGAAGCGACAGGTTATTAGGGTCCGTAGCGGTGCAACCCTGGGGCGTTGTCGGATCGTTGTCGGGACGGTAACGGAGCTAGTGCTGCTTGTACTCGGGGTCAGGGGAGGGGTAGGAGGAGGAGGAGGCCGAGGTGCTGGCTAGGACTCTATAGGAGCGTTCCCGGCGTTGTTTCGGATCGTTGTCGGTATACCGTTTTACGAGGGAGCCTGTACGGACGACTTTCGATACTGGTGAGTATCTTTTACGGATCGTACTCTCTCTTTGTCAAAACGGGTGAGATTCGGAGGGATCTCGTGCGTGATGGACGCAGCAGCTAAGAAGCTTTACGTGACGACTGGTTACGGGACGTATCCTTTCTTAGTAGCCTTGGAAGCCTTACGTGACGACTGGTTACGGGACGTATTCTTCCTTTAGCACAGAGTAGGGCTTTACGTGACGACTGGTTACGGGACGTATTCTTCTCCTCTGTCTCTTCTAAGTGAACATTGCTGTTCTGTGGATTTTCGGGTGAGTTTCGGACTGCACTCGAATACAATCCACTGATCAGTGTTTGTTCCACTCAGGAACTTTAAGATCTCAAAGTGGGGGTATCTGGTAACAAGTTGTATTATTCTCTTTCTATCTGTTGAAAATATGGGATGGAAGCAGTCTATGTAGATAGGGGTTCGCTTAGCGGTCGAATCAGATCCGGTAGCCATCCGATAGCGATCCGCAATAGGCCTTGGTGGCATCGACAATCCGCCCACTTACAGGTTATTATTCCAACAGCTGTTTTTACTAATTTTTTTTTAAGTATTTTCTTTAACTAAAAAGCCGCGTAGGCTTCTTTTTAAAATCTAGTATTACTAAATTTTCTAAATAAAACTAGTTAATTATCTTAAAACATTATTTTAAGTTTTTAATAGATTTCTAGGTATTTTTCTCTAGTCTATAGTTTTTTTACTTAACTAGGTATTTCTACTAACGTTTGAATTATTATAGCTTTTAGATTTTTTTAACTTTATACTCTAACTAGTATAGCTTTATGTTTATGTCTGTTGCTAATAGTACATCTAGTAGTGCTAGTTCAAGTAATAATATATAAACTACTAAATAAATTCTTATATTTTATAATAGTCTTAGTTTATAATTAACTAGTCTAATAACTTTACTAATTTTAAATAGTCTAATTTAAACGTAATCTAGTTTCTTATTTAGTTTTTTAGTTTTTAAATTTTTATATAGTAGGAAAACTTTTTTTTTTAAAAAAAAAATTAGTTTTTTAACTCTTAACTTATTAGCACTCTCTGTAGTTCGTAAGTTTTTTAAGGTAATAATTCTACTAAAATTATTATATAAGTCCTATAACTATTTTATTTTATTTTAAGTTTAAAGTAATTTACTTTTTAATTTATGTAGTTCCCTATAAGCTGATAGCTTATATCCATAGTTAGTATAGAATAGTAATATATTAGTTATAAATAATTTTATACTATTATAAGTAAACTATACTAAAGGTAATAACTTAATCTAATTCTCTTAAAGATAATTAACGTATATCTTTAAGTATTATTCTATAATCTAATTTATATACTTTATTTGCCTATTTATTTAAGAATAAAAGCTTATTAAGAGCTTATTTTTTAACCCTAATCTAGCTAACAAGATTTTTTAAAAATATAATATAAATAATTTATTTTAATTAATAATAAACTCTTTAGGTAATTTATATTTTAAGATTACTATCTCTAAGATCTTATATACTAGTTTCTTTACTAATAAATCTGTAACTATTAGACTAAAGTATGCGTATTTAAATGCTCTATTTATAATAACTAATATTATATTATACTCTTAATCTAATCCTAGTTCCTTAGATAATAATAGTCTTATAATAAAGTCTATTAAAACTAACTATTATAGTTATTTTAGTACTTCTAGTAGTTATAAAAATCCATAAGGCCTATATTATACTAGTTTATTTTTTTTATATTCTAGATAAGCTTTAACTACTTCCTTTACTTTTTATTTTAACTTTTTAATATAGAAATTTCTAGAGATTTGCTTTACAGTTTTTTCTATTCTTTAGTATTTATATATAATAGCTTTATAATTTTTTTTAATTAATTTCCTATATAGCTCTTTTAGCACATAAATGAGTCTATTTACGTACGTGAGTTCTAATTCTAGGTTCTTAAAGTTTTATTACTTAAAATCCTAAATTCTTATTATCTAGTAATTTTTAACTCTAGTAATTGCTGTAATTCTTAGGTGATTATAACTTAAGAATTTATCTAATCCTACTATTAATACCATGCTTAGTATAGGTTCTTAATATTTTATATAATTTAATTATTAGCTAAATATATCTGCTGCTCCGTTTTCTATTTCCTTTTAATAAAATATTTTAAAATTATAGATAGCTAGTTTCTCTAACTAGCGTATCTATTTTTAGTTCAGCTTTTTTATAATAATAAAACTTATTAAGTTCTTATAGTCTAATAAGACCTCTATTTAATACTTAGCTTTTTTAAGGTAAATTTATTATTTCTTAAATACTACTACTACTACTACTACTACGTCAGGAAAAAAATTGGTGGCATTTTTACAGCATTTAGCCGCATTTGGCGGCCATTTGCGCATTTTGCGCACCACGCCCTGTAGCTTATGGTCTCGACTCTAAAGCGGCATTAAGCCGCCAAACGCAATACCGTCTTACAAGATGCTACAAAATGCGCGATTATATCCTCTAAAGCTTTTATTACCGTTTGTAATATTTGCACGATTTGTTCATTATGCACATTATGCACATTATGCACATTATGCACATTTTGTAAATTTAACGCTTTCTAAGATACTACATATCTAGTTCATTTCTTACACGTAGTACGTACATTTCAAAGCACAGTTCTAAATTACTAGCTACTAGTAACTTACCATACAAGGCAATGAAATACTGTACAAGCTCCATTCACCCCCCCTTTCCAATCCGCCTGAAGTACTCTCTGTGCCTACTCTAATATTAATATGGAATTGGCTCCTACATTGAATCGGATTTGGCTCCTACATTGAATCGGAATATCAAGGGGGAGACCCCCTTAAACCCCCCTTCCCCCTACGGGGAGCCCAATTTGAATTCAATGTAGAGCTCTTAGGGTAGCTTGGTGTAGGGCTCAAGAGGCAACTCGGTGTACGGCTCTAGGGGCAGCTCGGTGGAGGCAGCTCGGTGCAGAGCCCTGGAGGCAGCTCGGTGTATGGCTCTGGAGGCAGCTCGGTGTATGGCTCTGGAGGCAGCTCAGTGCAGAGCTCTGGAGGCAGCTCGGTACAGAGCTCTGGAGGCAGCTCAGTGTATGGCTCTGGAGGCAGCTCGGTGCAGAGCTCTGGAGGCAGCTCAGTGTATGGCTCTGAAGGCAGCTCGGTGCAGAGCTCTAGAGGCAGCTCAGTGTATGGCTCTGGAGGCAGCTCGGTGCAGAGCTCTGGAGGCAGCTCGGTGCAGAGCTCTGGAGGCAGCTCGGTGCAGAGCTCTGGAGGCAGCTCGGTACAGAGCTCTAGAGGCAGCTCAGTGCAGGTCTAGATACACGTTAGTGAACAGGTTAGTAAAGGGCTTGGTGGACCCAAATATCAGCTTGGTATAGGTATATGAAGGAAGGAGGACAGAGGGAAGAAAATTCTGTTAGAGCTGAACAGAAGACTAAGTTCAGCTCTTCGCGTACGAAGAAACTTAGCGCGCATGGACAGAAAATGGTAACTTTGCAGGCTTGCAGCGCCTGTAGATATTGGTAATAAATTTTAGAAAGTGGATAGGCAAAAACTAGACTATTATACAAGTAAAATGGTATAGAATTTGGGAGGAGAGTATAGTATATTACAGCATTTAATAGCATTTTATAGCATCTTGCTGCATACTGATAGTTAAAGTCGTAATTAGCTGTACTTTCTAGCAGAAGAGTTGTGGAAGGAGTCGCGTTTAGCAGCTAAATGCTGCCGAGTTATGAGTGGAGTAGCATTTAGCGGCCAAATGCTGCTAAATGCTTGAAAATGCCGGAAATGCTAGAATGGCGCGAACACAAAATCTTTAGCCGTGAATTGCAACTTTAAGTTGAAGTTGCAATTAGCTGCAGTTTGCAGCAGAGTCATGAGTAGAGGAGCGTTTAGTAGCTAAATGCTGCTAAATGCTTGAATAAAGTTGCAATTAGCCGCAGTTTGCAGCAAAGTCATGGGTGGAGTCGCATTTAGCAGCCAAATGCTGCTAAATGCTTGAAAATGCCGGAAATGCTAGAATAGCAGGAACACAAAATTCTTAGCCACGAATTTTTTTCCTGATGTAATAGCTTTTTATTATAAATATTATAGTTTAACTTAGCTTCTATGAGTTTCTTTAATAAATAATTTATAGAATAAAAATATTTATTATTATGTTATTAACTATAGACTACTCCTATCACATAATCAGATACATCTGTTTCTAGTATAATAGATAATTTTAAGTTAAATATTTTTAATATTAGTACTTAGGTGAATTTATTTTTAAGTTTTTTAAATACTTATTACTATTTTTACTCTTAATTAAATCCATTATCTTTCTTAGTTAACTCTATTAGAGGTGTTATGATTTTTAAATACTCTTTTATAAACTTCCTATAGAAATTTATAAATCCTAAGAAGGACTATACTTTTTTAACTATTATTAATATTAGTTAATTATATATCTCTATTAACTTTTTTAGATCCGCTAAGATTTCTTCTCTTAAAATGATAAATCCTAGAAACTCTATTTCTATAACATGGAATTTATATTTTTCTAGCTAAATAAAAAAGTTATACTTTTAAAGTTTTTTTAAGACTTTTTTTATATATATCTTATACTCTTTAAGTGTTCTGTTTATATATACTAGTATATTATCTAAGTACGCTATTATAAATATATTTAGGTATTTATAAAATATATAATTAATAACTACTTAGAAAGTTGTTAGCGCATTTATTAATTTAAATAGTATAATATAATACTTAAAAAGTCCATATCTTATTTTAAATGCTATTAACTATTTATATTCTTATTTAATTTAAATCTTATAGTATTTCTTATGGATATTAAATAGGCTAAATTATTAAGCTCTTTAGAGTCTATCTATTAGCTTCTAAATTAATAGTAATAAGTATTAATTCTTTATTATAGCTTAATTTAGTTATCTAAAATTTATACATAATTATAACTTTTTATTTTTCTTAGGTATAAATAATATTAGTGAAGCTATTAGGCTCTCACTTAGTTATATATATCCTTTTTTAAGATTCTTTTTAATATACTATTTTAATTCTTCTTGCTGTACTCTTAATAGAGGATATATTAGTCCTAGTTTAAGCTCTTTTTTATTCTTAACTAGTATTTTATAGTCTTAAAATTAATATTTTAAAAGTGCACTCTTCTTATTTTCATTAAATAAATATATAAATTTCTTATATTTGTTATAAGTTGCCTTAACTTAATAGTACGTTTCACGTTAGTAACTCTACCCTAACTGATTACTTAATAAGTTTCTAGTTCTTTCTATATCTAGAATAGATAGCTCTAGGTTTAATAAAATAGAGTTTATGCTTTATCGCAAGGTAAAAAGAGAGTATATAATAGATTTAATAAGATAGTATCAAACTATTTCACTTAAGTTTAAGTCTTAACTTAGAGAGAAGATCTTAATTTTAGAGTAACTATAAAGAATTCAAAATATCTCAGAGCCAGTCTATGCCTTATACTTATAGAAAATCCTTTATACGTACATTGTATATCTCTGTGCAGTATATTAAATACTGTTAGAAAAAATAAGAGTAATAAGTTCCTTATTTATCTTATCTATTTCATCTATTAAGATCCTATTCTGGTTATGTGTATGACTGCTTCTAATCTACTAGTATAGTTTTATATTTCTATTCTTACTTCTTAGCTTGTACTTTAGCCTATGCTAAAGTATTCTATACGTGTTTATAATTCTTTCTTTCTAGCTCAAATATACGTTTTTATTTTAAGGCTTTATTAGCTATTATTACTAGTTCCTTTAGCTTCTTAAGTGTAGTTATTTTACTATTATTATCTATAATACTATCCCCCTCTTTTAAGTCTTTATTTTAGAAGATAGTTTCTTTTTTTTATAAATAGTATAAAGGTAACAGGTCCTCCGGCTTGTGCTCTAAACTATAAAATTCTTAACTTTTTTTTTATCCTGCCTAGTGTTTAAATAATGACATGTCTTAAATTATCTCTAATACATGCTTACTGTTTAGTTTCTTAAATCTATAATAAATTCTATCACATGCCGTTACTGTGTTCCTGTTGTTGTAATAATACTCTTTAATATCTAGTAAATTCAGCTTCTAGTTATTGTTCTAAATGCGTTAATTATAACATAAAGTACAATCTTATCATAATTTAATCTAAGTAGAATTATCTTAATCATGATAAGAAGAAATTGCAGGAGTAACTTTATTATACTTAAGAGAAGATAATAGCTACTTATTCTCATAAGTTACGCCTTTATTAGTAGCTAGCTTAAATAGATTCTTAGAAGAAGAAAATGTTTCAGCACGAGCTTACCTTAATTAACGAAGTTCATATAATAAAAAAGAAAAAGTAAAATTATTAGAATTAATCTGGTATACTACTACCCGTAGCGTCTAATATTATCTTACTTTTCTTCTCAGGTTTTAAGTAGAACGTCTTATACTTTTTTTATACTTTAGACTTTATTTTAAAGTAAGCTTTTACTGCTCTCTTTAATAGTACTAGTTAATTAGCTCTAAACTATTCTTTAAGTTTCTAACTAGTTTTTAAGTGTTATCTTTAGGTCTGTATTCTTCCTATCTAACTAAGTACTTCTACTAATAACTAAACTATTAATAGTCTAAAATTTATTAGACTTTATACTCAGTATGATCTTCCTTAAGCTTAAGCTTTATCTATAGTTTAGCATTATATAGTGCTGATTCTAATTTAGAGACATAGAAAACTAAATAAATTCTTATGTTTTTAGGTAGTTATAGTTCGTAATTTACAGGTCCTATTTATTATTTAACCTTAAATAGTCCCAATTTAACGTGATCTAATTTTCGTAATGGTTGCTTTATTTTTAAATTTTTCTTTTTTAAGAAAATCTTATCCCCCTTTCTAAAGATTGGTCTCTTAACCTTAGATTTATTTTTAACTCATTTACTAAAATTGCCTTTACAGGTAATTTTCTATACAATTTCTTTATATAGTATTTATAAGTCTTTAACTTTTCTTCTTATAGACTCTAATACTTTATTTAATATTTATAGTTCTCGATAAGCCGTAGGCTTATAACTATAGTTTACATAGAATAGTAATTTTCCTATTATTAATGACTTTACAGAGTTGTATATAAACTTAGCTATTAGTAGTAAGTTAATCTAATTATCTTATAGTTTATTAACATACATTCGTAAGTATTATTCTAATGTTTGATTTGTCTATTCTATTTATCTATCTGTTTATAGGTGAAATGCTGTTAAGAGGCAGTATTCAGCCCCTAGCTATTCTATAAACGTTTTTTAGAATATTAACGTGAATAACTTATCTCGGTCTGTGATAAATTCTCATAGCATTCTGTATTATGTAATTAGTATTTTAATTAGTAATAACGCCAGTTCATCTGCTTTTATTTTCGTATAGGTTAGTTTAAAGTAAGCGTACTTTATTAGTCTGTTAATAATAACCAGTATTATATTATACTATTAACTTATTAAGGTAGTAATTATTGGTATCTCTGTGATAAAATCTATTATAACTAATTCCTATAGTCTATTTAGTAAAGATATTAGTTACATGAGTTTATACTTTTTATGCCTTAATGCTTTATTCTTTTTGCAGTTAATATATTCCAAAAGAATTTTCTTAACCTTACTCTAAATTCTTGGAATCTAAAAGTGTCTGTTAATCCGTTCTATAGTCTTCTTAACTCCCTAATATCCATGTATTTTAGCTAAGTGTTGGTTTTTAATTAGCTCTATCTATAATTCATTTAGTATATAGATTATTTCTTAGTTTAAATTCTAAAGTAGTCGTCTATTGTTGACTTTCCTTATCTATTTTTTCTAGGTGTTTTCGATAATGACTACTGATTTAATATCTATTTATAAGCTTTCTAGAGATCCGTCTTATCTTTACTTAAGTATTATATTATGTATTTTTAGTATGTCTTTTATATAGTCTGCTTATCTACTAAATACATCAGCCACAGTGTTTTCTTTTCCTAATTTATAAAGTATCTGAAAATTGAAAGTTGATAGTATCTTCTATTATCTGACTTATTATTAATTTAACTTCTTTATTATTATAAATGCCGTTAGATTCTTGTGATCCGAATATATAATAATTTATTACTTAGCTTCTTCTAAGTAATATTTCTATTTCTCAAATGCTTAAACTATTACTAATAATTTCTTATTATAAATATCATAGTTTAACTCGGCAGTTATAAGTTTATGAGATAAGAAGTCTACTAGGTACTTATATTTATTATTCTGTGTTTATAAAAGAATAGCTTTTATAGCTCTATCTAATGTGTCTATATATATCTCTATTTAAAGTCCTAAATTAAATATTTTTAATATCAGTGGTTCCTTGAATTTCCTTTTTAACTTTTTAAAGGCTTTGTTTTCTTTTTTTATCTACTTAAATTATTGATTTTTCTTAAGTAATTCCGTTAAGGGTACTGTAGTTTTTAAATAACCTTTAATAAACTACCTACAGAATCTTGTGAATCTGAGAAAAAAATAAACTTCTTTCACGTTTATTAGTGTTAGCTATAATAGAATATTCTTAGCTTTATCTAGGTTAACTGCTATTTTATTTTTAGATATAATATATTCTAAAAACTTAACTTTCTTCCTGTAGAACACATATTTTCCTGTTTAAATATATAAGTTATGCTCTTTGAGCTTCTGTAGTACTTTCTTAGTATACTTAATATATTCATCTAATATCCCGTTTATGTATACTAAGATATTATTAAGATATGCTAGTACAAAGACATCTAGATATTCTCTTAAAATATAGTTAATAATAGTTTGGAATGTGGCTGGTGCGTTAGTGAGTCCTATAGATATAACTATATATTTATATAGTTTATAGCTTATTTTAAAAGCTGTTAGCCACTCATGCCCTTCTGCTATTCATATTTAATAGTATCTATCTTTAATATTAAATAGGCTGAATCATTTGGCTCCTCTGAGTTTATATATAAGTTCTAATATTAAGAGTATTAAATAATAGTTCTTAACTGTTGCTTCATTTAGTTGTTAATAGTCCATATAGAGTCATAATTTCTTATTTTTCTTTAGTATGAATAGTGCTGGTGATGTAACTTTGCTTTTACTTTTCCTTAGATATCCCTTCTTAATATTAGTATTCAAATATTATCATAACTCTTCTTATTATTTAACGGATATTTGATATAATGGTGCTGGTCTTGGTTTTTCTTCTTCTTTAAGTATAATTCTACAGTCCTAATCCTTGTGTTCTGGTATTTAGTTTTCTTGTTTTTTTATAAACTATTTTCTAAATTCCTCCTAGTATTCGTTCGGCATAATAAACGTGGTATTGTAAAGAGTTACTTTTTTTATCTATATTATAGCTTTTATTTATCTATAGTAGTTTTTCCTGGGTCCTATAGACTTTATTCTCTAGTTAATTAGTAGGTTTTATTATGCTAGCTAGTTCTATCCTAGTATAAAATCCTCACTACCTAAATTCATAATCTTAATATAGTAATTATCTGTGTAATCTGCTGCCTTAATAGTTACATTCTCTATTTTAAAATTAATTAAATCTTTTCTAAATGTTACTGGATTATTATCTATGCGTACTACTTTTACAGGTTTATTTAAAACTCTAGTTAAGATATAGTATCTCTATATTTATTTATTTAATATAAGTGTTTTACTAGCCCTGCTGTCTATAAGCGCTTGCGTTTAGAAGCTATTAATATATATATCTATATATAGCTTATTTCCGTGTTTTTATTTAAGTCTAGTATAGTTAAGTAATAACTTCTTTATTTTAACTTTAGATTAGCTCTCTGGCGGCATAGTTATTGCTTACTGGCCTTTTAGTTTTTTATTTATAGTATAATTCTAACCGTTAATTACTTCTTTAGTATTTCTTTCTTAGGTCTATGGATAGGGCATTATTGGAGTTAGTATTCTTCCTTTAGTAATAATTTATATTCTCTTCTGGCTTTTTCTCCATGATCTTAGCACTTCCATCCTAAGAAACATTCTTTTATTATTAATTTAGTATGTAATTCTGTAGCTAACTATTTATTTTAGTGGTATTTAGTTTAGTAATATTAGCATCCTATTTAGCACTTATCCTAGTCTAACTGTTTATGTTTCTCTGTTTTTGGGTCTTAAAGTTTTTCTTTAGAATCCATATAGATTAGCTCTTATTAAGTATGGAGTTCTTATTTTTAAGCTATTTATTTTAGTACTCTTCTTATCTTTAGTTCTTTAACTCTTATTATGTGAGCTGCTTATTTATAGTGTTACTCAATATATATCCTTTCTTTATATATTTAGTATTTCTTTTATAAGAATCTTTCGGCGGCATTGTCGTCCTATACCTATAGTATTAATAAAGTAGGTTTTTTATCGGATTTCTTATTCTAATCCTATTTTAATTTAGGGTGTCTTATAGGGTAATAATAAGTCACATAGCTCATAAGTAGTATTAATTCTTATCTATAAATCTTATTTATCTATATAGTTAACTTCTATCCACTAAGTCTTTTATGTTACTTATTATTAGCTATTTATAATACTTATCAGCACTTATGCATCTTATCTCTTAAAATAACCTTCTAGTATTTAGTAATATAATATTCCCCTATATAGTGTTCTGATCTGTAGATCCAGTAATATCCTCAGCTTACTTACTATTAGATTATAATAGATATTAATTTCTTATCTTTTATAGTCTTTAAATCCTGTTACTATCTGAATTTCTGGTCCTCTGCCTTAAAGGGTCCTCCCCTTTACTAAATTATTTCATAGAATTAATTAGCTTCTTTTAAGGAGTTGGCTTAGTATTATCTAATAATAGCTCCTTATATAATAGTAATTATATTACTAGCTGGTATTACTAGATAATCCTTAACCTGCTAATATGGTAATTTGTATTCTTATCTAAGATATATATAGCTCCTATAAATCCAGCATTATTCTTTCTAGATTTATTATATTATAGTTTCTATTGTTATTCGGTCCTTGGCCGGTTCTATTCGGACTATAGTAATTTTAATCTCTATTAGTGCCTTAATCTAGACATAAGCTTTTTTAACGTCTACTATTTGTTGTTTATATTCTTTAATAAAATGTCTTTACTTTCTGCATCTAAGGCATGCCTTGCGTGTATATTAGTTCATTTATTTCTTAATACATTTATCCTATTTTCTTTTATTAATCCATGTGTTCTTGATTAATACATGATTGATTTCTATTATATTATAAATTCACATATTCTTTTTATTCTGTTATAGTGTATGAATCACTAGCCTAGCGTTATTCTTCTTTTCTTACTTCTTTTAGTACTAATAGTTATTAATTATTACTGCTTATTTAATAATTCTTAGAAGCATACTAGGTTATTTTCCTCATGAAATTTTATTCTTAATTCTATTCTTTAGTCCTGTATAGTATATTATTACTAATGGTTAGTTTACCTAATTAAGTTATAATTAGATTTATTTAAACTCTGCTATGTAGTTGGCTGCTGACGTTTATTACTTAAGTTATTAAAGCTTTTAGATTACCTTTATTTCTTTATTAATTTTACTAAAAACTATAATCAACTCTTTCTCAAACATTTTATAGTTCTTAAAAGTTCTTTTAATATTATTATTATAGTTCGTGAGTTCTGCTGATCCTATATTAGAGTCTCCTTTAGCTAAGTAGTTCTTTATAAGTGGTTTAAACTATTTTATAGCCTTTCTTATTATGTTTATACTAGCTACCAGGATTTAATCTTAGTCAATCATGAATAAGGCTTAATTGAACTAATAATATAGGTCTATTATAGCCATAAACGTCTTAAGCTTATCCTAATTTCTATTGAATTTAAAAGGCGGTTAGATTTTCGCGGTTTTTTCTCTTCTATTTCTTACTACTTTAACCTATTATTACATGCTAATTATGGTATTACGTAACTTTATAATAGCTATTTCTTATTCCTGGATGATCTGTTATGCGCTCTTAGTTCCTTCTAATATACTTTTAGTAGTAGATAAAAATCCTGCTATAACTTCTTCTTTACTGCTATTATTACTTAATAAGTAAAGTTTCTGTTTATTCTTATAATAGGTCGTTATAGACCGTAATTAGAAATTTGTTTATTAGAATTAATCTAACGTCCTCTTCTATACTTTGAAAGGGTAGTTATAATGTTATAAGTTGCCTTAACTTAATAGTACGTTTCGCGTTAGTAACTCTACTCTGACTAATTACTTAATAAGTTTCTAACTCTTTCCATATCTGGAATAGATAGCTTTAGGTTTAATAGAATAGAGTTTATACTTTATCACAAGGTAGGAAAAGGGTGTATAATAGATTTAATAAGATAGTATTAAACTATTTCACTTAAGTTTAAGTCTCAACTTAGAGAGAAGATTTTGATTTTAGAGTAACTATAAAGAATTTAAAATATCTTAGAGCCAGTTTATGCCTCATACTTATAGAAAATCCTTTATACGTACATTATATACTTCTGTACAGTATATTAGATACTACTAGAAAAGATAAGAGTAATGAGTTTCTTATCTGCCTTATCTGTCTTATTTACTAAGATCCTGTCCTAGTTATGTGTGTGACTGCTTCTAATCTACTAGTATAGTTCTATATTTCTATTCTTACTTCTTGGCTTGTACTTTAGCCTGTGCTAAAGCGTTTTATGTGTGTTTATAATTCTTTCTTTCCAGCTCAAACATATGTTTCTATTCTAAGACTTTATTAGCTGTTGTTGCTAGTTCCTTTAGTTTCTTAGATATAGTTACCTTACTGTTACCGTCTGTAATAATATTCTAAAGGTATTTAGATCTCTATAGTGTCTATAGCTTATTTTCGGATCTATATTATCTTAATATCCTATAGTTATTATTACTATAGTTATTGTATAGCCTTATATAAGATTTTTTCTATTCTAAAGTGTTTTTCTATTACTTTTAGTTTCTATATTTATACTACTTTCCTTACTAGATTATACCATTAAATAGTCTTTTATTACTAATCTATTATTAGATTATGTAATGAGAGTTAATTCTATTCTAAAATTATATTTAGCTTTTTTATATTTAGAATATTAATATAGTAGATATTTTTATAGCCTACTGCTTCTAGCTCTATTACTATAGTCTTTAGATTAATTAAATTTCTTTTTAAAAGTTATTATATTATTATTTACTTACCTTACTCTTATTAAGTACGCCTTTTCTTAGTATAATATATTATTTTATTTAATCTATTAATTTAAAATAAATGTTTTGTTTGCTTTATTATTTACTAGTGTTTTTAAAAATTTTTCCGTTTACTCTCACGCTAAAGTAAAGATATAGTTTTTATTATATTTATTATAGTCTAAAAGCTTTAATAGCTATGTTACTAGCTTAAGCTTTTTACTAGTAGCTATTTAGTTTTTTGCTATAGAATTATATATATTATGTTTTTAATTCTTATCTAAGTTAAAGTGCTCCCGTTTAATGTATATAAAGTAATAGTTATAATAATATACTAAATATAAAAGTTTATTATACTCTTTTCATATTTTATCTCCATACGTAAAATATTTCCATTTTAGGAAATATTTCTTATAAAAGAGTTCTAGGTAGTATAGATTATTTTCTTACTATTTTATTTTTCTTCTTTTTTCTCTATAGTATCCGTATTCTAATGTATACTTTTTTTAATATTATTATCTATATAAGCGATCTCACTAATCGTCTTTATTATTTATATTAATTTTAGTATTTAGGGCGTCTGGAATTCGTCTATTAGCCTTTTATTTTTTTACTATTTTTTTATATACTTCTTGTTCTTTTAGTTTTCTCATCCAGATTAGATATATTACTTATATATATACTTTTCTTATATAGTTAACTAACTTATAAATCCAGCATTCTCAATCTTTCAGTCTTTGAAAGATATTAATATCTTTAATTTATATAATAAGTAAAGGCGTTTTTATTTTATTATATTCACTATCCTCACTCTTTAGCTTAGTTTTTTATTATTAAGTTAGTTCTTTTTCTATATTCTAAGGAATATATAGTTTCTTTTATTAGATCTCTATAAGAAACTAAGACACTACTCTTTCTATAAAGCTGTTATGTTATAAAAATACTACTTATCTTAACTAGTTCTTTAAGCTATAAAACTCTTCTTCTAGCATAATTTTCTAATACTTAGTTTTATAGTTCTTGCCTTTATATTAGTTTAATTTATAAATTTAACACGCATTTCTATTTAGCTACTGCTAGATAGTTATTATTATAATTCTAAAAGTTTCATATATTAAAGATTTAATTTCTTAAAATAATTTTTTTTTTATTAATCTCTTAGAGTATAAAGGCTTAAGTATTTATATTTACTACTTAGTACTATTCTTTTACTACCTTTTATAATATCTTTTTAAATTATTAAAATTTGTTTATAAGTTTATGCTTACTGTTTAATGCCTTTGTTTATAATTTATTTTATAATATCCTAAAGATTTATAAATCTAACACTTATTCTTATTAAGTCTTTTTTTAATAGTCTCTACTAATAACTTGCTTTCTTACTATAGGTTCTATCCTATAGACTTAGGTTTTATTTATACTATTATAATTCTTAATCTCTTATCTAGATATTCCTTTACGAAGTGTCTGATGTTACTATATTTTAGATATACTTTTTTATTAAGTTACTTATAGTATTTTTAAATCATAAGCCACTTCTTTAGCTTTTTTTTTTATAGTGGCTTTTTAATTTAGATCTTATTAATACCTATTTTATTATAAGTTTATTTTTATTATGTTAATGTTTTCTTCTTTTTTATAATTATTACCTAACTTTTTTTATGTTTTAGTTTATGCTTATACTGCTAATTATCTATACATATAACAGATTCTATAAAAGCTTAAAAGTTATTTAGTTAATCTCTTCTAGCTAGCTTATTTTTAATTTAGTTTTTAAGTCTAGTATAATAAGCTGCTATTAATAGCGTGTTATTTTAATTAATTTATAACTATAGCTATCAAAATTCTACAGTATATACTAAAACTAATTTATTTTATTATAGGTTTTGTATTTTCTGTTTTGTAGAGTATTTTTTATTAATTTCTTTAAAAACTACCGTAATTTACTATATGAAGTTATTATAACTTCTGAATACTTTTTTAGTTTTATTTATTATTTCTAATACGTTATTTTCTTTTTTTATGTAATTTTTAACTAAAGGCTTAAACTAGTTTATAATTCTACCTTCTATATATATTCTTACTACCAAAATTCTGTTTTAATCTTTAGAAAAGGTGTTTTTATTAAATTAAGTATATATCTCTATTTTTGTAAGAAATCCCTTAAGATGTTCTTTTATACTATTAAACCTTTTAAATAGCTATACTTTAGTACTTAATATATATACTTATATATCTACTTAATTTTTAAGTTTAAGAACTATCTATTATAGCTCTATAATCTATACCTGTTATTACTATATAATCTAGGCTATAGATAATATTAATACTAAAGCTAAACTACTTAAGCCTATTATTATTATATACTATTTATATAACCTGTAGATACTTATAGTATTATGGTTTTAATTAAACCTCTTATTTCTATTACTTAGGAGTATATAGTAAAGGGTTTACTAAAAAAGCTTTTCTATAACTTTTATATATTTAAGATTATTACGTATAGTAAATATACATAGCCTTTATTACTATACTATAAAGACAATATATAGGTTTCTTTAACATAGTGAGTATAGGTGAAATCTGTGTTAGGGTTTTAATAGTAATATAAAATCATATAGTAACTTACTAACACAATATTCTAATAATATAAAGATATAGTAAGGTATAATCTAACTAATTTATTATATAACAAATTCTAGAGAGTTACTCTAGAATGTAAAGATAAGTATAAAGAGAAAACTATCTAAAAGCTAAAGAGAACGCCCTTTATATAGTAAATCCTCTGCTTACAATTTATTGTCTGATACGCCCTAATAAGTGTGCTGAGTCCTCATCACCACTCATCATGCTCATCCGTCACATGACTGTGCACGTGAGACGTCACGTGCCTTCTTCGCTATTGGTTTCATCAATCGCCTTGATGACATCAGCCAGGAGCCCCGCCTTATGCCTAGTTCTCCGAAGCGTCTGCTCTGCTTTCATCCTAGCCTCATGTTCTCTTGCGTGCTTCTTTGCCAACAGCTGGTAATCCTCTCTCAGTTGGTTCACCACCTCCTGCTTGTGATTATTACCTGTAATAAACCCTTGCTTATTACCGACTGTAATAGCATGCTAACTAGAAGACTTATAATATCTGCAAGGCATTTTGTAGCACAACGAAGTTCACCTATGGAAATTTCGAACCGCAGCCCATATCACAATATTGATATATATACTCAACAGTGTATACATGATACCAAATGCAGTATTCATTGTCCTCAATCTCAATATTCACTATTCCATCCAATCAACGGCAACATCCCACCTCGTGCCACCACTTACGGTTAGTGTGCCCCTGGCATCGAATCTGCAAGGATTACCTCACGCCCCATTGTTATCACACGCCACCTTCCTCAACTATCTAAACCATAGGTTTAACCTATATCCGCCTTTCGCATCCAACTAACTCTGCCATTTGTTCTCCCTATCTGATCCGGCCACACAGTCACACGATCTCCAAGACTTTTGTACCGTTTCAGACCGGTACTTGGCTTCTCACATTGGTATGTTTTGTCATCCGTGTGCTTACTCTCAACACTTTGATTCTGCTGTTCGTATATGTGTACTTCGGACCCTAACTGCACTCCTGATCTGGCTTCCACGGTTTATATTTGTTATCAAATCCGTTCTATCTGCGCCACTCCAAGACCCGTGACACCAGGAGGGGGAGAGTGGTTGGCCGGCTTGCTTCGGGCTATACCAAGCTGTTTCTCCAATATTCACTCTCAAAGCCTCATTCTTCCATCATTTGTGACACTACTACCGTTTTGCTTGTACATGCCTGTAATTTGCTTCAAGACCGGCAACGAGCATCTCAGAATAGCATTCATTCATCATGGAACATAGAACTTACATACCCAGATCTAGATCCTCATCCCATAATATGTCTCGTTTACAGCAAGATCTATCCGGAAGTCCACATCAGGAAGGAAACCTTGAATCCAACGACCACTTGGACCCAATGATCACCCGAGCGCTAGGCAGGATACCGCACGTCTGCGTTGTCGGAGCTGGAGTTGCGGGGCTTCGATGCGCTGACACTTTGATTCAGCATGGTGTGAAGGTTACGATTTTGGAAGGAAGAGATCGCGTTGGTGGAAGGGTAATTCGAATTCCAGTTCTGACGATCTGTCACGTGACTAACTTTCGAACGTAGTTATGTCAGAGTAAGGAATTGGGACATATGGTTGACCTGTAGGTCTGCGGAGTCCCTGCAGTATAATTTCATGTGAATCATGTTAGGCTAAGGTGTATTTATCAAGCGGCCCGAATTGGATACACGGCACAGAAGACAACCCGATCCTGGACCTGGCAAAAGAAACCGGGACGCTGACGATGACGTGGGATGGTCGGCAATCTGTATTCGATCATCTTGGGAATCGTATAGCTCAGAAAGATGCATTAGAGAATACAGAGCTGGTCTGGGAAATTATCGAACAGGCAATGAAACACAGTAACGACGAGACTGCCACAATTCCGGCGGACAAGAGCTTGTTTAACTTCTTTGAGGAGAAGGTCCCGGAAATGGTCCCATCATTGATGGAGGATGACCCAGACGCAAGGAAGAAGCAGGAACTACTGCTACATATGTCTGAGATGTGGGGCGCCTTTGTGGGCAGCTCTATACAACGCCAAAGCCTAAAGTTCTTCTGGCTGGAAGAATGCATTGATGGCGAGAATCTTTTCGTAGCAGAAACATATCACAAAGTATTAGCACGAATTGCGGAGCCGGCAGTGAAGGGCGCGGATATCAAATTCGGACATAAAGTTACGAAAATAATCTCAGAGGAGCAAGAGGAGGGTCCGCAGGTCAAGGTGGAAGTGGAAGGGAGGCATGCCTTGAGTTTTGATGAAGTGGTCATGACAGCGCCACTGGGATGGCTGAAGAGGAATCAGAATGCTTTCGAACCCGAGATGCATGGCAGGTTAAGACAAGCTATCGACTCCATCGGTTACGGACATCTGGACAAGGTAAGCTTCCACGCCCTGCGTTACTTCAATCTAACAAAAATAGGTCTACATCACTTTTCCATCCGCTTTCTGGAACAAATCCACCCCAATTTCCACAATAAATACTACAATACCAACCACACACCAACATGCAGCTCCAAATGTCACAGCGACAACAGCACCTCTCCACCAACCCTCCCCCACAACAATAAACCCAAATCACTACCCGGGCTTCACCCACTGGACCTCACCCACCTACGCCCCTCAAACCAACCCCTCCCACTGGAACCAAGAATGCGTGAACCTCGCCGCTCTCCCCAACGGAACCTCGCACCCAACCCTCCTCTTCTACACCTTCGGTCCCACCTCCCTCCACCTCGCCTCTCTCCTCTCAGCCTTCCCCTCCCCCACACACCCCTCTGCCCAAAACCTCCTCATCGAATTCTTTACTCCCTACTTCTCCCGCCTTCCTAACTACTCCCCCACTTCCCCATTGTGCAAACCGAAGGGAGTATTAGCGACTGTTTGGGCGAACGACGAGCTCGCTGGGTACGGTAGCTACAGTAATTTTCAAACTGGATTGGAGAGAGGGGATCAGGATGTTGAGGTTATGAGGCAAGGGATGCCAGGGAGGGGTGTTTGGTTGGCCGGAGAGCATACGGCGCCTTTTGTGGCGTTGGGGACGGTTACGGGGGCTTGGTGGAGTGGGGAGGGGGTTGGGAGGAGGATTGTTGGGGTTTATGGGTTAGGCAAGAGGGGTGAGGGTGAGGGAAATGGAGGCGCAGGAGAGTATGTTGCGAATGGAGTGGTTGCGTGATGGGTTGGACCTGGAGAGGATATTGGCTGGTAGAGTGGAAGAGGTTGCGGAGTTTTTGGGTTGTGATTTTCGTCAGGGACGATATTCATGGGTTGGCATTGAACATGGTTGCGGAAATCACGTTTGGATGTTTCAACACAAGATGAATGATGAGGAAGTCTCTGTTTCCTGCATCAGCGAACGGCTACGAAGCATGATGCATAGCCGAGGAGAGGAACATGTTGGATGGATTCTGTTTGGGTTCACTCTGCTCTTCTTCACTTCGTTAGAGACATCCTTTTACATCTCGGCAGTACTCAGCTCCTACTCCTACAAGTTTATTTACCCTGATTCTTGATTCTTGATCTGTCCCCTAATGCTTCGAAAACATCTCCATCCTTTCAGTTATCCCTCCTCATATTTGACGTCGATCAACAAGCACCACACTCCTCTTCGTCGTGAAATCCCGGTGCTAAGTATCGGAACCTCGCCCCTTTGAGTGACTTCCCCGTTACATTTCCCTCTTCCTCCAAAAGGTATCCATAAATCTAACAGATAACGCGTCTCGGCGCCTGAAAGCCGGATCAACTCTTCACCGCTCCCGGACATTTCAGACGCTAGATAGGTACTCTGACATCACTGACCCGATGACAAGCGTAACTGCTTCTTCTCACGGCCATCCAGGGATACCAAGCTCGAGTAATGCATAAAGTACAATCCCGCGCTCTGTCCTCGTGGGAGCCTTAATGCCCTATCATAGGGAGGACTGGATGGTCCCAAAGTGGTACTCCGGAGTGTTTTCATGCATGTGACTCTGGCTTGGTCATGTGAAGCATGGCTGCCCGGAGATCTTAATGAGTTAGTGCTCCCGGTGAGCCCCCTTTCGATTGGGTCCACAAGGTTCCAACGTTGGTAGATGGCTGCAATACGTGCACCTAACTCCGCTTAGTACTCGGGTCAGCAGGAGAAACTATGCGACAAGACGTTGAGTTCGTCTGGCCGTCATCTGACTTCGCCCAAAACTACGTTGTCAAGCAATGCCACATCTATTCTCTGAGGTCGGAATGAAAAGCCGGACGACGGGAGAAGCAGGAAATGGGAAATACTGCAAAGAAGATCTCATAACATGGAACTGTGTCCACTTAACTTTGGATAAATGATATCCGCCAAACCACTGCAACCCACGAAGTCATACCTTGTTTTTACCCCATACGCAAAAGCTATGCGGATGGAGCAGGTTTCCGCCTTTGCCGCCGAGAATATAAAACCAAAGAGTAAAAGGCGTGTGGAGAAGATCAGATGCGAGTTGAATGTGGAGAGAACTAGGTGGCTAAAAAGGGAAGGAAGGATTCATCTACCTGAAGGCGTGAAGATCGCCACTGTATAATGCGGAGCTTGGGTGTTTTGCAGCGAAGCTACCAGAGAAGAAAACATCAAGAAGGCGAGCGACAAGATGATAGAAGTCGATCCATGAACGAATGTACGTCATGAAATTTTAACAGGGTTTGACTCCTTCCTCAGAGCCCAACATTTACGTCGAATGTGTTAGATGTGCTGCAGGATTGCAAAAATGCAAGTTTATCCTGGAGGAACGTTGTGCAAATTGCACTCGGAAATCTTTCGATGAGCACGGACCGTTCCCCAATCTTGACTTTCATCACGAATGCCTGAAGAAGCTAGCGCATCCCGTGATATAGTCAAGCAGGGTTTCTCCGCTTTCCATGGCGCCTAAGCCTTGGCCCGGCGCCACTGACGTAGCTCATCTAACGATGCCATTTTAATTTGCTCCGTAGAAGAAAATTTGCTGGTTTTGTGCTCGGTTTTGCAAGGCCGGGCGAGAAATTGGGGCTTTATGAATGTGGAGAGCTACGAGCCAGTCTATCGATGTGCTATCCTATCGATAACGGTACCCTAAAGCTTGTGCAACAGAACCGTGAATTGCCCTGATCATCCGTTTAACAAAGTTTCCGGATTTCCTCGTTGCTCAAGGCAAGCGGCTCACAAGGCGAAGATGAGCTGCATGGGCGGCGGGTGTGGCTTTGCGCAGTCGAATATCAATAGTACGTCACCGTCGGAGTAGAAGTGAAAGACCAAACGAACTGTCGAGGTAAGAGCTGGGAAGAGAGGACGCCGTCCTGTATCGGGCTCATTCACCGAATCTCCTACTTCCATATGTTTAGGGTTTTTGACTTCTTCCTGGCGGTGATGATGCTCGTTTCATCCCTGAGGACAGCCTCCAATCACCTCTCCATAAACTAAAAAACCCGCTAGACCTGCTGCTTCACCATCGAAAATCTTGGATTGAAAATCAAGTTAACCGACAAATCACATCGTGACATGTGAAAGGATTTTCTGAAAATCAACAGCATTCCAAATCCGATTTTCAGGGTACTAGGCGTAAGGTTTGGGACGGACCCTGAGAAAGGATGCGGATCCAGCGCTTGGGAAAAGTTTGGGCGGACGTTATGGTAGTGAGTTGTGCGGTTATGGAGGGAAGAAGTGGCAAGAGATTGGAGGAGTCGTTTGATGCTTACTGTTTGCTGGGAAAAAAAAGGTGGAGACGATCGATGTGGTGGTGTGGCGTTGTATCTTCCTCTTGGATGCTGTTTGAGCCGATTTAAAACGACAATTCATCCAGGATGATCGTAGGAAGTCGATATGTTGAAATGCGAGTCCAATACCCGCAACTTAGATTCTTCGCGTTGGAAGTCGAAGAGATGGTGAAGCGGCCACCAAAGCCTACCGGACAAAAACCACGGATTCTCATTTCCCTGCATATGCCACGAAAACTTCAACATCATCTCGGTCTAACGACCCGATACTGCACGCCTTCAGTTACAGTAACTTTAGATGTCTGCCCGCTGCAGGCCAAGTCGCATCCAGCAAGACTTGATGGACCTGGTACCGTTCAAACTGAAACATGCAGGCAAAATAGATACGTACCTAGGCTGTGCCACATCTCACAAAGCCCATTCTCCACACAAATCTGATGCCGTGCTTCCCTCACATGAGATATTTTCAAAACCCTTTATCCAAAACTTCCGCGGCAATCCACAGCTTGCATAAAGCCTCACCACTAGAGAAATACCGCATGCATAACGACGTAACCTCATAACTCGCGCTAAGAGCCACCGGCTGCTCCTGCGGGTGGCTTGCAAGAGTCAAGGCATGTGGATTCACGCTCGTCTTAATACGGTGCCGTTATGAAGATCGCCACCCTATTTGGCAACGACCGGAATTATACTGAAGCCGAGCGGGGGTTGAATCTTGCTGTGGGAGAGTGCTCACTTGGCATAAGTTGGAAGTCGTACAGTGGCGTCGATAGAAAGATAAGCAGGAATCAAGGAAGTGTAGGATGATGACTGTAGTATCACGGTGGTGTTGTATTGGGAAGCGCGTATACTTTCTCTGTGGATCCGGGCGAGGGGGATCGAGGGAACTTCATCTCAAGCTGCAAGCAGGCCGTGAAGGGACGGGACGAGGTAACAAGGGCCTAATTGAGGGGCGTTAGAATATTCGATGCCTCATGGATGCATGCGAGGGCAACAGTTGATAGCGGCTGTCTCGGCTCTTGAAGTTGCACGGAATAAGGTATGTCATGACGAGTTGAGAAGCCACGATCCATGAGGAAAGTGGCACCATTATGACAATGTTATTAGCAACGCCTTCAGGCACCCAAGATTGTCATTGCCACCTAGGTATCGTTAGTCTCAAGATATAGGCAGCTGGGCAAGTTTTGAAGTAATTCTTTCATTCGTTATTCATGATCTGAAGTACATGGAAATGTGAAAATTGAACTGAAAACCCATCATCTGTCTAGCTCAACGCCATAGCTGACAGAGCGCTGGCGACCCAGCTGTGGGCAGGCGGGAGAGAGCATAATAAAGTAGAAAACACCCATATGGATGCCAAAGGGGGAATAAACACCAATCGTGCTCCATCTTGGTATCGCTGGAACGAATGCTGACGACCACAGGTCCAGCACTTGGGTGTTGTGGTGACAAAAAGAAAGATAGTGAAGATAAAGGATGCCATTCCACTCGTCACCAGCAAGCAGTGCAGCCATCTCATGCCTATGTAGTGCTATGTAGTCAATTGTCTATGTCTGCTCCTGCAGGTCATCGCGATTTCTTTTTGTGTAGCCTGTACAAAGGAAAAAGAAATGGAACCTGAGGGAATAAAACAGCTGAAGCAAATTTTAACCGTAAAATGCCACCCGGTATTGGAAGATTGGTTGGTGATATAAGACGCCGATAATGCTGCTATGATAAAGAAAAACTCCGGACCCGCCCTCGAATGCTTATGCCGCTGCAAAACAATTTGATCATGCCCGCTTGCCTTTTCTATTTCTTTGCTGCGCTCGTCTTTACTGATCGTGATGGGTTGGGTTCGCTGGCTAGTCATCTCCCACCGACTGAGGTTGGTCGTCCTGGCGAAATATCTCCACGGCGACGAGCCTCCTCGCGAATGAGCTTGTCAACGTGGGAAACGGCATCGGTGGTATTCGCACCAGCCATGAGATAGCCATCCGCGCCTTCGAGTTCCAACGGAGTGACCGGTCCAGGGCTGCCCATTGGAACCAGACGTGGGCTCGTTGGGTTCGCGGTGACTCCACGATTCGAGCGAGATGGATTGGCGATAAACTCTCGCTGGAGGAGATACATTTGCTTCTGAGCATCCGCGTACTGCTTCGTACAGGCCCTAGGCGACATAAGTGGTTGAGGACTGTTGGGACCAGTAGCCGGAGTTGCTGCCGTGCTCGACGACTGAGATGGAAAGTTGGCTGGATGGAAGCGCGGTAGCGATGGAAGCCTTAACGAGGCAGCAGTGCCAGCAGAATGCTGACGTTGATGTGGCGCTGGGGCTGGTCGACGTCGGGCCTGCGACGGAATAGCGAGAGACTCCATCTTTGGGGAGAGAGGCGAACTAGTCGACGGCATATTTGAGGAGCGGTTGGATGGTCGGGGAGACATGTGCTGGTGTAGCAGTTTGAGATTCAGATGGTGGGAGTGGGGAATAAATATGACGTCTGTCTGTTCTGAGGTGGGTCCCGTTTCGACTTTCTAATGAGAGCTTCCAAGGGCTCGAGGCTGCAAAGAGGGAATTTATATGAATGTTTCGAACCCAGCCGAGAGTGACTTGACCACCATGTAAGTAGCAGCGCAGGAGCTAGGCGAGCCTAATATATCTGGTAGCGGGAGGGTCCTTAGATTGCTTGATGAGTCGAGGGACGGACTTGGGGCGCAGATGATTTAATTGGCAAGGACGCTGATGATCATCCGCTGGGAGCGAGCTGGCGTGCGTACACGTCCCTGAGACTGTTTCTGGGGTGCGGTGGACCCTGTCTCTGGATACTGCAAAGTTAATGCCCGTAGTTATCGAAGAGTGCAACGTGTAGCTGCGGGCCGCTCTTGATGGTGGGAGTAGTGGTGCTCGGAGTGGTTTCCTGCAGATGGGGCCACAATCAAATACAATAAGCTGGAGTGCATCGACTATCGGGGGATACGACGTATGTAAGGGCCTTGAACACGTGAGAAGGGAGTGCAGCGTGGCCAAGGACATGAGGACAAGCAGAGACCATTTTGATCACTTTCTACCGCCCTCGACGCAGCAAGGAGCTCTAAGTCGGCTGTGCCATCGTCATCCTTTAGCCCTTGGCTGGTTGAGGTTCGGGGCAGTCATTTTGTGGTCGCCAAAGGCGTTTGCAAGTGGTCTACACTACGATAGCACTTTGTCCATCTTCCACTGGGGTCGATGACGCAGGAAGGCCCACTGCGAATGGTACCATGCTCGCCGAACTTCCGTATTGTCCTCACGTGCCGGTTGAGCCTTGCAGCGAGGCGCTAGAGACGGGGACTCGCTCATCGCTCTCCACAACCAATTCACACCGTTCTACGTCCTCACTACGATTACGCTGCGGCAAGCTGATAGATCGACCACTGTTCAATGCTACAGTACGAGATCCGTTCTGTTGCATGACCAAACGCCATTTTTCTTACCCTTCAGTGCGATCTGCTCAGCCGCCTTCTGCAGTCTGGCTTGCTCGTGGCGCCCGAGCCTGGTTCCAGAACTGCAACCAAGTAGACACACAAAGTAGTCCACTATCTATCATGTACAAGGAGGGTAAGCTGCATTTGCTCGATCGCGATCGTATGGGCAGCCTTTCCTTCGGTATCTTTCTCCGAAATTGAAGCCTTTCCCTTAGAGCTGTCCTTTCCGACTCCCTCCCTCCCTCCATACTCCTCCGGAATTGCCATGCATGAATGCAACAATCCATCGTGAGATCGCGAAAGAGAGCCTAGAACCCAACCCGATATCGCTTCCAGCGTCTTCCAGCGTCTTCCAGCACTTTCCAGCACAGCAATGTCGCGCAGACAATACTGCACCTTTCAGCGCTCCCAAAGACCGGCAAATAGATTTGCATGACGACTGGTCACATTTCTCGACGTAGCGAGACCCTTGTGGTCGTTCCATGAGGCCAAAACTAGCTCTTTAAAGAAGCGCCTCAAGTCTTGTCTCTCCTCAGCTTGAGGGGTCAACAAAGAATTGTCGGACGCAAGGAGTGCATACTGCACTATCGCTCTCAGCAATCTATTCACCAAGCAGATCTTGTCCCTTCAAGGACGAATACATACAAATGCGTCTGCTTCCGAGGATAGTGGGCCTGAATAAGGCTTTGCATCCGATGCCTACTTTGAAGCAATATAGCTACAGTACGAAAATGCTACTTGGTGTAAAGGTAGATCTCCCGCAGTTGCATCGCGCACTTCTGCTTCAGCTGCCGGAGATATTCGGCGAGAAAAAGAGCGAAGCAAACTTCCCAGGTGGACGGTGCAGCTGTTCAAGAGGCGTCTTCAATGCGCACGGGATCGCCGTCGACATGCAGTTTTTTGCTCCACTCGCAGAGGCAATCACGTTCAACGAAGAAATCATAGCTAACCAAGCCCGTCTAGTTTCGTTTCAACTTCCTTATATGGGGAGGACAGGTGAGAACCGCCCCATCATAGGGTGAGTCGACCCGGGCGCCGCTCTGCTGGATTCGGAATGCACGCAATGTTGCAAGTGCTTGAAAAGACGGTGTGAATCACATTTACCATGGCGACAAAAGATTCAGAACATCATGGTTGGCTCGTTGTAGTGGTAGGCCACGCCAAAATCTATGACTTCTCCTTGCACAATCTCTCACATCTACCTGCGTCACAGACCCTAATTTTTCATTATCTCGCCCCCAGTTTCTCCAGTGCGCGAGCGCCTTGTTCCTGCCACTCTTGCTTTGATATCCACATGTTTTCCTTGTCCGCCATCTATGCATCATCAGCAGTTACGTGCGAAGTAGATGAGTTCTAGACTTACAATATTTGCAAGCACAGCACCTCCCAGGAACACCATGTGTCGGCGTCGCGGAGGGTCCTCAATGCGTACCTTGAATTTCTGCGGAGCTAATATTAGTATTATTCAGGAAGACGGGTAACTGCATACGCACATTCAATCGCTCCGGGTTTCCTCCCAGAACCCTGGTGAGCCAAAGCTGCTTTAATTCTTTTTCAAGCCGGCTTGGCAAACCCGGGTACATGCTGCTGCCTCCACTTAACACAATAGCCTTGTACAAACTGCTCCTCACATCGACGTCCGCAGATTGGATGGTATTGAAGAGGAACTCGGCGATACCAGGCTGTTCTACATCCACTAGATGCGGCTGGAACAAGCACTCGGGAGCTTCGAATCTTTCACTACCGACTCGGATAACACGTCCGTCGGGTAAGGTGTATGATTCCACCAAGACTGTGGTGTCCTCGCTCAGGCGTTGGTCTAACTCGAGATCGTATGAGACATAACAGAGCTTCTCTTTGATCTGCCGGACGGTTTCGAAATCGGCGGTTCGGTTCAGTGCATATCCCCTCCGTAGCAGCAGAGCAATTAGATTCCTAGTAACGTCTCTACCTGCGACATCTAGACGTCGTGTAAGATGATTGAGAACAGTGCTCTCGTAGACAGGGACGATGTGTGTAACACCATCACCTGAGTCTACGACCACTCCCGATGACAGACCCTGCGCATACAGCGCTAGCACAGCTTGTATCGCCACGTACACGCCTCCGAAACCATAGCGCTCAAACATGACTTCGCACATTTGCTCGCGGTTCTTGAGTGGATTCATCGGCGGCTCAGTGAGGAGAATCTTCCGTCCCATTGGATCTATGCGCATTTTCTCGAAAAGAGTATAATCCCAGAGATGTTGCATGTCGTCCCAGCGCTTCACGATACCGTTCTCCATCTGTCAGTGGTAAGACGACGTCAGCGCACGTCAACAGTAATCGACAATGTTGAATCGGGCTCAACAAATTTGGGGAAACCTCGTACAGGGTATGTTATCTGAAGCATAGAGCGTGCTGCTGCTGCCTCATCTCCGCACATTATGTCCTTGACCACGATGTCTCCATCTCGCTCTTCAGAACGCAGGATCGGGCGGCCGACTATTGACGGGTACTGGTGATCTGGGAAGTTCTATGAAGGTATCCTGTTAGCTAGAGACGTATGGTGGCCATTGTGTATTCAGCACAGAAGACGGACCTGTCCAGCGTAGCCCGCCTTGAGGAACCCAGTCCCGCCATCGAGGACTGAGGCAGCGTCAGCAATGGAAGTTTGAAGTATTGGGGCTTGCCATACCAATGGGGACTTCGGCCATCCTTCCCGGGGCGTATCAAGCTGAGTATGAGTGGTTTGGTGGTGTCGGGAGTGCAGGCGGTGAATTTGTATGAGTGGTACCTGATGCTAGTGGGGCTGTGGTTGACGTTGCCGGCAAGCGTGGCGTGGTCCGTGTGCAGTATCACGGTTCCGAAAGTGGTATTCTGACGCTCCGACAACTTGAACAATTGATGAACCGTAAGAGGGCTCTGATTCAAATTATAATTAGGAGAAAGGCGGATTTCTCGCGGCCCTAATTTTCTGCTTGCTGGGTAGGAGCACTGCAATGGGCGCCTTCGTCTTCGATACTGTACGGAAATGACCACAAGCCTAAGTGGTTTTCAGATCAAATCAAAGCTAAGGAAGCCTGAAAGCAGTGAGAAGACCAGAAATAAGACTTGCTTTTCAGTTTTTCCTACAAAATTTGTGAAGGTTGAATGCTAACGGCGAAGTGGTCACCCACCAACGAAAACACCATGTGTGAGCTTCAGTGTAAGCGAGCTCCAGGTCTTGGCGCACATTGCAAAAAGATTTCGACTCACAACCTCACGAACTTTCTCTCCTCAGAGCCAACCTGAACGACGACAGTGAGATACAGAGTTCGTCACGATGCCCTTCGTAAGTACACCCTAATAACCGTCCAGACCCCTCATGCAGAGTCAATCTTCATCTGTGAAGCCCTCACTATGATGGGGACCACCCCACCTCGACACTGGTATTGAGTGGAGTCGTTGCAAGTTGCTTCGAAAGTTTTGAAGCGTCAATTGCTGACTCTGGGATTTATATAGTCCAAGCTCGTCAAGAACGATGCGTACTTCTCGTAAGTTTATTTCACATTCCTCGAGGGCAGCGCTGACTTGTGCAGACGCTACCAAGTCAAGTACAAGCGTCGACGACAGGGCAAGACCGACTACTATGCCCGCAAGCGATTGATTACCCAAGCCAAGAATAAGTACAACGCTCCTAAGTACCGACTCGTCGTCCGGTTCACAAACCGCGACATCATCACCCAAATCGTCACCTCCGACGTCAATGGCGACAAGGTCTTTTGCGCTGCGTACGGCCACGAGCTGAAGCGCTATGGCATCACACACGGTCTCACCAACTGGGCCGCCGCCTACGCTACCGGCTTGCTCCTCGCCCGCCGCGCGTTGAAGAAGCTCGAGTTAGATGAGGACTTCACTGGTGTTGAGGAGCCGGATGGTGAGTTCTCCCTCACCGAGGCCGTTGAGATCGATGGCGAGGAGCGCCGCCCATTCAAGGTCTTCTTGGACGTCGGCCTCGCTCGTACCTCCACCGGTGCCCGTGTCTTCGGTGCTATGAAGGGTGCTTCTGACGGTGGTCTCTACATTCCTCACTCCGAGAACCGCTTCCCTGGATACGATATCGAAACTAAGGAGCTCGATGCTGAGACCCTCCGCAAGTATATCTACGGTGGCCACGTTGCTGAGTACATGGAGACTCTCGCCGACGATGATGAGGAGCGCTACAAGTCCCAGTTCCAAGGTTACATCGACGATGATATCGAGGCGGATGGCTTGGAGGAGCTCTACACTGAGGCCCACAGCCAGATTCGTGCGGACCCGTTCAAGAAGGATGAGGATGCCGGCCCTAAGAAGTCCAAGGAGGAGTGGAAGAAGGAGTCGTTGAAGTATAAGAACAAGAAGCTGAGCAAGGCGGAGAAGGAGGAGCGTGTCAAGGCGAAGATCCAGGAGCTCAAGGGCTAAGATGGGTCATGATCTTCTCCATTCATCTTCTTAACGGAAAAGCACGACATTCGGCGTCTGGGGATGAAAGGGATACTTACTCAATGAGGTTGCTGTACCAACTTCTTACTATGAATGAGACTGCTGTGGTAGAAGTATCTTCATCACAAAATTCAAAATGACAGGGCATGATGCAGTATTTCGTGAAGGTTGCATTTCCCGTGTGAACAGACAGCCGCACAGCTGGTGACACCGCCACTTTCTTCTATCGGAAAGGGCACTTTGCCATTCCGGGGCAGAGCTAGTTGCTTTCCTGGTCACACAGTCAGCCCACTGATAATGAATTCGACTTTTGGAAAGGCGGTCGCCGACCCTTTGTAAGACGTTTACTCAGCGCGAGCATGTCGCATATCGTGGCCAACGCAGACGCGATAGACATAAACATAAGACAGACATCGTACCAAGCACGACAACCAGTCTTTTTTTACCCTTTCAGGTGTTTCTCGTGCAACAGTGTGAAGCAAGGGTGCCGAATCGGCAGTCCTCCACACCGTTTGATTTCATCATCGCTACTGGGGTCCACCCAACACACTTAAACAGCCGGCTGCGATACCCTCTCCTCTCCAATATTCCCAGGTAATCCTATAGACAGCTGCCAATTTGCGAATATTTGCTGTTGTCATCTGTCGCTTGATGACGCGCTGCGCACGGCCGTTAATCAGCATCGATTCTCCGCGAAGTGTCGTGTCTGAGGCGTACTCCCGATCACTGAATTTATCATCTTCCAGTTCACTGGTTGCGGCTAACGAACTACGAGCCCCGCTGACAATTCCACAACGAGCCCCCTCCCTCCACCATCGAGTCGACTCCGCATGGCGCCCTTCTTATAGCATCTTCAGTGAACCCGGGACTTCTCGTTGCTCCTCATGGAGGACATTCACGGCGTTGACGTCTCGTGGCTCCACCACTCCAACAGAGGTGAGCGGCTTACTCTGGGCGCCCCACACAACTCGGGTCTCGGGAAGGGTGCAGGGAGCATATCTAGGGCTAATAGTGTCTATATAGATCATCACCATCGCCAATATGCTCCATCCTCGCCCGGCCTAGCAAGAGATACTCCACCTCACACCTCCACTCATGGCGGCCTACCTCCCGAGAGCGCGCCCGAAGAGCGCAACTCCACTGAAGCAGCTGCTCCAGTCCAGAAGCCCTCCTCGCCCTCGCCACCCGCTGTCTCCACGCCTCCTCCTACGAAGACACCCACAAAACGACCCGCACTTCTTAGCCGAGGAAGTTCAGAGAAGTCAGGGAGTCTTACACCCCCGGACTCAAGGTCTAATTTAAGGAGAAATTCATGGATATCTAGTATAAGCTCTAAGTTCTCCTCGGCGCAGAATTCACCGTCCCAGTCCCCGCATACACAAGGGCAAACATCTCCGGCACATACTAATGGAGCACATGGGACTATGTCATTGGCGAACGGGACTACGAACGGCTCGCACGCAACGTCTTGGGGAGGTCAAGCGGAGCTGGAGCCTTACGTTCCTCAGCAGCCTAAAGGGTCTTTCATTTCAAATGCTCTCCGACGCTTATCCTCAGGAACTCAGGTTGGGACTCTGGGAAAAATGGCGCCCCAAGGGGGAATGTGTCCGAGACGGGTGCTGAACATCGATCCAAACCGAGAGCGATGTTTGGTACCGGAGCTGGATCAGAACAAGCTGCGCCGAGTAGCATTTTGCGTCGACGTTGAGATAGCCGGCGGCCCGAGATATAAAGACGATCCAGATCCTGAGGAGAAGAAAAAGAAACGCAAGGAAAGGAAGTTAAAGGAGCGTGGAGAGGGCGAGGCACTCAAGAATCCTGATGCAGTGGCTGAAGAGAAGGACAAGGATGGTGTTGTCCAAATCTCTACAGTGCAAGAGGTCGTTGGGAACGAGGATGCACCAAATCCGGAGGGCACTGTGGTTGATGGGGAGAAGAAGGAATCTAGTAAAAAGAAGGAGAAAAAGAAAAGGTCGGAGGCTGAGCGGAAAGAGAGGAAAGAAAAGAAGCGGAGGAGAGCTGAGGAGAACGGTTCTATACCTTTAGAGCTGACGCGTGACGATGACGAGTTCAGCCCCAATGGTACTCCCGCTGTATCCGGAACAACAAGCCCAAGGCTACAGGATCGCCCAACCACAGATCCTTTGCGGATATATCGCAGATGTTGTCAACTGCGGGAAACTCCCATTCTCAAGCGTATTAGCGACCAACTTGCTGCTCCCTCCACCTGCGCAGTGGCTGCGCCAGGGGTGGTAACGTGCTTAGATCTCACAGGGTCCAGATTACAGCTCGCCGATGTGTACACTCTTTCAGACTGGTTAGCTGTGGTGCCTGTGAAGAAGCTATTCCTTGAGGATGCGGACCTGACAGATGAAAAGATTCGAGTCATCTTGGCAGGCCTTCTCGCCGCTAAGATTCCGGAAGCACCAAAGAGACGTTCGGTGGCTCAAGAGAAGGATGCAAAGAATAGTCACGCCAAGGTTGAAGAACGGTCAGGGGTTGTGAAAAAGTTGAATCTCAAAAATAATCCTAAGATTACTAGAGAAGGCTGGAAACACATCAGTTTATTCATCTACATGTGTAAGTCTCTCCAAGGGATTGATGTGTCCATGATTCCTTTTCCCAAACCGGCCGCTCAACTTTCTCCTCAAATCTCTAATGGAGTGAACGGCACTACGTCCGCCAAGACCTCGCCATCAAAAGACACCGCGGACATTCTCTCTAAAGCCATATCTGAGCGTCTTGGTGGATCACGTCTCGAAGAACTAGTCATGGCCGAGTGCTCTCTCACGGCTCCAAGTATTCGAAAAATCATAGACGGCATCATCATCAGCGGTGTTCAAAGGCTTGGACTTGCAGGAAACGATATTGACAGCGAAGGGCTTGATCATGCTATCCACTACATTCGGTCTGGATTATGCCGAGGCATCGATCTAGGGGGCAACGACCTTCGAGATAGCATAGACCGGATCGCTGGAAGCTTGACAGAGAACTGCCCACTCTGGGCGCTAAGCCTTGCTGACTGCGACCTTACACCCGCTTCATTGAAGACCCTTTTCCCCGCGCTGGTTGCCTTACCAACGTTTCGCTTTCTCGATCTCTCACATAATAGAGAGCTGCTTTCCAACCAGATGTCTCTCTGCCTTCTCCGGAAATACATGCCTCGAATGAAGGAGCTTAAGAGAATACATCTTATGGACGTCTCCCTGACTCCCGCTGAGGCAATAGCTCTAGCAGAAGTCCTTCCGGAGTGTTCTCACATTGCACATATCAATATCCTCCAAAATCCTCAGATAGCTGCACTTGCTACAGCCACCGATGAAGCCAGTCAAGAGGAAGCCGCTGCTCTCTATGCATCACTCATGGCGGCTGCCAAAGTTTCACATACCCTAATATGCGTTGATGTCGACGTCCCTGGTCCGGATACCAGTGAAGTTGTCAAGGCGCTCGCGAAACAAGTCGTTGCCTACTGCCTACACAACATGGAGAGCTTCTCAGAGATACCGGAGTTGAAGCCAGTTCAAAAGGAGGTCGAAGTACCGGACGTGCTCATGCACCTTGTCGGCCATACGGAAGGCTACAGCAAAAACTTTGATAATGACGAAGCTGCTCCAGACAACGATTACATTGTTGGTGGAACAGGAGTTGTTAAAGCTCTCAGCTACTGCTTGTTGCAAAAAGCTACAGATTTGAGGAGGACTTCTCTTCCAGCCAGTGGCACTGTAACTCCGCGAAGCCACACGGGAAATCTGGAGGATTCAGCCAAAGCGAAGACCATGTCTAAGAATCTGCTTGGCAGCGCGCGGAATATCAGAGCGAGACTTCAGTTTGCCCTGATAAGGGAAGCTAGGGCAGGTAATGACATGGGATATCGTGAGTCCCCTCCCTCTAACAATTATCTCGATCATCCAGCTAAATGTTTCACAGGCCGTCTCCTTTTCCTCGATCAAACTCTCCAGGGCATGATCCAACGTTTCGAAGACGAATACCCAGAAACTCGGCTCCCAGCCACCGACACGGCGTCCACTCGCTCCTCCGCCCCTAGCACCTCGACCCCCGCGTCCACCGTTCCTACCCTCTCAACAAGCATCACCGAGAACGGCGGCCACGAATCCGACGACGACGAACCCAAGGCCCTCCGCTCCCGTCACAACTCGGACGTTTCCCTCGCCTCGCGTGCCCTCTCGCTCGAAGAAGGACGTCTCCATCGCCTCGGCCACCGCGTCCGCACCGAAATCCTCAATGCCTCGCGCCCGTCGTCTTCACACTCTAAACAAGCGAACGTATCAGGCACGATGGATCACCACAACTTACCTGATCATTTGCTTGCGCTAAGAGAAAAGATGCTGACGTATAGCGGTGAGGAGATGAGAAATATGGTCGAGGCGATGGGGTGGGAGAAGGCGTTTGATGGTCTTATCGAAAACGCGGAGGAGCTGAGGAAACTGCAGACGGATAATCCGGAAGAATTTAAAAAGTTCAGGGAGAGTCAGATTGCGGCGCTGAAAAATCGGGATCCGGAGAAGGAGCACAACTTGAAGACGACGTTTGATGTTCCGGAGGAGGTAAAGGAGGGCGAGGTTAAGGCGGAGGATGAGTGTGCGGTCGAGGATTAAAGAGGGGAAGCCGGAAGGGATTGTAAATGAGCGTTTTGTAACGTTGCTGTATTATTTGTGGTTGATTTATCTTTTTGGTTGCGATGATCGGGCTTGGGCGTCGTGCGACAATGGGAGCTGGGAGGGTTTTGGGGGAATACTTGGGTTTCGTGCGGAGTTCTGCCTCTTTTAATGCATCTTTTTCTCGTATAGTGGCCCAAGCGGCTGATCACCTGGCACGACACTCTTATCGCTCTGTTTTTGTTATTTAACGGGCTTTGGCTTACGGTCATGTTTGCTAGCATTGCTATCATGGCACTGGTTTCGGGAGGGTGGGTCCAAAAAGAGGAGCTGGAGGGCATGGTCTGTCTTTACTGTAAGTAGTTATATGGATTTGTGTTCACGTGTCTTTTATTTTGAGCTGCTTGTTTCGACTGTCTCCTTTAATGTGATGGAAATCTAGAGTGTACTTAGCTATGGTGCTGCTAGAAGGACGAGATTGGAATGGGGGTTTGTATATGTTGATATGACAATCTTTGGACTAATGTTCACTGGGAGAGTATGTGTCTCGATGGATAGACTGATGAGAGGTTAGGAGGCTGGTCTTAGGGCTGATACTGATGTGTGTCTGCGGTTTCAAAGGATGGGGAATCGATACTTGGGGTGATGATGAGAATGTGCATTCGAAGTTATGAGTATTTTGAACTTTTGCTGAGCGTTCCGCATCTTTGGTGAGCAATCAGGCCTTGTGATGTGTTTAAGCTCTTTGATGAACATTTGGGTCTTTTGGTGATTATTTGGCATTACTAATAAGCATGTATTGTTTTCAATGAGCGTTCAGCACTTTCAATGAGCATGTGACGCTTTTTCAAAGAGCAGATGGGGCGGACATTGGTAATGCTGTTGGCGAGCACCATGCTGTCTTCACATTCAGATCAGAGAAGCGTCAGTGAAGATATATTGAAATTGCGAGGGTACGTTGCATTTTTCTATCCTACCCACTCTTGTTGGTTAGAACCCATTTCATCTATCCTGCTCTAGCTCTGATCTGTAAACTTTATCCACACCGTCAATACTCAACCGGCAAACATTCTCTTGGCAGCTCGACTGCGCTCTCCTTCACGGTCGGAGCCTCCGCGATTATAAAAGGTGCCTCCATTACCCCTTGATTATCAAGCTACTTGACGGCGTATTTCTCACTCAAGTACACCCCATCCAGCTCCGGCTGATCGGGATGTAATATTTCCTTCCTTTTCTACTTTTGTGGCGAAGTATCACTAGAACGCCTAGCAGAACGAGTATAGCGAATCTGGCTACTCCTATACCGATTCGGATTGCAGCTCTCCAAATTAGGCTCTGTTGGTCACATTGATGAGGTCAGGTGGCATTTGTTGGCCTTGGAAAACTTGTGTTTGTGACAGTGCCAGTCCTGTTCTCCCTTGCCTGGGCAAGAAGAAATTTACCTTCTTCGTTTACGATTGAGGATGGTGTCTGGCGAATGGCGTCATCGTCGATGTCGCATGTTCCGCTGGAGTCGTACTAGACCCAATAAATAGCAGCCCATGAAAATCGTTCCGTGACATTACAAGCCCTAGTATACGCCAGTTGAATGTCTTTTTTTCGATGTTCACTCCCATTTACCAAGCTTATCTGAAGGCACCATAGCTCCCCATCTCAGGATCGTAAAGGATTCCTGGACAGTTGTCTCTAAGAGGCCCTGAGCCAACCAACTGATTGACCACAAATGGATCTTAGATATAGTATAAAAGAATCACCAGTGAATCTGGCTACAGTACAACGTTTTGCAGCAACACAGTCTAGCATGCTCATCATACGGCTACAAAGCTTGGGGTTTGGTTCAGGTGGAGGTGTTGGGACTGTCGCCCACCAATATTTATTGGAGCAGCTCCTCGTAGTGGCTGCCGGGGTGTATTGGGCGGCGTTTGTAGTCTCGAGACTTATAGATGCCATTCCGGACGACAGCGAGTGACAGATAGGTATTGACTGGACATTACTCCAATCGTCAGAAATTTCCACTAAGCCTGTGCTACATGTTAGCATTTAGCATCTTTGCGTCGTATAAGTTTAGACCGTACTGCCATTGTTAGAAAATTCAAAGTACGAGGCCGCAAGGCCCCCAGATCAGACATTCGTGGCGTTATTGCTTGTATAAAGCGGATACTTCCGAAAAGCCGCGAGTATCATTGCCTGCTGATGTATTGGAGGAAGGGATAGAGTCTCTAGCAAATATAGGGACAGGCGGATTTGAGAATAGCTTTAGTTGACTCCGGAAGTTGCTCTCTGACATACTACTAGAATTGGTTGCAGCAGCAACGAAAAATTCGCCGCTGATTTCCTCACAGGTCAGATGGTCCAAGGCATCCTGCAGAAAAACGGTGGCGTTTGCAGGTTCCAGCCAGAACATCATGGCCCAGAACCAACGGGTATTGCTCTGTAGCTTTGGCTCTGCATGTACGCCTTAGTTTCTCAAATTGCAGCTTTATCCCAGGCCATTAACTGGTTCTGTAACGAGGTATGGATGATCACTTCCTTTACATAAACTCCTAGGGTGTTGGTGTACTTGATCATGGAATCGATGATAGCTGTCGCATAGTCATACGCGGTGGTATCTCAGAACCTGGTAGTCAATACCTCGTATAAAGAATTGAGACGCATTTGTATTGAAGGAGAAGTGCAAGCCCCAGTCCATGACTCAGTTAGCTGTGAATTCTGGGTGAACATGCTGTTCAATGGCTCTCGCCTTGATGACAATGGTGTCAACATCTGCTGAAACACTGAAATAGAGGAGAATAGATAGTGACGACTATCGTTCGTAGAAGACCGGTGAGTAGTACTTGAAGTATACTTGAAAATACAATTGTCATGGTAATGGAAAAGGAGGACGGCACAAGGAATAGGCTCCCATGACCGACTAGATGTTGCATTGATATAGAAGATCCCTGAGAGAAAGCTTGATATGAATACATAAAAAGGAAGAAGCACTGGGTGGTACTCGAGCTCGTATTAGAATCCCACAGAGATAACTGGGAGGATTACTGTGCTCGACCTTCTGTTGGTTTATACTGATTTAGGTTCTTTAAATTAATTGTAGGCTCCAATCCTCGGCATACTTCTGGTTAAGGAAAGCCATTACAGTTAAGATATATAGGGTCGGACTCGAAAAAGGAGACCTTGGAAAGCACTGTAGCCCTTTGGGGCAGCATTTTGACCAGATCTGGTTGCAGATAAAGACAACACTCTCCGGCAATATGTAAAATGATACGACATTCGTTGGTAAGGATGTCAAACCCATGCCTGGACCCCTGCATATAGCCATCTAGAGTCTCGTTGCACTCTGTTTCCGAAGGAAAACTTTGCTACGAGGTCGACAGGTCCCAGGTAAGCTGCGGTCTTAGTGGGCAGTTAAAGGCTGGTAGAAATTAAGAAGATACATGAAACGGTAAAATGATGAGAATGAAAATCCTTGGTGATTGCGGAATTGTGAGAAGCGGTGTATCGATCCCGTTGACTTTTGACTAGGCTCACTCTTTATGTAGCATCAAGGAAGGGTAATGAGAGCCCAGGTAGAGGAACCAAGTACGGATAACCCTCACCTTTAGGGTCGGAAGACATTGTGATCAGAATATTGACATAGGCAATCGACGGGAGATAGAAAATGGACGGGGTCCAGATTAGAGTTGGTTATGGCCTAACGCCAGGCTCATCTAGCGCCCACTCAAAGTTTACGCTCAATTAACTTAACAAGACATTAAGTTCGAATTTAAATTCAATTTTAATTAAAAAATATTCAACATTAAATTAAAAACATAATATAATTTTAGTAATATTTTATAATATTTAAATAAAATATTAAAAATTAAAATTATATCTAAAAAAATTATAACTTAAAATTTTATAACGTTTTTCACAAGCGAGTGAACCACTTTTGCCAAGAATTACCTTTTCTTTAATAACTTTACGAAAACTTAATATTATTTAGCTAAAATTTAAAATTGGCTTTTTAGATATTAGATGCACCTGGTGTTAAATTTGCATTCTAATAGTCTTACGTAATCATAAGTTATTAAGCTTAGAATTTACCTTTTAAAAATTTAGTTTTTAGCTATTAATACTTTAATAACTATTAAATAAGAAACTATAGATATTAAACTTAAGCTATTTTATATATAATTTAGACTATATTATGCTTTTATAGTAATAAAATAAGTAGGTTTTTAAGATCTTTAAGTAAGGGGAAATTTTAGCCCCCACTTTTTAATATCTTAAAAACTACTAATAATATAGCTTTAAAATTCTAATATATTATAGATTTAGGTGCTAATACCTTGTATTTAAGTTTTTATAATTTATTATTAAGTAATATTATAAATATAAATAGCTAAACATTATTTTAAAGTAGTGTAAATTCTAAGCTTAATAACTCATAATTACGTAAGACTATTATAATGCAAATTTAACACCAGGTGCATCTAATATCTAAAAAGCCAATTTTAAATTTTGGCTAAATAATATTAAGTTTTCGTAAAGTTATTAAAGAAAAGGTAATTCTTAGCAAAAGTGGTTCACTCGCTTGTATAGTTCACTCGCTTATGAAAAACGTTATCATATATTTAAAAAATTATTATATATAATTTTTTAAAATATAATAATTTTATAATTTTAAGTTATAAAATGTTATATTAAAAATTAAGTATTTTATTTCTATTTTTAAAAAGTAGGCCTTAACTGACTCTCGATGGCCAGCCTTATCGATTACCCATTTTGTGCCTCGGCATCCATCGGGAATCCTTTCCCCCCCCTCAAACAAACACCTCACGCTTCCGGAGCACATAAGAAAAATATCATCATGATATCTCGATAGCTCTAGCTCAAATTAATCCCTCATATTTCCCCACAATGTCCTCTCAACCACCCCCGAAAGCTCTACTCTTCGACATCGGCGGCGTCTGTGTAGGTAAACCTCTCCCAACCCAATCCCCCACCCCTCACTAATAACGTACGTTAGGTAGTAAGCCCCTTCCAAGCAATCCTAGACTATGAAATTGAAAACAACATTCCAATCGGCTGGGTGAACTTCGCCATCCAGAAGGGTCCGCACAATGGCGCATGGCAACTTGTCGAGCGCGGCGAGTGCGACCTCAACGACGACTGGTTTCGAGCATTTAAAGCGCAATTGAGTGTTCCAGAACACTGGGCCGAATTCTGGACCAAACAAAGCGTAAAGAAGAGTGCAGGGAAAGGCCCCCCCGTATCACAAGCTACCGTGGACAAAATACCACCAGTCCCAGATATCGATGCGACGAAGATGTTCTGGCGGATGATGAGGATATCTCGTACTCCAGATCCCTGGATGTATCCCGCGTTGAAGAAGTTAAGGGAAAGCGGGAAGTTTGTGCTGGGCGCGTTGAGTAACACCGTCGCATTTCCAATCGGCATCGAAGACGATCGAGGGATTTTATTTACCAAAGGCTTGATCCATCCTCCGGCACCATCGCCGTACGCGAATGATAGCACAGAGATTGCGGATTGCTTCGATATCTACATTTCGTCAGCTCACGTTGGGATGAGAAAACCCGACCCGAAGGCTTATGAATTGGCAGTGAGGGAGCTAGATAAGATTTCGAGGGACAGGGGTAAAGGGGGCGTAACAGCCGAGGATGTCCTTTTCTTGGATGACATTGGGATTAATTTGAAGTGGGCGAAGAAGTCTGGGTTGAGGACTATCAAGGTAGATCTGGGAAAGACGAAGGATGCCGTTAGAGCGTTGGAAATGCAGGTTGGGATCAAGTTGTTAGACGAGAAGGCGAGGTTGTAAGAAAGCCGGACTTTGCACGCAGTGCAATGATTTATAATATATTTGTTCGCGATAGATGCGAGTTATTGGTAAATGCAGAATCATTGGATGTACGAAGGTCCTCGGGGTGTTTTAGGATTCGTTAGATTCCATATCTTTTCACATCCAACTATGACATCAGTTCCTCAAGTCTAGAAAATAATTATTCTAGCAGATACAATTGCTTGTCTCTATGGAGATCATAACCTTGAGGGCAGCTAAATAGCAAAGTAATGCATAGCAAAGTAGCGTTACAAAAAAAGACCCAAAAATGAGGCTGCCTTTTGCGTTGACTACAAAATTCCATGACGCCGTCCACGCATATGGAGCCTCTTCGAAGGGAGTCCCAATTGCCAAAAGATGTGAGAGGTGAAATCCAAAAGAATATGCCCGTTCCTTCCACGTTCGTTATTCTGCCAACCATGAGGGCTTGACCTTCCAAAACCCAGCATAATGAAACTCTAAGAATATTCAGCATTCGAGGCATTAAGCCAAAGTGGAGCAGAATCAAAAGATGCCAGAAGGCTGGTTTTGCACTCCTCATGCCCAGTCCAGACCTGGAGTGTTCCAGCCCAATATCCTAGCACGGCCCAGCAACCTATGTCTCAGTAGACAATACCATAAACTCCAATGAGAAGTGACACCGCAAAAATGATATCCTGGTACTGGGGACCGATTATTGATTGGAAAGAAACAAAGAACGACTCTGTTTCGGTTCATTCGTTTGTGTCGCTTTGGCTAACGTAGCCAGCATCGATCTCCTCTGGCTCTACCAGGCCGACGAGTGTTTTGCTCGCGTCTAGACAATGTCCAATGATGCGGCCACGTACTTTGTTTGTCAAGCCGCTTCGGCGGCCAGCTTCATGCCCAACCCACACGCGCAGAGAACTTGCCAAACGCTCGAGGCCTTGACTGCTTTCGGCTTGAAGCGTTTGATCTTGAATAAAGTGATTAAGAATTTTGTACCCGGCAACGAAGCTGAGGAGAGTTGTGGTCGCTTCGGGTAAAAAGGTATTGTTGACAACGTAGGTGGCTCGGCGTCGCGCTTCAATACTGGAAGACTCAACAAGAGCATGGCATTTCGCTAGAGTAAGGGCTTTTCGCACGTCTGCTGCGATTGGAGCGTCACCCACGAGATTCATCAGAAGGGCACGAGGCGACTTCTTTGTGTCTCGGCTCATCGACGAAGATGGTGAAGATGGTAAGGCTTTGAAGGCTGTAGCGATATGGCTTGCGCGATCGTCGTCTAGCAGAACGGCTTGGGCCACAAGGGCCCTCAGTTGAGTCTGGGATGTTGGAGGTGCAGTGCGGGTAGCGAGAACGAGGTTGCGCTGGACGCTTTCCTTCCAAGTGGAATCTTTAGAACCCAGAAAACCCGCAAGAGCTTTGTTCAGGACAAAACTAGACCACCAAGCTGCGAGTGCATCCAGAGGAGAAGATATGGCGAAGTCTTCTACTACACTGTCCATGGATTCATCCAGGGTTGTGTTCTCAGCGCTTGGCCTATTCCAAGCGAGGTTGTATGCGCGTTGAATGATACTCTCGACGAGAACATCATCACATTCCATGTCCAGAAGCGCCGCGAGATAATTTGGTAGAGGTTCGGCTTCGCTATCATTTTTAGAAGCCATGTTTGCAGCAACCCTTTGTTCATTTCGAGCCGCATTCCAGTATCTCCTGGCCAGTTTAGCGCTCAATTCCTCAAACATATACCAAGTACCATAACCCGCACTGGCGATCTCCCAGAGTAGGATTCTAATGTGCAAAGCTTTTAGCATCAGCCTGGCAGGAGTGTCTGGCAAAGTCCCGGAAGCCATGAGTGTGAGAACCAGGCGGCTTTTGCTGATTTCTGCATCCCCGCCAGTAAGCTGTGCGTCTAAGGCAATGTTCCATGCTTTAACTCGGGCGGCCTCTTGCTCTTTTGTGATGCCAGTGAGTAAAGCATAGCCGTGCCATCCGATTATCTTGCGTGTGCTGAGCTTGAGAGTCTTTAGGCTAAGCGCCGCAACCTCGAGAAGGAAATTGTGCTGAGGAACCCAGACGGTCTGGATCGCAGTGAGCCATGCCTTTCGACGGACTTCAACTGGTGAAGCGAGCGATGGAGCGGGAGAAAGGGTAATTGTTGGAGTGGACTTCTTCTTCGGCTTCGTTCTGAAATTAAGGAACGGCGTAATGATATAGAAAACAGCCCCGAAAATAAGCAAGAGCTTGGCCAAAGGAAGCTGGGCGGTTGCACCACCGACAGAGACACGGGGTGTAAGGAAGCTGGCGAGGTTGATAGGGAGTGCAAATAAACCACGTCCTGCCGGCTCTTGTCCAGATTCTTCTCGTTCAACGAGGCTTTCCAAGATCATCAGGCCAGCGAGGGATCCTACCATGAGTTTACCCATCATTGCATTGTTGCGTCGGCCATTGACCAGTGGAGGGCCTGAGAGGCCTGGACGGCCAGAAGCACTAGTGTATGGTGGGTAGCCACCAGGTTGTGGCGCATAATGTTGTTGGGTTGGAAGCCCGCGGTGGAGGTTTGCAATATTTTCTGGTACAGGAATCATGCCTTGCGGAGGGGCTGAGACTGATGAGCTCACCATACCATTTGGTCCGAATGGGTCGTCTTGATATCTACTCCCGTCAGGAGTACCAACAGTACCGGCCATAGCCATGGGTCCAGATATTGCCATCTTCTCATAACTCTCTAGACGACCCTTTAACGTCACTACCTCTTCCTGCAGTCTCTTGTTGCGCTTCTCAAGATGACGAATATACTCGGTCGCTTTAGACAGCACAGTGGCTTTGTTGAGCTTATGAGCAGGGGTAAGACCTTCAAGATCCTCAGGGTCATCATCTTCTTCGCCTTGACCATTCCCACGTGACATCACCCGAAGACTAGGCACACTATCTCGCAGTGCAGCAATCTTGTCATTAAGGTTTGTGCGGTATCTCTTTTCAATCATGTTGTGAGCTGTTTTCTTTACCGGTGGCTGCTTATCCTTCTTTGCCTCCGGGATCTTTTCATCCTCTTCTGAAGATGACTTTCGCTTTTTTGGGTTTCCAGGTTCCCGAGGTTCCGGCGATGACTGCGCAGACGATGAGCTCGTTCGAAGGTTATTAATGGAGCTGGGACTGTGGCGAAGACTTGGAGTTGACAACGGGGGCATTTGGCCGTTCGACATATTGGATTGCTCGAATCTCGCTGGTGAGAATACAGGGTTCTCGCCGCCATGCTGTTGATCCCATACCGGTGGTGAGTAGAATCCATTCTGCTGGTTCCCGTCACTAACGGAAGGTGAACTCAAAGTACCATTATCAAAATGGAATGCCGGTGGAGGTTCGACGTTCTCGCCAAACGTGAAGGGCGTGCTGCTAGCTCGCCCTCCTGGTAAAGGCTTCGCAGGCGGTACGCCGTTTGATTGTAGACCAAGAGAAGGGTCGCGTAACTGCAAACTTTGTCGTCGGTTGTATAGAGGAGGCCTTTGTCCTGGTTTAAGGAAACATACAGGGCCCTGGGCATTGACTTGTTTCGATTCGGGATCCTGAGATGATGCGGGGTCCCACTGCATCCACTCATTCCAGTCGCCACGGGCGAACTCGTTCGACGACGCAGTAACTAACGTCATATCTCCAGTTGATGTTGTGAGCCACGGTGCTCTCATGTTGTTGTTGAATGGAAAGTCGTCCGATATCACTGGCGCTTCCATCTTTCCTTCGTTCCTGCAAGGCGACTGGGTTGGCGTCGGGCGACTCGCTCTCGGGCTCAACGGCGGGGGCTTGAAGTCATCAAAAACACAGTAGGGTCCGACCTGCAACGATGTTGATATCGAGTTAGCCAGCTTGACAAAGAAACCGCGACCGACAAGCACATACGGCGACTCTTTCTAGCTCCAGCCCGTCATCTAGGGCACTGTTAGGCTTGCTTGACTCCATTGCTGCGCTGTTTTCGCATTCACAACGCACAGCAGCAGCAATAGCAGTAATGTTTGAGGAAGGTGAGGTCATGAACGAGGGTTTGAGGTTCTTACCAAAGATGGAGGAGGTCCAGGGCTAGGTCATGCCATCAAAAGCGAGATGGCCGCCCAAGGGTCGATGCAACGAGGCGGTGGGCAGACCTGCGATGAACAGCCGACCGAAACGCAGCGACTGAGCGCGGTAAGCCGCCGGGGTTGACAATGCTGCACGTATGGAAGACGCTCTTCGATCAGCAGTGGATGGTGAAGGGAAGTGGTGGTGTGATGTGTGGGCTGAGAAGTGACATCCGGATCAGGCCGCGGACCGAGGAGAGGGGCCTGCGCTAGCAGCGCTGTAAGAATCTGCAGAAAGGAACGACTGCGTACGGAATGACGATGGGTGGGCGTGGCTTTGAGAGGGTGGTGAATGTCTTGGAAGAATGAGGTTGGGTTTGGGTTGTGGAAGCGAGCGTTCGAGACCTTTGATGCGCCAAAGCCCTGGTAGTGTAGCTGCCAAGGGCGTGTCTGTCACCGGCTACTATGGGCTGTTTCGACAGTTAACAATTATGACAGACACTCAATTCCACAATGAGCACACTCATACACATCTCACGGTGCGATTGATACGGACTATCTGAACATTGTATATTGAATGCATCGTGTTGTGGGCGGGGAAGCTCTCTGGCTCAGTCCTCTCAAGGCGCTTGGCGCCCGAATGAGGTTTGTTGGCTCTGCCGCACAAGCCGTATCACTAAAGCGCAGAGTGCTTAGGCAGATTAACAAGACCATTGGCAGCATCAGATCTTTGCTATGGGGTTTGTCTGCAGGGCGGCACGATCGCCATGTTTTTATTTGCACGACGGAACGGGCCTACAGTGCAGAAATCGACGCGCTGGATTGGCTGTGCGACCAAAAGCGAAGAGTTAGATCTCTTCACAGCTGTTTCCGCCAGCCATGTTACGCCCATCGAGGCCAACTGCAGCCAGTTTTGGAACTGGAAGCCTCCAGCAGCCCCAAAAGAGCAGGCTAGTTCCTGATACAAGCACACGGCGAGAAAAATTAAACCCGATGTCTGATACATCGAGTGGAGATCGAGTGGATGTTTGGGCTGCTCGCCTTCCTCAACTGCGCAGCGAGGACAAGAGAACTGTGGCGATGCTCTGGATCAGACACAGTGGACCATGCACTAATTCATTCCCGGATGACTAAGAAACCTCGCTACTATACTCTCTCTTAGAAATGCGGTATTTCTGCCATTTTCTCAACGAAAGTAAATGATATTGGGCCTGAAAACTATTGACTGTTTGCGCTTCCTATTTAGAACAATTGTACATATTTAGGCGGGGGTAGGTGCTTGTTTGCGTGTGTTGGGATGAGCCTGAGGGTGAGCTTAGTCATCCGGAAACGAATTAGTTGCATTCGGGTGAGTGACCGTCTGGGCATATACAGCCTCAAGACCGAAAGTATTATAAGGTGATTTGTGACAATCATTGGCAACTTACTGTGCACATAACAACATACGATGTGTCACTAAAAAGGCCGCGGAATCCTGTGGCGAAGCCAGTGATCCTGTGGATGTTGAAGAAGACAGAAAATATCAGGCGATATTTGCTGCACCTGCGCCTTGGCTTCTCCAACAACCCTTAGCCTTCGAATGAAGCCAAGCTTGTATACCTCAAATAGATTATAGCCATCTTTGAAGAACAGCTCAAATGTCTGTTCCACGTTCGGCTTTGTTGCTGATCCAATGATTGCTTGAAACCGGAAGCTAGTAGGCGTGAAGCTCCTATCGAGCCATCCCAGATCGCACTGTATGCCTCCTGGTGAGTAAGTCGGACCGAGCTGTCCAAGTCCGCGAGCTAGCTGGACAAAAGGATACCCTGAAAAACGGATAAGGCAAAGGTGTGTACCGTTCTGGTAGATGCAGAATAGGAATTCGAGGATTTTGCGAATAACAGGCGGTTTTACTCTGTCAGCTCTCATGAGGATACGGTCGTGCTGCCGACGTACCGGTAGGGCTGAAGCTTCCGACCGAGAGAAGCCCGAACGGAACCCAATAGAAAAGCGACTAGTTGAAAGTTTAAAACCTGTGCTTGTTGAGGACTCTAACGCCATAAGGAATATACTCGATACCTAATGGTAGTGGTACTGATATAGACGGTTAGGCAAAATAATCAAAGAGAGGAATGGGGGTCCAAATTTGTGATAATCCGAGTAGCAGTACGTCTGGAATAACGAGTAAAGCAGTCTATCCTAGGGCAGAAATTGGAAGCATGTCCCATGTTCCTGCCTCCTGTCAGTCACATCACTTCGTGTCAGTTTGCAAAATTCGAGTCAGAAAGGTCCGGAAGGTAATAACGGAGGGGTTGCCCGCCTCAATTCATTCGAGATTGAGGTTCCCGCTTGCACCTGGCTTGCTCAGGTTGCAGCCTATCAGCTTGCTCGATATCTCTCGGGGGGGGGGGAAACAGTAGATGTTAGCCATGTTGCATGAAGATTTATCTCTGGCACGAAACCGCTAGAACCTAGATTTACTAAATGTATCGAGCACTCCGCCCTGCCAGCGGCTGGCGCAAAGCTAAAAACCGACTTGAGTACTAGACATGACTTTATGAGCTTCGTCTTCATCGACCGCGAGACCGGACGCCCATTGGGGAGTAATGATTTCAGTACGGGGCACTCGGGGATGTGTCGGGCCTCGTAAAAATTCATCAAAAAGAAGAGTAGAGGGCTCTCTCGACGGACATGACATAATGTTGCGTTGTTTCTTTATAAGGCCTTCAAGGAACAATACTGAGAGGGGTGCAGACTTCAGGAAGAAATGAAGAGGGAAAATTCGATGCTGAGGAGTTCGTGTGAAGGGGACGTCTTAGCTAGTGAGAGATATCTGAAATGCTTCTTCGTAAGACAACGATGCAAAAATTATGAGCAGGAGAGCAGAACATTATCAATAAGTGCATTGAGTTCGCAGCTGTATGCGTTGCGAGCTCGAGGCTTTGCGCAAAATGTGTTGAAGCTGTCGGCAGCTAGACCAAAAGCTCGGCGAGATAGGGATAGGGTGTCAAAATTCCGATCTGCGCCTTCATATGCAGGACACCGAAAACGATCGCGGCCAGGGAGCCGGCTGCAGCTTGTTGAAACCCTTGCGCCGGGTTTTGTCTTGTATATGACGACCGAAATAGCAGGTCCTCCAGCCAGAAAGTGAGGCTTGCGAAGCGATCTCGATCAAAGTCTGAGTGAGAATGATCTCGCATGCCCAAAACATATCTAATTGAACTAGGTTGCTCAAGGGACTGGGCAAGTGGAAGCCGACTCTGAAACGCCTTAGAGCGGGTGAGAAAACGTCGTATCTTGGCAAAGCAAGTGTCGTACGATACGCGGGACGGAAAGCAGCATTTCTTCCTGTTTTCACTGAACCCGTCACAAGGGTCACGTATCACTCGCAACTTGCTTGTTTTGCTTGAGTCGTCTGCAACCATCAGAGCAAAAGAATTGGGGATACCAATATTGGATGCTGCATGCAGGGGAACGCCAAAGTCCCGATCGATCGCCTTTCATTGTGACATGAACAGAAGGTGGAAATTGAGGTTTGCCCATCGAGTGTGCCGAAGAAGGGGGCTCTATCACATCCGTCCTTGGGGATGTCGTTTTCGGGGGTGATTGTGACCCAATCCATCCATTTTATGCACCTTACGCGCGCTCGGGTCACCCGAAGGGCATTTGTGTGCACCAACTCCCGAGAGTCTAATGAGAACTTTTTGTTAGAGAATTGTGATAAGCGACATGACCACTTGACCGATACTCCGACTACTGCCAACCGTTGAGAAGGCCGACTTCGCGACAAGTCCGGTTAGGTGGAACTGTTCTGCCAGCAGCAAGGAAGCCATGATGAAGCTGTACATACAGTGTATGTACGCTCAATTAACATTAAAGCCTCATGACTTCCTGTACAGGCTTGGAAGCAGATGTGGGGCTATCCTCCCGCTCCGCAAGAAAGGTGTGGGGCATATGGTGTTGAGGTTGTCGAACTCTCTTGCACAGTGCTTGCGTATTAAACCATGCCTTTAAGTGAGCCATGCTAGTCCTTATTAGGATCTATAACTCCCGTCAGAGTGGCTTAATCGACTTCTCCAGGAAGCGCGTGCGGACGATATTGCACCAGCCCCTAGTCGGGCCTGCTCAATCTCACGAAGCTTCGTGGTTCGTACCAATTTGCGGGAACGTTACCGCGAAGCTTTGGAGAGTACATGAGCTTATACTCTCCTAATAATAGACTCCACTTAGAAACCATGATCAAAGGTATGCTATCCCTATGATTTTGGTAAAAATGGGAGCGGTTAGATGGAGGGTTCGAGTGCATGTTGGAAGACATGTGAAGCGTTTTGATGAAACGCAACAAATTTCCTGTCCCTCTGCGAACAACGGGATATGCTAGAAGCTATCTCAAATTACCTATTCTCGTGGTCAGCTTTTAGCATACTTACCTACCAGTAACGTTGTCGCTGCATGGTACTTTAGCCTGGTCTGATCCTGAGGTCCTGTACGAAAATCTTGATTTTAACAACATTCTCCCTCGTGCTCTTGACGTGCAGCCAGTGAACGCAAAGCATTGCGCACGCTTTGTCTGATTATCAATACCGGCCTCTAGCTTCGAGACTGCCGCATGTCCTGTCGAGGGTTGACAGCCTCGTGTAGGATGAGTGCCAAGCCATGACGCCAGATCGTATTAAGAATACCCAGTCTCGCACATAAAGAAAGGAGGTTACCAATCGCTTCAGACGTTTTGAACCATTCTCGCCGAGGTTCAAAATGCGAAGTGAGCCCTGCCTTCAGCTTTCAACTTACACAGCCCACGAAGGATCCACGACGTCAGCTTGCGGAGATGTCAGCTTCAAATAGCGGGATGATAACCTCAATCCAAAGAGTGATCTTACATGATTCTGATCGCTACCAGAAATCTACCCGCAGGATCTGTAAGAAAATGAGCTAGATGAAGATCATGCACCTAAAACAGTATTTTGCAACGTTAGCCGAGCTATCTCCCATTCAGCAAGACTCAGAGAACCCCGTGAATAGAGTTTGAACTTACATGGCACTTCAATTGATACGCGGATTCTCGTTCTGCGACCACCATGCGGGAGCGACTCGCTTCGCAATGTAGAATGGGATGAGATCGGGTACGCGCTGCGAGATGTGGATGTGAACATAATTAGCACCAGACATGGGGGATGCTTGGATTTCATTTGGTGGAAGGCTAAGTGGCAGACCATGGAGTGATCTGGTTGCCCACGTTTTGGATCGCAATTTGCTTTTTTCATGCTAGACTAGAAGCTTTTCGGTTCCAAGCTTGTTCGACGTTGCAAGCCACCGATCTCGCAAATGCAGCGGCATACGTATTCTTCGGGGCAAGCTGCAGTTTCGTGGGACGCCGTCTAGAAAGAAGTAGAAAATTCAAGCGAACGTACATGCTCCTCGAGTTGTGCGGGATGCAAGGGAACCAACGCCCATGTTTATGCCTGCTTCGCCCGACCGATGACTACGTACAGGACACAAAGGATCGCATCATGCATCCTCACAAGGCTGGTTGGATGCCCGTCATGCGCATGGGTGAAGGAGGCACGAATTCGGGGCAGTTGGTACTCCGTACGAGCATGAGTAATGGCATGATACGATGAGGAGGAATAATTGGGCCATCTTTAAGTAGGTTTCTCCTTCGATTCTCAAAAAAATACGGAGGCCTTCAGCCATGCTCATTGGCCGAGACTCATAAAATGGCTACTAAATGGCTCGAAACCACGCCGAGGTGTGGTTCAGATGCAATCGCGATGGGAAGCTTGTCGATAGCGTGGATAATCCCTAGATCCGAGATGGACTAATACCGCTTCTCACGCCTTTTGAAAGCGGCACCACGCAGAGGGGTTGGTCAGAGCATCCAGCACAGACTCGACAGAACCGAGTGCGATTAAGTGGTTTCTCCGCTGGCGGAGGCTCGAAGTTGCACAGAACACGTGTGAAGGGCAATGGAAGCATAACAGTGACCACGGTCGGAGTCGTGAATTCGTAGTGGCAGCATCGCAGGCCAGATCTGGTAGAGGGCTTTCGAGCTGACGTAACCGAGCCCGTATCACCCATTTTCGATATTTGCTCCACCGCGCTGGGACGCTGCGCTCAGGAAGCGGCATGCCCCAAGCGGCGACAAAAGTGGCCTGATTCTTGCGCAGTTTCCAGAGCCCACGCTGTCGTTCAGCGAATGTCTGCGCGCCCAAGCGCACGAGGGCTGTGACAGAACGAGAACATGAATCGTGGGCCGGGTGCACTCGTTATCTGACAGCCTGACTGGGGCATATTGGTGAGGATTATAAGGGAACGTTCTTAGCAGGCTTCTCTGGTTGTTCGCTGGAGTCGCCGGTGGCCTCACGACGTCAAGAAAGGAGGGCTGGTCCGCCGTCAGCAGGCTTTAGACATCTCGGATTGGCCTCGCGGACAGACATCCGGTGCCCCCGCAGGATCTCGCCATCTCATCGATTCAAGTACCCTGAATCTTGGTTTCCTGAGTTAGTCTGATGCGGCAGATATCGGCACGAGGCGTCGAGGCCGCATGAACGGATACGCGCGGGCAGCGTTTTCCACAATTAGCAGTGGGTTGCTGGGCGATCATGAAGGATGAAGGGTGGTGCTTTGACGGGACATCACTGTTTGGTCGGCCCGGCGCCTCAGGCTCTGCAGAACTGCTGCTGATGGCTTGCTGGTAATGATGAACGCTGCGCGCGGCCCTGTGTGTGTGCGTGCCAAGCGTGACAACGAAGATGATGGGCCAAAGCCGGGGGTCTTGCATGGTGCGACCAGGTGCACAGCTCGGCTGCCATCGATCGCAATCGCTGACGGGCCCTTGACGATTATTCGTCCCAAGGTAACGGGAATAGGCCAAATGTGGTCGAAAGCAGATTCACCCACCCCAGCCCGCTCCACCCATGCCGCCATGCTTCGCCAGCCAGCGCCCGTGCGGCGAGCAAAACAAGGCCATTCGCTGGGCCTGAGCGTGCTGCTGGACCGGCGCGGGCTGCTGCCGTTGAACGCAACGGCATTGCAAGTTAGAATCGGCAGCTCTATCCCCGTTGGCAGTGCGCGCGAGGGCACAGTGGGACAGCGAACCTGCTTCCTGAACTCTGATGCCCGGCCGTGGTGGAGGCCCTCTGAGGGTGGTGACGGAGCAGGCATGCACTCCGCTGTGCGTGCTGCGTGTTGGCTGTACCAACGCTGGGGACTTCGAACGGGGGTTTCTGGGAGCTTCTCACCAGGAGCTCGTCGGGCTGAGTGCTGATCTTGCCCTGACGAGGGCTGCTGTGGGAGCTGGGAGGCGACAGCGATCCGATTCAAGCCAAGTGCCGCTGGGGACATGCTTAGGTGCGAACTCGCTTCATTCGCTTACATGCCGCCCATCCTGGACTGCGTGCTGCCAGCTCCCAAAAGAGGTTGTTGGAAGTATCCCATGCTCTCCTACAGCCATTGCTACCCTTCGACCCTGGCTCGGGGGCAAAACGCATGCCGCACTGCTGTCCACTCGTCACCGTGGTCACACCCATTAACGACTCGCGCGCTCCCCAGGAGCCCTGTGCCGGCTGCGGTTCATCTCCGATCGCATCTGCTTTAGACTGCTGCGAAGGTTATCCCCGTTTCCCCTCTCACTATGCTCTCGAGTGCAGCCAGACGGCGCTGAGTCCTGAGCCCGCATTGCAGCCGCCGAGCACATCTGTCAGATCACGGGATCTGCTGCTGTCGCCTCCAGAGCCCATGTCACACCTGTTAAACCCTCCATTGCACTGTACCGAACAAACCGCGCCGACGGGAACCCACCACCGTGAGCAGAAAGAGCAGGATCACGTACCGCTGTCATTGACTGCGAGCCCGGCGCATCGCCCGCGAGAGCGCCTCGATAGCGCCTCGATACGGCCATTGTGCCCATCGCCACGCAGCGGGCACACAGATTTACACCACCGAACGCTACATCAGCCACACTGGATCGAGATCAATTCACCATCTGACGAGCCGCCACGAGAGTCGCCCGCCGATATCAGCAACGCAAAAGAGCTGTACGCAAGTTAGAAGGGGATCGGATATATTTCGTGGAGACAATCTGAGGGTCGGGTCGGACCTTGCACCATTTGGGGGACACAATTTGAGGCATCTTGGGCCAGACAGATTGCGAGGGAACGCCTTCCGCACGGGTTGGTCGTTGTCGCGGGAAGGCACATAAGTCTGCGGGACCCACGATCCCCGCGATCGCAGGAGTTCGTCCCCGCCCCAAACACGAACGTGAGAAGAGGGTGTGGTCACGGTTTTTGGTCCACCATGGAAACGCTGGATGCCGGCAGGCAAAGGTCCGTTGTTTGTCAAGTTCACTTTTCACTGCTTCAACGTTTCCTTGGCTGAGGTCGTGCTAACTGTGTCGTAGCGTCGGTTTACCTTCAATAAACCACCTAGACTCCGACAAAATCAAGCGAGAAGAAGTGGAGTATCAGAGAAAACATTCGGCGTCCGCCATGGTCAGCCCGTTGCACCCATTTTCTGGCCCGCCGCATTCCTACAGCAATCACCAATCGTCGAATGCCAACTCAGTTCCAGGCACGCTGGGAGGCTTGCTATCCCCCCCCGAATCCCGCCGCACTTCTGGAGATGAGAAGGAATCGCGGCCGCCTGCGCGGCAATCGCTGCCGTCGATACATGAGGCTCTTGGATCAGAACAACCGCTGCCATATCCAGCGCCGCCTCCGTCTGCTCCGGTTTCGGCCAGCCAGCCATATCTGCCACCATCATCGACCACTTCTCCCTCAGACCAACGGTCAAGAACGTATTCAGCAGACCTCCACAGCCAAGGTCCACCGAATCCGTTTTCACATCCGCGAAGTCCGTACATGAATGCTCCTGCTTCTATAGCGCCTCCCCCCCCTCAGACTCAGACAGAATCATTACCACGACCTTCGTTTTCAACGACCCAGCAAAATCCAAAATTACCCACGCTTCATCCGCTAAGGACAACTCAATCGCCCCCAGCAGGCGCCTCTCGACCAAACTTACCTTATTCATCGTATCCTCAACAACCAGCATCAGCCTTTGAATCGTCCGCCCCACACTCTGCCGGATCCATGAACCCACATTATGGTTATTCACAGTATCCATCTCAGTATCCATTATCGGCCCCTCCACCGAGTGGACCTGGCCCAGTTTATCCTCCATCAGCAACATATTCAGCCCCTCCTCGATATCCACCCCCGTCTTGGCGCTCTGACAGCGCGGAGCTTAGTCGCGTTGAAGAAAAACAGAAAGCAGGACGATCAAGTCTAGCTCCATATGGTGAATCAGTCAAGCGACACCTGGAAAGCTTCGATCTAGAGGCGTCACTCAATGAGGTAAGTCTGACCTAGTAGTGAGTAGCTCTTTCCATATTAACATGTTCAGATGGCCGAGGGCGCGGGGCGGATAATGGAATTCTCCAAGATATACCGACAGAGAGCACATGAGAACCAACGAATTGGCATGACCCCACAGTCCATGCCCAGGTTGGAGGAAGTCGAGGAGATGCTCAAGCAAAGTGAAAAGATATCTATGTCTCTGGGACGCATGCGAGAAGTTGTGTTTAACCACCAACAAGCCAGCATAGTGGAACCCCCGCAAGACCATCGATATCGCCAAATAAATGGCTACGACCATGAAGCCCCGAACAATTATCATGAAGAGACAAAAGGAAGCGGCGGCTTTGCTGGCGCTGACCCAAAGAAGCGGCGAGGGGTAAGTTTCGCCCCTAATAGAAGAGTCTATGGTCTGACTTTAGCACGCAGCGGGCTGCGCCACCTGGCAGATGTCATAGCTGCAATCGCGCGGAAACCCCAGAATGGCGCCGCGGCCCTGATGGAGCAAGAACCCTCTGCAATGCCTGCGGTCTACGTAAGTCCATACAATGAGACCCCACACCTTTTCTTACGTCTTTCCAGATTATGCAAAATTAACCCGTAAAATGGGCGGGAAACAAACTATGGGCGGTTCGAATCTCCGACCGAAGTCGCTAGGTGATGGATCACCTGCAGCGTAACACTGCCTTCTACGGTGAAACCTCAAGATCATAGCGAGGCATTCTTTACAGCTACGCGGATCCACCTCATGACAGACCTTCTAGTTGCTATCGTCCTCGCAAACACGCTTTTCGATAATACACAACATTCCCAACATCACGATTGAAACCTATGGAGGCAAGTTATGCCTCGAGGAGAAACATATCATAACAATCATCTCTCGGATCTGCGCACTTCTTTATCTAATCATACAACATTTCTCTGGAATTTCGTCGGAAATAATCGAATTTGAATGGAAACCGGAGCTCTCGGCGCGGAAATTATCACTATTGCATTTTAGGATGGGTTACAACATCTTGGGACATGCTTGTTGCCTTGTTAGAGGCTCCGTAAATCTTAATTTGGGTGTGGGTTTTTGTGGATGTGTGAGCATACAACGTGTTTCATTTTCTTTCATCCATGGGGCAACTTTATGTCTAGCAAAGAGTTTTTCCATCGACCTGCGTTTGTTCCTTCGATCTGGGGTTTCCTTCTTGGGCTGTTATTATTATACCAGCAACTGTTGCATCTTGGCACTCGGTTTGGGAAGCCTTCAGGGCCCTGGTTTTACTGAAGGCGTTCTCTGTATTCGATTCTTTTTTGGTGGCTCTGAGAGGAGCGTCCGGTCGGCGTTTGGTGTTGAGCGACCCTCTACGGAGAGGAAGCTGAGGATTCCTGGGCTTCTTTTTGTACGACTTTGACGCTTTTTTAGAAGTGTACGAGACCGTCAGCCAATTTCGGGCAGATCCAAAGAGTGACGTTAGTATGGCTCTCAAAAGCCAAGGGAAGACAAAAGCTATCAACTCCAACGGAATGGAATTCTATCTGAGATTACAACGGTCCAACGATCATCTGCTCCTCGAGCTTCGTTGTCTGTAGGCTTGTTCATTCTAAGCTTTGCTCCGAAGGATCGGGCTACAATGTCTCGCTTTAATTTTCCTAATTGGCAATGTACCAAGCATTTGCTTCCACTGCGTCTCAGATCTAGGCGGCCCGATACTGATATAGAAAACGCAGCACAGAGATGATGCCATCCCACCGACGAGGGCCCCGGCATGCTGCATCTGGCTGTATCATCTGTCAGGCAGCAAATCGGGTGTGTAGCACCCTTCCATGTCTGCCGGTGGTTTGAGCACTTGTTACACCTTGTGGGTATATGCAGGACGCCTAGAATACCCCAACGATAACACCGTCAGTCGTGCGCAATTGTGGTTACGGCTAGCACATCCAAAATGCACAGCGTGACCATTCTGATCGAGAGTATGCTAAGTCGTGGCGCACTAGCATCCGAAGCCGCTGACGGTGAATGGAAACATGGCTGAACGATTTTATCATGGCTTGCTGAAGGCCGTATGTTACCCCAGTTTTGCAATTAAGGATCGCCTCTGCCAGCTCACTCTCTCCGATGTACACAGTCCAGCGATGTTTCCACAATCGTGTCATTCTGCCCAGTAGAAGCCCAACGAATGCTCTCTCCACCTGGCGATGGACTTTCATATATGCGTTAAGCCAACCAGTTGCTCTGATAAAAGGCGAGGCGTGAGCTGTTTAGGGCTCGTCCAGTCCTATCCAACATATAATTGCTTTTTGTGAGCTCGCCATCTGTAATAGACGCTGCACGTGGGTGCCGGCATGGTGGCACCGGGCATAGTAGCTGGCCGCTATTATATGGTTAGATTAGATAGAGATGTCGCTGTTTACGGTGTTTTTGCTGTGCTTTCTCGTTGGCTGTTAAGTGCGATGGAGAAACGTCGTGCGGACGAGGCAAAGAGCGAGGAGAGAGGTCCCAGGTGGATGGTGCAGGTGCCGAAAAAGGGAAAGCGAGACAGATGCCGTCATCCGCCTTTGACAGGGATTTGCCGTCCTCGGAACGCTCAATTTTTAACGGCGGCAATAAGTCATTAATAATCACCAGCCTGCCACCATGATTCCCTTCCCGCGCCTTCATTCCTCTATCACACCGATCAGACAGCAGGGTGAAAAGGCTCGCGGCCGGGCAGCTTCATGTACGCGCCGTCCATTCCTGTGTGTCACCTCTCACGACCCCGCTAAGTTTAGACAACTGCCGTGTTGCCCGAGCTATCCCTCTATTTATTCTCTCGTGCTGGGTATATCGGCCACTAAGATAGTTGCTTCGATCATTCGTGTCTCCTGATTCGGACTGAACGGGGAGCCGTGCTGCACGGGATCGGCTGGGAATGGGGCTGCTGTGAGACGTGCGCTACTGGATTTGATATCTCTGCTAACCGTCTCCAAAGCGCCATTGGAACTCCTCTTGAGTGGCCAGAGGCAAAAAAGGTTGCGAGCCATGTACGATCCTGGGGAATTGAAGTAGGTTACGTCCAATATCCAAGGTGAAAGACCAGCAGTGACCTGTCCTGCAGCAACTCCTTGCCATATGGCGGAATGCCAAGGGAAAAGAGAGAGATGCTCTCCTTTGGGGAGACGAGGTAGTTTATCAATTCCTGCCCCATTCTTCTGGCCTGGAACTGACAAGGATATCAGGTAGAATATCTCGTGGTTTGTTACGACCAGGATAACCACAAGGTCCGGCTTTCGCTTCGGCAGGCAGACATTTTGGAAGCATTGGCCACTGACAAAAAGCTTTTACATCAAGGCGGAGGAGTTCCTGATGTGCAGAGAGGTGAAGTCAGGTGAGAATGAGAAGACATCGCCTAGAGTCTGCCTCCCGTTGACATGTCCAGGGAAACGGACACCACCGCACCCGTCTTCCATCCCGAGTTTGGGAGGTTCATGCTTGAGGCTACTCCAGGGAAGCCATGGGGAATTGGATTCAAAGATCTTCTAGACGTTGAGCCGAACATGAAGTGGCGGTATATCCACACGCGCTTAACATTGCCAAAGACGGCGCTGATTTGCCCTGCAGGCGAACAATAGCCAAGGACCACATGGCGAAGGAAGAGTATCCAATCACGTTGACAACTTTCCCTCGTTTAGGTACGCCAGATTGTACTATGCCTTCCTACCCGGTATCGGGCGCAAAACTACGCTCGCAGTTTGTTCCTGATGAAATTGCCAACCCACATATCCGGTTTCCAACGCTGGCAGCCAATATTCGCGCCCGGCGAGGGAGGAAGGTCGAGATCAACGTGCCAGTCTTCAAAGACGAGAATACGATTTGGCCTTTCAAAGACCCAACTGTGAACTATGACCTCCATCAATGGCCTGAAGATGACGACGTCCGCAACGGTGCTGCGAAGGAGAACCACATCTACATGGATGCCATGGCATTTGGAATGGGAAGTTGTTGCCTCCAGATTACTTTCCAAGCCAAGAACATCGAAGAAGGCCGCAAAATGTATGACCAACTCAGCCCATTAGGTCCAATTCTCTTGGCATTGACTGCAGCGACACCGGTGTACAAGGGGTTCCTTGCTGATACAGATGTTCGTTGGAACCAGATCAGCAGAGCCGTTGATGATCGTACCCCAGAGGAGCTAGGGGAAAAGGTATTATTATACTGTCTCTGCCGCAAGACATTACTAACAGTCCACAGCCCCTAAAGAACGATCGATGGCGATTGCCAAAATCAAGATATGCATCAAATTCTACCTACATATCGCAGGATCCGCGCTTGAGGAAGGAGTATCTAGACCCCAACTTAGTATTCGACAAAGACCTCAAACAGCGGCTATTAGATGGAGGGATGGACGATCTCCTAGCCACCCATTTTGCACACCTGTTTATTCGCGATCCCATTGTAGTTTTCGCTGAAGATCTGAAAGAGCTTGACCTCCAGAAAGCAGACCACTTTGAGAATATACAGTCGACAAACTGGCAACACATGCGTTTCAAGCCACCTCCGCCAGGCAGTGACACTGGATGGCGTGTTGAATTCCGACCAATGGAGATCCAAATCACGGATTTCGAGAACGCAGCTTTCTCGATCTTTATTGTGCTTATCACCAGGGCAATTCTCAGCTACGATCTTAATTTTTACATCCCAATCGCGAGGGTCTCAGAAAACATGGAGACGGCTCACATTCGCGATGCCGTCTCAACCCAGAAGTTCTACTTCCGCAAGAACCCTTTCCCATCACGTCCGATTAGATCCGCAAATGGCACATCATCGCCCCAAGCGAACAGTCGACCACCAACGCCGTTCGGACCAGTCGAAGATGAATACGAGCTTATGACGATCAATGAGGTGATCAATGGTCAACAAACCGGTGAAGGCGGATTCCCAGGGCTAATCCCGCTCGTGGAGAACTATCTCAATAGCATGAATGTCGATGTTGAGACTCGTTGTGAGCTTGCGAGATACCTCGATCTCATCAGGAAGAGAGCAGATGGGACTTTGTGGACAGCTTCAAAATGGATCCGACATTTTGTTCAAGCCCATCCAGAATACAAGAAGGATAGTGTTGTGGACGACAATATCAGTTTCGATCTTGTCAAGGCGGCAGAACAAATTACCAGGAATGAGGCGCGAGATGGACTTGGGGCGGAGATGCTTGGGCGTAGGAGGTAGATTGAGATTCTTTGTTGCACTTGCATTAGCGATTTGCATCATAGACGGTACATGTTCACGAGTAAATCTATTATCTTTATTTGCAAAGCGTAGGACTCTATCTGCCTGTTGTTCAGAAGAGGCGTCGCCATTTCCCCATCCCTTTCCCACCCCTCTCTCCCCAAACAACACCGGATTATTCTTCATAAACGCATCGTTCAAACTGTTGCTCCCCAGTTCCTTACACTCTCCCTACCCACTTCAAACTCCTTCAAGCTCCCCGGCATCCCCAACTCGGTAGGGATCGCCCTCAACGCAACAACCACGCCACTCCTTTCCCTATCCAACCCTGCTTTTTTCCCCACAAAATTCCTTTAAGCTTCCCCTACCGATGCAAATATCTATACGCGCCTCTCTGGCATGAGTAGGACTATACTTAATGACCCAGGGCAACAAAACACAATTCCTTTCTCCCATATCCGACACCCAGTGGAACCAACTAATATCCAATCCCATGACTCACACTCTACATAATGCCTTCATAGCTAAATTAACCCCAAGCATAGCCCTCAATCTCGCGTCCAAATCTCTCGAATCCTGCTTTGTTTGCAGAAACCCTGGAGTGAGAAGTTTGAGTGTTTCGGCGGTGGCTTCATCAACACAGGGTTTAGGAATGTTGCTGCAGGTTGCCTTACAACAGTGATTCATTGCTCGGACCCGGAGCCAAGACAGACGCCGGGGGGAGTTATGAGGTTGAGACGTGAGTGTAGGACTATAAAGGTGGCGTATATGCTTGAGTGGGTCTTTTGGACGCGTTATACTGTTGGTACCGCCGGTGTGTTTGTTGTATTCGGTTCCGCTTTGGCTAGTCGGTACGAGTATGAGTGGGATTGTAGCTGCTCTGCTACACCGTCATGTTGAAGGATTCCATCATTGCATCTCTTTCTGTCTTCGATTTGACCTAGAATTTTGGACACGGGGGAGGAAGAGACGTTGGCGAGAGTGTACGAGATGGCATTTAGGCCATCTACGAGTGCGCTTCCACCCAGGGTAAGTAACACGTTGGCCTTTTTAGACTTGATTTCTTGGATGATGAGGATGAGACCATCCCAGTATGGTTGTTGACGTAGTCCAATCCATATCCCGACTAGTTTGGTTCCAAGTGCGGATTGAAGATTAGAGAGACAGAGTGTTTGTTTGAGAGGGAGACTAAGGCTAGGGGGTGTAGGCGCGAGATTTGGAGATTCTGGTGAGGTAGGTGAGGCAGGCTTCAGTAAAAGGGGTATCAGGGGACTATTTGGTTGGAGGGGTGTTGGCCATGGTAGGGAAGAGGAGACGGAGTGTTGGCTCAGCCGTCGAAGGCATGGTGGTGAATTGAAGTGTTCCGGATTTCGAGGGTCTCAGTGGGGTGAATGCTGGTGTTTTCGATTAGATACCATGAAGTTCCATATCTCCTTACATGTAAATAGATGCTGCTATGGGCCATTTAAATCTCCACGTTTACTCTCATGGCCCTCTAAATCTGGAGCCATTCCTATGAGGTTGTTCAGTTGGTTCCGAGGTGCTAGTACTTGAACACTGCTGAAATATACCCCAATCACCACAATCTGGTTACCTTGCACCTAAACCCGATTGACCGTCAGTTTTTAGAAGTGTCGACCTGCCGAAACCGTTGGATCGACTACAGCATGGCAGCATCAGTCCGACTTCTTCGCTGATAGATCGCCCCGGTCAAGTATCATTGGTCAAGTATCAGTGGCTGATATGGTGAGAAGAATTGAGGTTATCGTCCTCTAAGAGGAGAGTAAACCCTGTGACCCCAGGCCGATCTTTGACATTATTTCTAATTCTCTGGTGCTAGATGAGTCAGTGGGAGGAACCTTAGCACAGATTCCTGAATTTTCATGTAGACCGTCTGGCCTAGACAGCTGACAACATGCCTGTGATGGCATACCTATGCTTCAAATCCCACTCCCGCATCACCGTACACACTCCTTCCCTCTCCAGGAACAGAGACGTTGGCTTGGTAGACCTCCCACGCGTCTCAATCTCCTTTCCCTTGCCCTACCATCCCTCGAACAGCTTTCAACCAAGCATACTCCTCTTTCGTCCCCTCAGTCTGACATCCTCCAACCTCTTCAGCACCGTCCTCGCTCCCTTGAAGCTCTCTCCATACACCCTCAGCACCTCTCGAAATAGTGGCTCTGCAGCTGGATGCGTAGCCGCGAACGCCCGTTCCAAGACATACAAATCCACAGCCCTATCCTCATCCTGCACTGTCTGCGTAGCCAAACCAAAGTCTATCAGGACGATATCCCCATTCAGGTTCGGCGGTTGCTGTTCAGCTGTCTGTGACGAGGGTTCCGGTGGAGCGTCTGACTCTGTGATTGCCGCTTCCCTCATAGCGGACACAGTCTGTCTTCCCACGTGCCTCACCCCTGTATTCTTTTCTTGCTCTTGTGACGTATATGCCACCCGCCTCACCATCAGATTAGAAGTCGTCAAATCCCCATGACAAACCCCAATCTCGTGCAACTTGCCCACCGCCTTGCCAACCTTCCTCATCAAGTCCCACAACGGCTCCTCCTTCTGTCTTCCTCCCCCATCAGCTCCTTCCTCCCTTCCTCCTCCTTGTCTCTCCCCCTTCAGCCCAAGAGTATGAATCCACTCATCAAGACACTTCCTAACCGTCCACCCGTCCACCCACTCCAACACGACCCACCCCATCTCCCAGTCCGCGCCCAGCACAGCCGGCACACTCACCCCAGCCCCCTCAACTCCCATAAACTCTTTCCTACATTTCACCAACACCCTCGCTTCAGCTAATAGTCTCGCTTTCGTAAGCCGTTTATCGAGCGTGGGATGTCGGTATGGTTTCGGCGGACGGTATTTGAGGACGCAGGGTGTGGAGGGGGTCAGGAAGGTGGTGCGGTAGACTAGGGCTTCCGCGCCTTGAGTTAGGAGGGTGAGATTTGAGGTTGTGAAGGGAAGGGAGAGGATGTGTTGCGGTTGGGCAGGCTGTGGTTCTGGTGGTGCGGGGTCCGTCATTGTGAGAGAGGACAGATTGGAGGGCTTGTTTCTTGAGGCTATTGGGTGGTTGGAATTGATTTTCTAGCTGTAGAGGAATATTATATGGATTGAAGGGATTGAAGGTTTTGTTTAAAGGGCGGATGTTGTGTCAAGAAATTTTGGTTGTTTGGGAAAGTGAGCCCCGCAGTCTTGAAAAGCTTATCGATAGGGGTTTGCTTTAGAGCCTTGTCGTCCATTGGAGTGAATGTTTCTGGTATATTTCTTAACTCAACTCGCAGGAGGCGGCTGTATATAGATCCATATATACTATAGGAAAACAAGTTAGATTTGAAGCAGACTCCTTTTTCATACACTTTTCATCCTTTTATCCCACCATCTAAACCCAGATCCGAGGTCTAAAGATCTCTTCGACATCAGACATCACGTTGTTGACTTCATATCCGTTTCGACGCACGAACTGTCTTTTCAAATGAGTGTGATAGTATTTAGGTTTTTCATCCTACACTTCCCACCCATCACTCATTCCCTGTTTTGATACGCCCCATCACCCTACCATAAAGGGAGGGAAGCCTCTCTCTCTCTCCTCAGTATCGAAAAATTCAAAGGAATGCACGGAACCACCAGCCACAGGCTAGGAGGCTCGTTGTCTGTACCACTGTTTCGCCTAGCACACCGTCCTCCAAAACCCATCTGTAGGATATATCCTTGTGTAGTGTTCATTCTTGGAGTAGGAAAAATGAAGGAGAAAGACCAGATACCCATCCGCATGCTCATTAAAACAATTCGCATAATAGTTAAACACAGAAGTCAAAAGGGGAGCCTCTGAAGCTCATATAACACGCCCCATCACATGATCCAACAAGACATATTACAATGAACTAGAGAGGCGACGAAGAAGAGGATCATGAAAATAAAAATAAAAATCACTACCGAAGCCTCACCCAAATGCAACCACCGCTCTGTAACAAACAGTAAAGCAAGGAAAATCAAGTCGTGAGTGGCCGTAAGAACATTGTAGCATCTGGTAGAGAAACGCCACAGAATATGCACAAATGAGTGCCCTAACTCAAAGATCTACTTGAGAAGGGTTTCATCACCGTTTCCTCCCATTGTTTCGTTGCTTCTTTAAAACATCGAGCTCTTTCGCTTTTCGGCGCTGGTGAGCACGAGCATTGGCATCTTTCGTCGCTCGCCCGACTGCTGCTTTGGCTCTTCCACCCGGATTTCAACCAAACCACCACCAACTGAGGCACCCTCATCGCTGCTCACGCTGTTGGCGGTGTAGCATCCATCGACGGAAGTCCGGTCACGTGATCGCTCCTTCAATTCTTTCCTCTCTGAGCCAATTGCACCGTTAGCGGCGGCACGTAGGCTTCCGATGCTGGGCTTGCCGGAGAGACTTCCACTTCCGGCGCTGTGGACACTGTCGGAGTCGTTGTCGGAAAGTGGGAAAGACATCTCAGTCTCGCTCACTGGGGTCATGCTTCCATTGCTTCCACTACGGACACCGCGGCGCTCGATACCCGCACGAACAAGACTGTGCACTGCTCGTCGGCGTTGACGGGTAGAGAAGTTTTTGCCACCTTCGTGCTTCGTAGTTGGGCTGGCCTGAAGCTCCTCGAGAGGAGGCGGTCCGCGGGGTTGGCGGATCGGGTGCTCTCCAGCACGGGCTTGGCCGGGGCCAAAGGTGCCTGTGTTGGGGGTCTGCGGAAATCCTACAGGTCGGGTAAAAGCAGACTTAGGGCCATCATTCGGAGTTTCGTTCGACTTATCCAACGCAAGCGAGGAAAGAGTCTTTTTGTGACCACGGCGGAATGCATTGGCGGATGGAGGCGGGAGAGGAACAACGTCTTGTGGTGGCGTCACCGACTTCTTTGGTGGAGACGAGCTACGGGAACTCCATGGGCTTGGGTTCATCTCGTTGGGAGGAGACACCTGAAAAGTCGGAGTGTCAACCTTTGGCGGGGAAGCAGTGAAGCTGGGAGTGGGTGGAGGCGGCGAATGAGAGAGGTTGGACGTAACCATCTGCTGTCGAATATCACCGCCATTCTGTTGCTGGTTCTGCTGCATATCCTGGTCCATGACGTAGTTATATTGGCCAGTCAGTGGGTTGAACGTCAGATACACACCGGGCTGTCCAGTTTCCTGCGGAACCGAGGTGTTCTGGAATTGCTGATTGTACGCATTCATCTGCGGCGTGAACGGAGTAGACGGGAATGGCTGCGACTGTCGTCCAGCGTTTTTGTTCAGATTCATTCCACTGAACTGTTGCGCAGTGAGATTCAGAAGTTGCTGCTGAAGTTGTTGCTGTCGCTGCGCAAGGTACAGTTCAGTGGCCAAAAGCTGGGCGGCAATGTTAGGATCGATATCGCCGTCGTCAAACTGAACAGAAGGTGGCGCCAACACTTGTTCGGCAGTAGAATAGAGCATTGGCTGCTGGCCGAACTGGGTGTGGACATTGCCAGAGAAACCAGATCCAATGGCTGTCTGGGGAACGCCCTGATTCATTCCATTGAAGCTCTGCCTGGAGAACCTTCCTGAGTCCATACTAACATTGTGCTGAGCCTGTGTGTAAGGCGCCGAGGCTGGGGTCTGCGATGAAGTCGGCGTCTTCGGGGCAGTGCGAAGGCCAGCTAGAAGATGGGATCGGCTAGTCCTAGGAGTCGGGGTTTCCACCGAATTCTCAGCGATGGAAGCGACCTTGGGAGGGGCTGCAACGCTGAGACGTTTCAACGAGGCGCCTTTACCACGAGAAGCGAATCCCGCGGTCGGGAGGCCGATGCCGCCGTTAGGCTGAAAGTTGCTGTACGTCATTTGAGCAAGACCGCCAGCGTCCATGCTCATGATGTCTTTTCTTTAATAGGCGGGTTTTTGGGCGAAAAGTAAAGCTGCGGAAAAAAAAAAAAGGTGATGCGTAGACCGTGAGAGGAAAGATAAGAGAATCGAAGAAGATCGCCGAACGTAGCAGTAAAGCAATGGACGACGTTTTTTGGAGGGAACGTTTGGGGCGCTATTCGATAACCAGGAGCGCGAGATGCGAGGATGCGAGTGTTGTACAGGGACGTTTGCTAGAAGGCAGACGTGGAGGGTGCTTGTCGAGATTAGAAGATTAAGGATCGTAAGATCTTGTAAGTAAAGGCTTAAATCGTAAACTGGCCGACGGGCAGTGCAGTTGGAGCTATTAACAAGTTTTTCAGTCGCCGTGCCAACGGGGCGAGTTCGAGGCAGTTACGGACGCGTCGGATGGTGAGGGCGAGGCGGTCCGTGTAATGGGTCGGTCGCCGTGAAAGGAAGGGCCGTGCGACGGCAACTGAGAGGCAGGCGAAGTGGTTTTTTCGAACAGAAAAGTTTTTCAAAGGGTGAATACACGAACGGTCAAGGACGGGATCAAGCACGGCAAGGCGGATATCTTGATGCGGTCGACTTGCGGGCTCTGGGCTCAAGGAGCGACGATACTGGCGCGCTCAGGAGGGATCGAGATTAGTAGAGAGTAAGGCTGGGTCCAAGGGACAAGTAATAGATGCAAGAGCTGCACGAAGGGGAGTAGAGAGCGAGAGGGGGAGGGAAGGAAGAAGGAAAGGAAGATAGAGGGTTGAGGAGGAAGAAGGACAAAGATGGAAGACAGGATGTGGAAGAGGAGAACAAGCGATGGGATGATATGGGCGAGTTGGCGGGTGGCCTTGGCAAGCGAAGGCGTGGCCAGCAGCGGTCCAGGGTGAAAGAAAACGAAAAGCTTGGACCGGATTCAGGGGGCGCTACAGGCCACTCATGCGCAGCTAGCACGTCAAGCAGCTGGAGGGGTTGAAGGCCGCCTTGTTATCCTGCTGCACTGGTTTGCAGGAAAAAGAAGCCAGATCAATGTACAATTATCTGCGCATGATAACTGTCTTGTGCGCCCTTTGAAACAAATTCTTTTCTCTACCAGAGTTGAGGTAGAAGGATCACCTCAAAGAGCTCTCGCTCGCTCACGGACGAGGACAAGCCACCCACCGCGCCCTCAGTTCGCCGAGTCCAGCCATCAGCAGCCTATAGCAGCGATTGACCGGGGACGAACTATTGTCCCTCTGGCTCAATATTGCGCTTCAGCCCAAAAATAAGCTGATGAACAGCAAACACGGCTTCAATTAAAACATACGCACTCTCATTGCTGGATGAGCTCTCTTCAGCGCACACCGCAAAAAGCATCTTCACCACCATCGATACCGAGAGCGTCTATCCAGACCACTCAGCATGTGGAACGGGGTCTGTTGGTGGGCGGCTAACCCTGCAGGCCCGCAGAGGACGACCACTCACCGGCCCCAAACCAGCGCCTCTCACAAAGACGCAAGAGACACAACTGCCCGCACGATTTGGCTCCGATTTCTAAGCCACGATAGCTGCTTTTTTCGCTTCTAATAATAAATTGAATATTCAGCAATGTTTTCATGCCAACCGAAAGTGATTGTCAACGGAGGACTGCTCTGCCATGCGCGCATTGCCGAATAACAGATGCGCATGAACGAAGGAGAGCCTTTGCAGGACTTGATGTTCTGCACCACCGCACCCAAACCCTAGGGTCAGCTCCACTTGCTCCTTCGTAGGGCCACACCTGGCAATAGCTGCCGAGCTCGGTCCGATCATTTAAGTCATATGCGGGGGCGACTGTCTAGTCCTCCAAAGCGGTTCTTGATGATCCGACCTGCACGCTGATAGCGGGCGATAACTCTCATCATCCTTTGAATGCAATTGAGACCTCCAAACCTCATCTTCCGTATCAAAAATTTTCAGCAGCAATTTCTTGTCCCTCGTGTCGCCCCCGTCCCTTCCGCTATTCCTCATTTCATGGCCGGGAATGCCGGTTTTGCAGCCCTGAAACTCCTGTCTCACCAGCGCTAAGGCTTGCATATCTCATCTCGTTAAGGACAAATGCAGGCACGCAAGGCGATGCCAAGCTTTGCCTGATACACCAGCCGTTGAAACAACCTCCTGTTCTTGTTGGAAACCGAACCTGTGTTTTTTCGGAAAATGCTGGCTGTGGTCACGTAGGGCACAGAAAAGCAGCACACCCCTCGCTGAGTCACCTGGCCTCGGTAAGCAGACTTTCGATGAACGCAGGGAGCATTGAAAGATCAATTTTTACGTGTCTAGACAGGATGGATCGATCAGTCAGCAAAAATTCCGGGACCTGATAGAAGGTAAAAGCTCAGATGCTGTTTTGCGAATCCAAGTCCTTGGTTTTCGGGAAATGCTTCTTATTAATTGACTGGAAGCCTGGTGTTAATCCTACTACATACAAGCCTAAGTCCCAGATAAACATTCGGTTTCCCCCAAAAGTTTCACGAACGCAACCACCTAGGCCCTGCGGTAGCCTGGATTACGCAGGCCTTGATGATGACGTTGACGGTACACCGAAAAGAAGACCGCCACCAATGGGAGACTTACCCGTTTCGGTACGCACGGTTTGGCGACTGGAACAAGCTTTGGGGTTTCACTTTATGGCGCAGAGAAAAAGACATGTTGGCTTTTACCTAGAATCGGAAGGAACGGGCAAGATGAGAGCCTACGGCTGCATTTTCTTATGAGGAACTGATCGCTTCGATACTGCACATGAACTGAGGTTTGAGCTATCGAGCCGCCATACACCTACTTTCACTTATCCCATCAGGACGGACAAGATGGAGCTGGTGAACGGGATCCGTTCGTATTGCGTTCTAAACAGTAGTGATCATATCCGCGGTAGGCCCGCTGTTCAGAATCAGGTCGTCCCTGGGCCCTATCCTCCATTTCTGAAACGATGTCCAACTTGGCTCCTTCGAGAATGTTTCAAGCAAATCGGCCAAGGTCACCAAGCAACCATCGATCACCTTGACATGCGGCTGGCTGGCTTCAGTGAGAGCATGACGTAGCTTTGGCAATAGCGGCAGGAACTATCCGCAGTCTCCGTATCTCCCCTTCTATCCCTTTGAGCTTTGGATCGCCTTTTCTTCGAGAGCGACATAGTATCTGGCAGGTTTGCCCCACCTGCTCTCTTTTTCGGCCCCTCAGGGATGCTGGCCGATAGGTCTTGTTTGTGATCCCTTTATGGAACACTTCTCGATTCTCATAACTCGGGCTTTAACTTGCTTTCTATACAGCATATCCAGCCGAACCAAATATACTCCTCTCTGGGTACCTAGATCTAGCTCTGCAAAGCTTCCTGCATCCATAATCACGAGCAGCGTAGAGCTAGAGTAAGGGTGCTGTAGGTGATGTAGTTCGTAGTGTACAGTCCCAATTCCATCTTAGTTCATTCTCCCCGCAGTTTATCTATCTATAAGTCATGTCGTAATCCTACACCAAAAAAGAAGGTACCAGAACGCAAGCGTCTCCGAACTTCCCGGTTCGAACCCCTCATCATAACGCCAGTTCCCGTAGGGGCATACAGTATCATACATTACCCTCATCCAAACTCGTTAGACACTGCCGAGCTGAACGTTGGGACACTCTGCGGAAAAGTCAAAATGCTTCCCTCCAATCTCCACTCGTAGCTTCACCTTCAGTCTATACGTCCTCGTAATCGCAAAGCTCCTAAAGCTCGGGGGCGTAAATCCCGGTACTCTTCCTCTGAACCAAGCCTCACACTGTCCAGCCTGCTCTATCTGCTTCTTCTCTCCGACCTGTACCTCCGGCAACTCCACGACCTGGAACTCGGGAATAGAGTTGAGGTACTTTTTTTTCTCTACGACTTCCCTCTCCTCCTTTGCATGCCAGGCGGAACGCGGTGTGCTGTCATGCCACCGTGATGGCTGCCCCATCATTGTGTTAGAGGCCGCCCAGTCTCTTGGTGCGCGGAACAGCGTGAAATCTAAGAGCTCCAATTTCAGGATCTTGAAAGTGATGGGCGGTATTACAACCACTTTATCCGACCTTTGCAGTACATTGAACGTAGTACGGAAGCTAAATTCGGATCCAGAAGCCAAAAGATCCGGAGTCTCAACCCCAAGCTCAAAGTCCAGTTTGGGAGTAGCAGAGGAGAGGCGATCGCGCATTCGCTGGCCGAAACCTATAGAGGCGGGATCTCGGCCGGTCAGAACAGAACTTGCGACAGTAAATCTCTTGTCATAGCGCGCACGGTTTGGATTTGTGATGTGAGCGTTTGGATTGGGAGGTTGGAACAGGATTGGTGCGGTGCAGGATAAGGGGTCGACATCTGGTGGTTTGCCGACACCGATTCCAGGACATATGAGGCGAGCGGTAACTCCGTAGGCTATCGAGCAGTTGTCAGGTTTATCTTCATGACCGAATACGAAAGTTGGGGGAAGGTGGTGCTGGAACGCTGTCCACACATTGTCGTTCGGATTCTCATAGCAGTTCGATCGATTGAAGCCAGAACCTTCAGGGACCCGGAAGCTGAAGGGATAGTTGTAGGTCTGGTCAGGCAGCAGGGCATGAGGCTTTGGAAAGAGGTTGAATGTCACATGGAAAAGAGGCGCATGGTCCCGGTAATGATGGTAATCGGTCGTCCTAGTACCAGTATGGCTATTGCTCGATGAACTTTCCCGCCGAATCCACGTCTCAGATTGACCCCATAGGCTAACTTCGACGGCTTGAGGTGTTATTGGTATTGGGGTTGAAAGCGCAATGCGCCCGCTTATGGTATCATTTGGCTTGAAGATGGTGTCCTGTTGGCTGGCGAGGTGAAGTTCGAGATCCGGCAGGGGACCCTGAGGCGTTGATTTTGATCTGAAAAGACCCATGTTTGATGTGCAGTTCGTGTATGATCGAGTTTCCGGGGGATTTCGTTCTTTTATGACCTGTAGGATTGTCAGCATCTGTATAAGCCTTGCTGGCGGTCATGCGGCTGCCTCAGCCCTACCGTCCATTGTGTTCGATTTAAGGTGCCGCTAGGGTGTGGCTTAGACGGTGAACCTTGAGCAAACCAACGTTCATCTCTTTCTTCGAATAACACCGAACCTTGCGTCGTGAGATTACAATGCGTTTTTACGTTGGCGTAAAATGAGGACGATGTCTGGAGTAAGGCACGGATAACACCAACACTCCTAATGCAACTCCGAGTTAGGCATCCATAACCCGATTCGGTAGGTGCGGAGAATGTCAGTCAAGTAAGCGGTGCTTAATTCAAGTTTCACAGATAAATTATGATCTTTTACACTCCGCTCAAGGCTATGGCATCTTATGGCCTTTATATTTTTAACTGAGCATTCCACAAATCTCGCAAACTTGCTTCTGCAAAGAATCGAAGAATCATAGTGGCCACGTAGTTGCATGGCTTTACCATCCTGTTGATTTGCACCTTGGACAAGGCTAGAATACTTGGGAATACTTCACAAGGTACCACTACATAGAAGGATTCAGGAAAGCTATTCATTGTGGACAGTTCGATTTGAAGATACCGAAAAGTTGAAACTGGAGAGGCCTTTTCTAAAAATCAATGACTTGACCACTCAAGAACAGCACCATGATGTTCATCTTCCACCGCACCCTAGATTACCTACTGAATCCATAACCCTTGCGTCTAGGCACCTAAAACTAACCTTGTAGAACGTGCCGTAGTCGCCGAAAGCCAGCGGACCAAGGACGGAAGATGCTATTGGCGGAGGCGGGCTTTTTCGTGACAGGATATTCGCGAGGACAAAATCGCGGCTAGTTGCGTTCATTCCATCATAGGGCCTCTACCAGAGAAATTTGTCCTTCGTTCTGTAGCATTGAAACTCCTTGTGCCAATGATAGTGGCAGGTACAATGGAAATGTTGAAGTGGTGAAGCCCAATACGCGCCACCGCCAATGCCCTGGAACCGTGCCGACAGCTTGGTAAGAACATCAAAAAAGAATGCATGAAGATATCGTGATGTTTTGATTGTTTGAATATAGTGGTCCATGAGGTACCATGCAGCTAAGTCCGAAATTAAACGTCTTAGTGACGACCCCCTAGCTTGTTTTCGTATACGTCTCCCACATTGTCCAGAAGCACAGGGATATCGTTGGACGTCGCCTCCGCATGCCATTGCAAGGTTGCATCGAGCACCACATAGACGTCATCTGCATCCAGAAGATATTCCCCGAGGAGGTAGGCGTCGATGAGTTTGAACCACTCTTATTGGTAAGGTGACTCGGTTGTTACAGAAAGGGGATTTGAGGCTCCTATATGGAAAGGGCCAGTGTAGAGCCACTACGCATAGATGCCGAACGCGTTGGCCTTATGATTGGGAGCGTGACTTCATTTTTGGTAGATTCCATCCATCCGTCTTTGAGCGCCTTATCGAAGAATGGAGAAGACCACCGTAAAAGGTTCTTGTAGACTGTGAAATGATCTGTATAGACTTTTTTCTAACGCGCACTGATACAGTCTCTAGACTAAACCTGCTGTTGTTAGACCTAGGTGTTGAATTTCATGGTGTAAGAGTGGTAACTACTTACTCAGCAATCCTGTCTTGTGGGAACCGATTTAGGTTGAACATCGGGCCATAGCCGAAAGGCCTGCGAAATAGTTCCTGTCGACAAACGAATGGGATTTGCTGAAGGAGAGATAGGTGATTTTGGAGGCAGCGAAGGCAGCGGAGCAACTGATTTCGTTGATGGAAAGAGGGAAGAAAGGTGAAGATCGATACATGAGCAGGGGTTTGGCCTCACCGCTAAACAAGCAAGTGGCGTGAGGTCAAAGAGGAAGTGAAGTCCAATAACGACCTCGAGTGAATGCATAAATGGAATGAGCTGGAAGGTAGTCACGTGCCGAGACGTCATCTCCTATAAATTCATGGAAACAGAACACTACCGAAAGCTGAAAACGTCTCTTCGCCGGGGTACATGAGGGCTGGTAATGTTCAGTAAGAAAAGTCGGCCACTGTTTAGCGACATGCTTCGATTCTCGTGCGCAGGGTTTTCGTGACCACAGTGAAGCTTGGAAGGTTAATTTAAAGGGCAGATAAAGAAGACTTTTAACTATAGGAGGATAGTCCTAGAGAAGAGTGGTAGGCCAGAGCCAAGTTCCATTCTTTGATCTCTCGGTTTTCTGTGCCTGGCATCCATGACCTATGCGCCTCTGATACAAGCCGGGGAACTCATTGTAGTGGGGAAGCAGTAAAGAAAATGATTAATATTTCCTGAAAGAGATGCTAGACGTGAAATTACTCAGTATTCGAGCATTTGGAAAAAAAGGCATGATGTGGGAGAACCTCGGAAAAATGGCAAATAGGCTAGTAGATTGAGATCCCAATGTTCATCAAGATATCAAATCGACCTATATCTGTTCTGAAATCGAAGAGAAGTACGCTGGCGTGATATCCAGCTAGGTGCAAAGAGCATATGGGGAAGAGGTGTCCAAGGGGTGTATGGAGACTTCATGAATGTTACCGCATCCGCTCCTGCGTATGCGGTATTGAATGTTATCTCGTTAGAATGGTTCGAGATGGCTCTTATAGCCATAAATCGGGTGTGCTAGACAGAGTCAACAGGAGAGAAATATGTTAGCCGGGAATGATTCTCACAGGGAAAGACTACTGAACAAAGAGACCTTCGTCATCTGAGTCAATGAAGGCCCGTCTCTTTCGCGAGGAGCTGGAGGATGGAGTAGCGCCCATAGAGTGCTTCAGTAAACGCACTGCAGGATTACTGTAGATAGAGTCAGACCAATATGGAAGAAGATGCATTTTACTCAAGTTACTCACTCGTGTCCCTTAGCCTTGCAGCAAGGTTGTTCTCCATTGCAATGGTAATGGCAATTATCCTTCTTCTTGAGGAACGTTGGATAACTTTGACATCCTGAACGGCATCGAGAGGAGAATTCATGCACCACTGAGAGAAAAAATTCGCTTGAGTAGATCAACTCGCTCAATGTGTTCCATTCCGCTTCATTTGTCTGCCATGCTGCAAGGTCAATAACTAGCTGCCTGAGTGGCGAGCCATCACGCGTGCTTGCGTAGACGAATTTCGTTTCCCTGATGATTTCCAGGACGTCGGCCTTCGGTGCCTCAGGGACCCAAGTAACTATTGCGTCGATGATGTTATCCTTAAAGCTAACATCTTGCAGGTAATCTGCGATGATATAAGCCCTCCGGAGGTAATCCCATTCCACAATGTGGTGACTGTTGCTTGGATAATTCCTTGTGTAATTTTCGATTGAGTACGAGGAGTGTATAACCACAGAAAATATGTCCTGAAATCGTCCGGTTGGAATCTAGGAAGGTTGACTACACGGTCCCGTGACTCTTTCCATTCTCTGACAAACCGAGACACCTTGTTAGCTAGAGGGTGGAGGTCGGAGTGATGTGGTGGAGAAGGGAATGTAAAGCTCAAGTAGGGTTGGAGGATAGGAAGGCCGCCGCCCACCGCATATTGAGCGATGAAGTGAAGCAGACGTGAGCACCAAGTGAAAGTACGCCCCAGCCAGCAGGCTTGCCGGAACTCTGTGCACCCCCTGTCTTCGGACGACAGGATGCTTCGTAGAGCTGGTTATAGGGATGTAGCCCAAGACATTGTGGAGTCTACGGGAGCCGCATCCCCCATATATAGTCCTGAACCTCGAAAATAATATTTCAAGGGACAATCATAACTATATGAATTCAAACCCAGGTTGAAAATAAGTTATCAGCTTCGAATCTCCACGATCGCTTAGTTCTTTAGCGCTGAGTGTGTTGGAAAGAACGGGTGATCGAAATATGGAGGACTTGAGATGGACGCAATAAAATGATACTTTCTAAGAAAGTTGGGTCTCCAGTCAGACCACGAATGCAAATGCCATGCACGCTCGCTAAAGAGTTTGTACTCATACAAAGCAGAAGATCGCTCAAGATGCCTAAGTTAAAAGAAATACCGACAGGTGAAAGAAAGTTATGCATGTTTGAAAAAAAAAAAAAAAAAACCATCCCAAAACGCCGACTGGGTATCTTACAAGTCAAAAGCCAATCCCGCAAAACGAGCTCAGGCCGTAGCTCATACGACGTCAAATATCGACATGAAAGACATTTCAAGGAACCATATACCTTCAAGTCGTCATTCAAAACATCTCATCTTCCCCATCTCCTTTCTCCGTGACATCGGCCTTACTCCCGGCAAAAAAACCGCTTCCAAAGCCACTCTCTTCCTTCGGCGTAGCCCAGACATCAGGGCTTGTGATGTCATCTCTACTACTGGTTGCACTGTAGTCACCTTCGCAGTCACTCTGACTAAAACGACTGACCATCGTCTCCCGCGCCCTGCATCTCTGCGTAGATTTAGAGGAAGCTTCTTCCTCAATCTCGAAGCCGAGGCCACGTTCGGGACGACGGCCGGCGCGGGGGGTGGATAGGCGTTCTTCGTTGGTGGCAGTGACGGCGTCAGGGGAGGGAGTCGGGTACGAGGGGCTGGTCGAGATGAATTTGCTGACCAAGGCGTGGAGGTCGGAAACTTCGTGCTGCAAACTGATAACCTGTTTCTCAAGCGCTTTACGTGCTGCACGTTCATGGTTAAGAGTAGCGTATATGGCAGTGAATTGCTCTGCGGGGTCATTTAGCTGTGCAGTGGCAGGCCTGGGGATTTCGAGGGGTCCCAGCGCAACTACGGTCTGTGGTCGCTCGTTTGGGGTTTGGACTTCTTCGACTGCTGAGAGAGGCGCGAGAATTGGTGATGGAGGTTCTGACAGGTCTTGTTTTACGCTCAGCGTCTTATTGCTACTCTTGCTTGAATGGTGGGAGAATTGACGGTCACTAGTAGCTGAAGAGCTTCGATTGCGTGACCGCCGTCCTCTCGGTGCATTCTCTAGAATGATAGTTTGGCGGTTGCTGCGACTTGAAAGCCTATGGACCGAAGTCTCTAGTGTTCGCATATTGTCTTCGAGATTTTTCACGCGTTCTTCAATTGAGAGGCGTTGTTCTGGTCGAACAGGCATATCAACTACCTCCTCTTCTTGAAGCTCATCATCCGAGAATTCGCTCTTCAGGTTTCCAAAATTGAAAGCCTCGATCGGTAGTTCGATTTGACTGATGTCTTGATCATGTTGAGCAACCGTTGGCGCTGCCGCAGTGCGGGATTCTGCAATAGATTCCTCGGGAGCATTGGAGACGGTGCCGAGTGTGTCTGTTGTTTGAACCGTCCCCACAGTCTGGGCGGTATGTGGCCGCGGTGTGGCCGCGCTGTAGACGCTTCCCGACTGGTAGCTATTTCTCCAATACCGGATTTCTGCACTTCGTCTCCTCTCGGTTGATGGACGACCCCTAGCCAGGTCACGCAAGGCGCCAGCGCTTCGTGACCTTCGCTTAGAATGCACCGACTGGGTGGGAGGAGTTGGACTTGACAGCGCAATGCCAATCTGGGGGGATGGTATTGATTCCGCGTCATGACGTTCATCCCAAGACGTCCCTTGTTTGCCCGACCCACTCCATGCCGCTGAAAGCGCCTGTGCTTCGGCATTGGAGAGGAGAACGCTTGGAAGCGTTGCTCTGCGGCGATTGAGGTCCGGAGGACGCTCAAACGTTAGGTATTCGTGAGGTGGGCTGGCTTCTGCTGGCGCGTTGACATTCATAGGGAACGGTAGATGTTGACCCAACGGATTTATAGGCTCAAGCTCGCGAACCGGAATGTCCGATATTCGCGGACCACTACTGCCATTCTCTTTCGGTGTCTCAGGCGACTGTGTCAGCAACCCAGGGTCCTACAGCTATGTTAATTCTGTTCATTAGGATGAATATGTGAACACCTACACTGCGATGATATCCATGTTTATGCACCGTATCTTGTTGCTGAGGCTGTTCCCTGCTCCTTCTGCCAAACATCTTGCGAAAGACATTTCTCAGTCCGCTCTTCCGCTTCTTCTTCGGTGTTGTCTTAGTTGTGCTATCGGGGAGTGACGGAAACGGACTCGGGCTGCTGTAGGAGGCAGGCTCGACAGAGCTTCGTCTCTGCATTTCACTTATTTCTCTGATTGCGGTGGAAGACCTTTTGTGCCGGAGCTCGTGGTGACCTTCCTGCAACCCCACCTGCCCCTCTATCCGATTGGAGATAGTACGTAAACTTCCACCATTGACGCTTGCTTGGGCCGGTGGCTGTTGAGCTTGTTGTTGCGAGGGCGAGTTCGACTGCTGAGGCGCTGGATCTATATTGTGCTTCTCTGCATATTCCTTCTCCTCGTCGTCGTTGAGAGGCGTTTCCTCAGTGATGGGAATTGGGCCACTTATTTTTAAATCCCCGCGCCGGATGGCATCTGCCTTCCAGCTTGAACGATGCAGCATTGCTCCCTCGCTCATATTTGAGACGACAGACTCGTCTTGTTTGACCATGGACCGCGGAAAACCTGCTCAAAAAGTACAAAAGGCGCGGATAGCCGCAGATGAAGACGCAGCCAAAAGTAGCCTCACGCAGTTGTTGCAGGGTGGACCCGGAGCACACAAGAGTCCCTTTCCATCGCCTTTCTGAACTGCTACACAGAGGAAACTACACATTAAGTGGAGACTGCTTTGGCGGCGAGGCGCCTAGCAGCAAGTCCGAGACCTTTTGATGAGGCACGACGAGAGATATGCGCCCCACTGAAAATGCTTATGGCGCAGTAATAAAAACGAGACCTAGGAATAACAAAAAGAGTGTAAAAGGTACGAGGTTAAACGACCGACGCGGGAAAAGAAGGAGGAGAGAAGGATAGGAGAATAAGTATCAAACACAAGCGTCATCTACCCTGGGCGGTGTGGAGAGGGTGCATGGCCAGCAGCAGCTACAGATGGCGCATTGCAAATTGGGGTAAATGGCCGTCAAGCAAGCAACCTCGCGCGGGCTAGAAAAGCTATTATAATAGCAGACAAGCGCGGAAGAGCTAGGAAAGCTACGTCAAGGGCAGCGTGGGAAGACGACTGTTGGATCGATGCACGTTACAAAAATGTCGACTCGCCAGCACCATGCATCTACGAGAGATAGGACGCTCGGGCCCGTTGCGCCAGCAGGCAATAAAGGAATAGAGGGGCGCGTGCTCGTTTCAGATTTCCATAGCGGGCAGGATACGGCATGGCGCTGAACGTGGCCTGCCCTTGGAGGTGTGCATGAAAGGAGCCTTGGGAGACAGAGGCGCCACGGTAGTCTTCATCGCTCGCCGCAGGTAATGCTGATGGCTGATGGCGCCCCCGAACCGGGCAGTTGGCGCGCTCAAACAGGAGTTGTGTTTCCAGCTTGAGGTCCATGAGCGGCCGATACTGGCGGAGGCGCCAGCCGAGTTGGGGGTAAGAATGGGTTTTTGCAGACGGCGGCATGTCAAGATCCTTGGTATATGCATGCGATGGAGGTTTGAGAGCGCACGCGGCCAAGCGCAAACGGGAACAGCATTGGTGGAATATCGGCGCGGCATCCTGTGGCGTGTCCATTGCCCCAGATCAAAACTGCGCCGGTTTAGTTTGCGAGTACGGTACGCGTTCTCAACACCAGTAGTATATCGATAGAGAACGTGGCGGATGGCGCCCTTCATTGGACACGGACGTTGACCGATCGCCTGGTCAGTGGAGGCCGAGAACTACAGGCCCCGCTCCATTTACACCTCGCCGCTGACCACATGTCAACATCATATTTCCAGCCGCTTCCTTCCAACGAAAAGCAATTTCAACACGCTTCCTCGGACCTCATGCTTTTGAGCTGGACCCGAGTCGAATGGGGTTTTCAAAAAATTTTGCTATGCCCCTAGTCGGGTTGGTCCCGGCCGTTGGACGCACCACATAATGTCTCGCCTGTGCGCTGTCGTCCACCCCTGACCGTCTCCAGAGCCCCCAAACATCAACCGACAAGCCAAGTCAAGCCACATGCACCTCCATCAGAATCGTGCACATGTGTGCTATGCCGCGTTTTCGTTCTAGCAATCGTACAGCAGTTGCCGACGACTCGCTCACCGACGGCCACCAGCTGATGTGAACAGAGCCGCAGCTCGGCGCTGGCAGTTACGGATTCCGCTCTGTATCGTTCTCATCTGCCATTCCGTTCGTCCACGTAGACGTCTGAAAGATTGGGATATCTTAAATCTGCATTCTCCTCCAGGAACTCCATCCATCTCTTCAGGAACTTGCTGCCCCTAATTTGGCCCCCGTCAGTCTTACCAGCCAAACAGAGCGCAAAGATGGGCTCGTGCAATCACACAGAATTCATGCAGGGAGTCTGATTGCGAAAAACAAACCTTCGGGACGTGGTGTGATCGGGGTTGCAAAGACAGTTAGGTACGTACCGGCCGACGGTTTCCGAGTCTCCAATCACTGCGAGATGCCGCTTCGGTCGCGTCATGGCGACTAAATCCGGGATGAGCACAATTTCTGTATGCAGTTGCGGAAATTGTTGTGTTGTGTGAGTCTTACCATTCAATCTTCGCTTTTCGCCCAGGAACCCGACATCATGGTCCGGATTGCTTCGCACCATACTCACAATAACCGCTTCTTTTTCTCTTCCCTGAAACCCATCTACACTGCCTAGTTCAATGCCCGGAAATGCTTCTTTAAGCATTTGGGATAGGATTGCCAGCTATGATAGAACCCCGTTAGTCGGACCATCTATAGTGGCGCAAACCATTATCTCCGTGCGTTTAAGCACTATAGGGACGTTTTCATGCAAACAAATTACCTACCTGGGCATTGTACGGTGTAACCACCGCTATATCTTCGGGTTTCAACCCGGCATCTACTAAATTGCTGACATGTAATTTCACTAGAGCTGCTTCAGCTTCATTACTCTTGCTTTCTCCCAAGCTCATGCCTTTGCTTCCTTTGCCCCCGATTTCCTCGTCCTCGGTCTTTTCAGGAAAGTCTCCACCCTGGGTGTCCCAGAAGACTAATGGCTCGCGAGTATCTTCAGTATCCTTGACGTCGTAAGGCAGATCTTTCAGTAACCTATACTTGGCAAAGTCGGCCGCGATTAATTTCGATTCATATAACTCGCTAGAAGGGAACTGCATGATTTTCTCATGCATTCGATATTGCGTCGTTAGCATGCGTTTAATAGACGGGCCGTGAAGAGTCAGCAGCCTATCAAACAGTGTCCTTTCCAACGTCATGTTGTCTGCCGTCGGCTTTACAGATGCTTCCGCATTGTCCTTACGGTCATCTTGCTCCGCTTTTGCCTTCTTATCCTTGCCCTTCTTTTCATCTCTCTTCTTACTCTCCTTCTTCACTCCCTTTGCCTCTTTAGAGTTTAGCGATTTGATGGTCGGGGGTAATTGCAGGTGGTCTCCTGCAAGCACTAACTTCCCCGCTTTCACCCACAGCAATGGAACCCAACACTGCGCCTCTAAGGCCTGACTCGCCTCATCTACGATCACCACATCGAACTCCTGTCCTTTCAGATGGAGCCCACCGGCTCCATGCAGTGTTGCAAGCACCACCTTGCTGCCCCTCACTAAGTTGTCCACGCAACCCTTCTCCCTCTCCCTAAACTCTCTCCGTAGCTCCTTCAAGTCAGTGTATATTTGCCTTCGCTCTTTCGCGTTCCTAGTCTTACGAATGGAGGACTGCTTGTCGTCCATTTCCTTACGGATATCTTGGACGAGAGCTGCAGCTTCAGAGGTCCGAATCAGTACGTCCAGTGAATGACTAAGGACAGAAGGCAGGAGACGGGCTGGATGCCCAAGCCGCATCATGGGGACCTTGTGTGATGCGAGTCGCTCGACAATGTTGTCGACAGAAATATTTGAAGGACCACAAACCAACAATCGTAGATTCTGCTTAAGCAACTGTAGGATTAGCTCGATGAGTGTGTGAGTCTTGCCAGTGCCTGGGGGACCGTGGATCAGAGCAATCTCGCGGGATGCTAGTGCGAATTTGATGGCATCTTTCTGGCTATCATTGAGGGTTGCATCATTCCACTCGATCTTATGTAGTGGGTTCAATGGATCGTTCAGATCTGAGGGAATTGGAGTAGGCGAAGCCTGGCCGAATAGAACACGGATGAAGGGCGTGTATTCCTGCTCTTCAAACTTTTGAAGCTTTGTCATCGTCTGGTTCATTCTGTATCACATGAACGTTAGAATCTCATAGAGAAAATGAATACATTGGTGGGAATGCGTACCGCTTATAAGTAACGTCATTCGCCAGCTTGATACTATCACAGTCATCAGCCTATTTCGAAGCAAATTGTATATACACAGAATAACTGACATCCAAAGCCTTCCTCCGCTGGGTGCATCTGCGTCTTCCTTATCCAACACAACCTCGACATTTTCTCTTCTGACCTTCAGCACCACACCCTCGACTCCCTTTTTCACCAACTCCCTCTTCTCTGTCTTCTTCGCGCTCCCCGCGGGCTGCTCCTGGATCGCAACAATGTCCCCCGGCCTGAGACCATGCTCAGGTATGTCAGCCTTCTCGGATTTCGTTACGACCGCAGGGTCAAGACAGAGCTCGACAACGGTTTTACCGCCAAGGCCAGTGCGTATAGAAGAGACATTAAGGTTCAGGATAGCAAGCCCAGCGCGGGAAAGCGCTGTCGGGGTGTGAGAGGAGAGAAGAGCATTTGTTTCCAAGAGCTCGGCTTGGAGTTCACCATCGAGGAGAGCGAGCTGCGTGGACGCGAACGAGGGAATGTCGGTTGGAGAAGGTTTAGGCATTGCTCCGAGAATTAGCTCTGCGATGTTCAAGATATGAGACCGGAGGCGTTGTGAGGTTGCTGTGAGGAAAACCTGGAGGTTAGTGGGATGGTGGGCCTGTGATGCTTTCTCGTCGGGTTCATCGAGGCGAAGCTTAAGTTGAAGCCGAATGAAGCTTGTGATTGATCATCGCTGGGGCAGGGCCGACTGTGACTGTGATTGTACCTGCATCCGAGAGCTTTGATAGAGATGATGGCTGTCATTAACCGTGAAGTCATTGCGTGAAAGCTACCCCTGCAAAAGCTTCGATTCCGACCCCTTCTCATTGGCCACCTCCTGCCAAGCACCCTTTCACCTCGATCAAAGCTTCAAACACCTCCCGTCACGTCTCAGCTTCAAAGGTCACTTAAAGTTGCTTGTTCCATCACGCACAATGCGTACCTCTCGCATATCCCGCGACACCTCCAAAATCATTTCATCCCTCTCCGCGACTCGCGCTCCCCGCTCATTCCGTCAAACACGATCTGGTGCGAATGCAGCTATTCGAGACTTTGCTCTAAACGCGGTTGAGGCTGGGAATGTCGCAAGAGAGGGCGGCCGCGAGTCAGAGAAGGCGGATGGGAACGAAGACAGAGACCCCGATTCGGAACTGAGTTCTGTCCCCGAATATTCGGATTCGGACGACGGAGAGATGGTGACGAGCAGGAAGAGGAAAAGGGGTCAGACAACAACGACGAGCTTCAAGTGCGAAAGCAAAGAGACATCAATAACGGCCACCGCGTCGCCAAAGAAGGGTAATAGCAGACTCAAAAAGGCGCGTCGTGTTCCTGCAAAGAAGACTCGGGCTGTAGATGGCAGCATCAAAGTCGAACCCCCGCCCAATTGGGAGGAGGTATATGCCCTAACAAGAGAAATGCGCAATGAGAACCCCGCGCCCGTGGATACGATGGGGTGTGCAACTCTAGCGGATAGGAATGCAAGCGCACGAGATCAGAGATTCCAAACGTTGGTCGCTTTGATGCTTAGTAGTCAGACCAAGGATACAGTGACGAGTGTCGCGATTAAGGGTATGCAGGACAATATGCCTGGGGTGCGTTCATGAGCTTGTTTACCAACAATATGTGTTGCTCACTGATCTAGGGCTTCAACCTTGAATCCGTCCTTGCGATCGATCCTCCAGTACTGAATGCGTTTATCTCGAAGGTGGGGTTCCATAACCTCAAGACAAAGTATATTAAGTCCGCTGCGGAGATTCTACGAGATAAGTGGAATTCGGACATCCCAGACACTATTGAAGGCCTTATTTCCCTTCCGGGTGTTGGACCTAAGATGGCATATCTCTGCATGAGTTCAGCATGGGGACGGGATGAGGGAATTGGTGTGGACGTCCATGTTCATCGAATCACGAACTTATGGGGATGGCACAACACAAAACAACCTGAAGAAACCAGAGTGGCACTACAGTCGTGGCTGCCGAAGAAATATTGGCGGGATATAAATGAACTCCTCGTGGGCTTTGGGCAGACAATCTGTTTACCTGTGGGGAGAAAATGTGGTGAGTGTAAGTTGGCAGATAAGGGACTCTGTCCTTCTGCTGTCGTGGCCAAGGCAACCAAGGTGAAAAAGCAGGAAGTCGTTGTGAAAAAAGAGGATATTAATGGAGAGCAAAGTGTTCGTGAGGAAGCGGGCATGATTGAGGAGCGTGAGATCAAAGCTGGGGATGTTGAGGAAGGAGCAGTGCCTGACATAGAGGATATAGGAAAGGCACCTCGCAGGAGATCTTACCGAATGCAGTCGTAGGTTGCTGATTTCGCCTCCCAGCACTTATTGGCAGCTATGCAATAGGCTTTTCTATTCGTAACATTTCTCTAAGCTCTTCAGCAACCCACCTCTTGTCATCTCACGCAGTGCACAGGAAGAGTGGCACACCAAAATATACACCGTTGTCAAAGGCCTTACCTCGGTCCTGGAAGCATTATGATGCGGCTGACAAATGCCATGTAGGACCATTTTCACATATACATCCCAAGGGGTTGACTCATCCAATGAGAAATAGGAGAGGGAGCAAAGGTAAAAGCTTGACTGTTCCTATTGGTGTGCTACTCTTTTCGCGTCACCTCTTCTTCCATGGACTCCCAGAAAGAGATCGCAAACTGGTAGCCACCCCCCCTGCGACGCCTTTGTAGAGGGTACTCATGTGTCTCACAAGTTCCAACCTCAAACACCAGAGAAGTAGTTCTAATGATGATGACCTTCCCAACTGCGCCAATACTTCTCATTCTATAGGTGATGAACTCAGAAAGTTGATTCCAGCGTAAGTCTCTCATCGAGGTCTGCGCAAATGGCGAGACTCAGCTTGTGGATTTCCGGTTGATACTAACTTCAATCGGAGAGGTTTGTACATTCAGAAAGCCTCGTCATAAATCGAGGTACCCTCAAGTTCAAACAGGTGAATTACTTCTCATATCCCAAAGGGACATAAAAAAGATAATTGATTCTGGAACCGTTGGAATCAAGGAAACGTGAGGAACTGATAGTAAACTAGCCTTTCAGGAACCTATTGTACCCTTTCTTTGGAAGTGGAAGATGCAGTCACGGAAGTGGGTCGAATTTTGACCCTTAAGAAATGAGGCTCGACCTCGCCCTCTGAAATGTTCTTGCCTTTAGCCTCAGTATCGTTCTACAACTTCCTCAGACAAACAGTCATCACTCCGATCTCCCATCCTACTTCCTCATCGTTTGTTTACACGTCGCATGTTCTTCATTTCCGACTAGCCGAAAAGTCACATATCGTGACGTCGGCATAGAATCATGACGGCATGAAAGAAGTGGCACACCGAAAACCACGCCCTCGGGTTCGCCTTCCATTCTACCTCAGCACTTGCCTAGTGGAGTCACCTTGACTAGGAACCTCCGTCTAGCTCTACAAAACGCCTTGTCGTCCAAGTTACGGATAGAGCAGAGCGCACTAAGATTGCTGTTGGTAGTGCATTCTGCGGTGAGCTTTCTGAGCGTCACTGTTTCTCCGTGCTGCACTGGGTGGTCACTATCGTTACGAGGTTCTGTGACGCTTCACTCAATACCACCCCCCATTCACGACAGTGCAAGTCACGCCGGTTTATCAGGCCGCTCCCTTGGCAGCATGCCGTAATATTTAATACAGCTGCCGACCACACACTACCATCACGCATACAACCTCGGGCAATAAATCAACTAACTTCCTAAAATATTGTATTTGATGGAGTCTACTACTTCAAAGTAGCTATATGCTACTACACCTCGTGAGCAACCACTTGCAGAACCTGTCACCCCAACAGAACCCGCCAACAATATGGGAGGCTCGACTACCTCTCCCAAGGCGGAGCGAGCCAAATCTCGTCTCCCAACCATCTTCACCTCCGTCCTTCTGATCTCGGCGTGCCTCCTCTCCCTCAAAGTCGGTATTGGAGGGGTTGTGCACTCCCTAGAGAACAACCTTCGTGGTGTCCAGGCCCAGCTCGATCTCGGACAGAGCGTCCAACAAGATGCCGTTGTTCTCGAACGGACTCTGAACTCCAGAATCGATCATCTCGAGTATTCTATGCTCACTCGCAAGGCCTTCGAAACCTACGAGCAGTGCCTCGTACGTGGTGTCAGGACGGTAGATATTCACTTCAATGGTCTTGACTATTCTAACTATCCGGAATTTCCCCAACGTGCTATTTCATGGGTCGAAGACGAATGCAAAAGGCTGATGTACATCCCACAAGTCAAGCAACCAACTTCCTGGGCTCTCATTCGACAGAATATAGATGAGTTTGTCAAGCGTATGGACAAACTTGCTCAACCTGTGAAAGCTCGATTTGGGGTGATCTGGTTGACTGCAAAAACTAGGCTGACCACCATGTTTGGCGGGCGGAAGATGCAAGTCAAAGTCGAGACGTCCGCAGAGAAATCTGACCCAATGGGCCGTCGCAATGACATCCACGGATTATTCGAGCTTGCAGACTGCAATATAAGGTGCTGTAGGCTTGTTTATCATCCTTCCACTAAAGGGCCGTTCCCTTCGCCTGGTTTCACGCCGGAACGTCTTCAAGCGCTGGAGAGCAGAGTTTCTCGGTTGTCCACAACAGTCTCTAAACACCATTCGGCTCTCCGCATTGTCACTTACACATACGGCATCCTCTTGTCCCTCTCCGTCATTCTAGGCGCCGTGTCTCTTAGGATTGATCGCAAGAAGTTCTCCGTGAGGCACACTCTCCCTTGGATGCATGGAACCACCTGGTCGCAGTTTTGGACGGAATCCCACCCATTGGATAAACAAGTTTGCCTGGCCGCTCTTGTAGAGTTCCAGTTCACAGCAGTGATGTATTTGTTCGACAGCCTCGGGCCCAATCTGCCTCAGGAAGCCTACTGTCTTCTCATGGTTATCGGCGCTACAGGTCTGTGCCAATTCTTTCTTTCGGTGTCATCCTCAAGCTTTTTGGGCTTTCTGACAGTGATTTTGGACTTGTATCGACCGTGCAAGGGACCTGAACAAGAACCTGTGGATCCCGCCTTCGTCCCTCCTCCCGCCTCTGGGGCTGCCATCCCAGTCCGTACCACTCGCATTTTCGGCAAGACATCCTTCCATGAGGACCTCCAGGCGGCCTTGAATGCCCTCCGCCAGGGGGAAGAAGAGAATGTGTAAGTTTAAGTATCCGGTTAATTGAAGCGAATTTAGGGCTAACGATTAAGCAGGGACGCGGCCCTTGAAGAAGTCGACCTCGATTCAGGAAGTAGTTCGTCGTCTGAGTCGGAGGGGTGGGTGAATGTTGAAAGATGTTAGGAGGATATGGAGTTTTTCTGGCTTATCAACTGGCCGTGAGCTATTTTCTCATAAGGTGTCCAGAAGGGACTGATTTCACACAGAATTTTGGGTTCTGTCTAGAGCTTCTAGTCCAGACACAGAATTTTAGAAGCTTTCTATTAATATGCGTGGAATGAGTCCAAACAAGGCCTAGTTGGCTTCGATATGTAGTAAGGTGATGACCTCCAAGCCTACCTGTATTTAGAAATAGAGAGGCTCAGAGCAGTAAGCTAGATTTCACTACCTGTCGAAGAGGATATTTTCTCCACATCTTTCGAGATAGTAGAATACATCCTTTTGGAACGGCATCTCAAATCACAATACGTCCGATAACTTTCGTTCAATCACTGAAACCAAATGTTGAATGCCTTCAACTCTATATGCTAATTCCATATGCACCTTTGATATCCCCCGAGGCCAATCATACCATGCCAAAAACGCTGCCTATGCTACCAAACGCCACCATGCATTCTTCGAAGTCGAAATCTCGATACTTATGCCTCCTCCCTCAACTCGGCAACAGCAAAATAGCCTTTACTCTCCACAACCCCCCTATCCTTAACCACGGCCGTATACTTAACGACCCACTGCGGCTCCACATCCCCTTTCAACCCCTCCCCTCCCTCCTCTCCAGCCAATACGCCCACCCCATTTTCCCCTGGTCCCAAGATCTCGCGTAATGTGCCCCGCGGTAATATATTGGTGCAGTCGTTGTGGGTGAGCAGTTCAATACCTTCTTTCTTAGCGTACAAGATGAGGGGTTTAGGGACGACACAGCAATCTCGGACGTTTATTTGGTTGACGGTGGGCCGGACGCGTGTTTGAGGGAGGAAGCGGGAGAGACGTTGGACACCGAATTCGGAGACGCCTATTTTGTCTATCACCTTCTCCTCATGCAGGATTTCTAGCATCCGCCATGTCTGAAGCATGCTCTCCACACCTTCTACTGGGCTTTCATCATCCTGACTGTCTCCCTCAGCCCCTGTGCTTGCCCCTGCACTGAGAGAGGGGTACGATGTCGGCTCGTCAGAATCAGAATCCTCGTCATCGGCATCGAAACTTAAACCAGGAAACGATACAATGAGGAGATCTATAGATGTGGTGCCTAGCTCGCGCAGGACTAGGTCTATGGCTTCGCGGGTTTGGATACAGCGGCGGGAGGACGGGATGTTGGGGAGGTAAAAGAGTTTTACAGTTATGTCGTAGGAAGGACGGGGTTCGGTTAGGGGCGAGGGGGTGTGGGTGGGTATGTAGAGGGTGGAGCCTTGCTGTGTTGTCCATGTCTGGAGTGAGGGCTTTGGTGTAGATGTGCCGTTGATTTGGGAGCCGTTGGTGGGGAGGAAGGATGACTGTTGGTGCGCCGTGAAGTTTGTGCGGAGTGAAGATGTGAGTTCTGTGTTTGATTTTTCGAAGGTTGGGCGTCGGATCACGGACGGCCCTCCCGACATGATGTTCCTCGGATTTGTGAGTTTAAATATTGAGAATGGAGGGTGGTTTGGAGCGGCTTACGAAGTGGAGAGTATGAGCTCCATTTTGAGAGTGTTTGGACTCAGAGAGACAGTATCTTGGTGTATATATCAAGGAATTGTCCACCCTTCGAGGAAATTGAAGAGCAAACTTGAGAAGAGGTCCACTTACGCCAGGGAAGAAGATAGAAGGTGTAAGTGTTGGTAAGCAAGAACTAAGCGGGGTTAGTCCTAGAATTTCTTTTGACCAGTGCAGTGTTTGGTCTTAAGATCAATGTTAGGGAAGAAATCGTGTTCAGTGAACCCTCTCTGTAGGGAAGCTAGCGGAACTTAAGGTAATTGTATGTTGTTGTCATGATGAAGTAGTTTACGTGGGGATGAATGCCGGCGATTTTACACCGCGGGGCTGCTGACTTGTGACTGCCGATCTCCCATTTTCGTCTTCAACCCAACACCTCACCCTCTTCCTCACACACCATGGCAATAAAGTGAGTCCCGGAATACATCAAATACTCTGCATAGATACTGATCACATCCAGGTATCTGATCCTGCTCTCGCGGCAGGGCAAAGTCGTACGCATCCAGTCTCCTTCACAGCCAATGCCCGAAACTAAACTTCAATAGCGCCTGGCCAAATGGTTCACGACTCTTGCCCCCAAAGACAAAGCGAAAATCGTCAAAGATGTCTCGCAGCTCGTCCTCGCCCGAAGAACCCGCATGTGCAATTTCTTGGAATATAAAGGTCCGTGGGTGTGCCAGGGGCCCACACTATAAGCTAATAAAATTCTTCAGACACCAAGATCGTGTACCGCCGCTATGCCTCCCTCTTCTTCATCGCCGGCTGCGACTCCACCGACAATGAGCTTATAACACTCGAGATTGTGCATCGATACGTCGAGCAAATGGATAAGTACTACGGGAATGTGTGCGAGCTAGATATCATCTTCAACTTCCAGAAGGCCTACTTCATCCTTGATGAACTTCTCCTTGCTGGAGAGATGCAAGAGAGTAGCAAGAAGAACGTCCTGAGGTGTATAGGCCAACAGGACAGTCTGGAGGATATGGAGGTGAGTCACAAGTGCTACCCCGTTAGAGGCATTCTTAAGAGATCACGTTCCCCTACACCAAGCTGCACCCATAGCTCAGCACCGCTGACGTGTGTGTTACTGTCGTCAGGCTGAGGACGATATCGTCACAAAGATCATGTAGATGAAACCCGATGCCAGTGTATATTCTTATGGCATACCCGGAGGCCCTTGTCCAGTTTTTACAATGCTGTTTTGGAACTATTGCTAATCGTATATTCCTATTTCCCGGCATCCAGGATGCAGATGCTTTCAAGGAGAGACTTCACCAGAGTGGCCTTCTCTGATCGACTTCGTTTAAGCGATCTTCGGAGCTGGATATCATTGCACGGCGCTGGATGGATTGGCGTATGGCGTATCGGGATAGTCAAGCGGTATACCACTTCTCCTAGGCCCTTTGATAGCTGTATGCCTTCTCTTATGCTAAACCACTTCACAAGTTGCAGACGTCCGCAGGTTGAGGAAGTTAGATGAATGAAGCTACTTTGAAATATCATTTGAGAACACACTATCTGCCGTTCCGCCATGATGAGCGAATGGCGATGGAAGTACTCTACTCACAAAAGACTAGCATTATGATATCTCGGGTGGAGGGTTAGGTTAGGTATGGAACAGGTAAGGCTCAGGCTATAGAGACTCGAACGTGATGAAGTATGTCATGAGATCGAGACTTTCGCCGCTGAACTCTCCATTTCTTCCAATCCACAGTGTTTTCCTCCTGCCCATGTCCCTCAAACTTGGCATTCCCATCCCTTAAGACCAGGCGCAGAAGGTGCATGTCGGCAGTGGTCACCTACCTCGGAGTTCTCAACCATCACGTCTTTAGAGAAGCGCCGACTTTACTTTTTAAGCCAGACAGCCCCAACACCAAATCGCCTCTCACGCATTTCCCATTCGGTGTATCCAGCCAATGTCGTTGGTTGACAGCGACACAACCGTTATGGATGGACGTCACCAATCAGAGCCGCGATCCGGGCACATGATTGGCTTGGCTAAGCGAGCCTTGGCTAGGTCAGCTCACGTCGCCCGTTAACCTCGACACCTCCGCAGCAACGACACCCCAGACAACTACAAACACACATCCTCTATGTCTTCGTCCTACATCGCCGCTACCTGCTAGACGTCCGTCTGGCCGAACAGCAAGTAAATCCTGGTCTTTGCAGCCAGCCTGGAGTAGTTTTTACTGTGTTGTCCCGCTACAGCAGGTTACCCCGACAGCCGAACAAAGAAACCACACGCAGTCAGCGCCTTGGAACCGAGAGCGCGATCCCTCTGATAGTCGCTTCCACTTCACTACACTCATTTACACAGATTCCGTAGCGAGGAACCCACTTGATTGGTACAATGAAGGTATGCACGCATCCAGATAAGGTCTAAAGGGATGATGAGCTGACTTGGTCTGACCGGTAGTATCTCGACTTGCGCGCATTCCACGAGGTGACCCAGGCCCTCAACTTCGACACGGAAGCCTGCTCCATTCTCGGTGGCTGTGACGCCTACACCACCAAAGCCGCCGGCACAGATAAGAAGCTCTACAAAAGCATCGAGACAAGGCTGGAGAAACAACATGCGGATCTGATGGCTGCGGTGAACAATTTGCCTCCGCAAAAGGCTCAACAGTTCTCCGCTCAGTTGAATGTTGCGCGCGCTAGTCCGTTTGGACCCCTCAGCGAGGCCCTCAATCGTCGCAAGTTCGCATACCTCATTGCAACGCTCAACGCCACTCACTACGATTATGATTTCTCGCACACACTCCGTCCGAATGATTTCAGACAGGAGAGCATGCAGCGCTTCATGCAGACCATCGATACGACTATGTACAACCTGCGTCCGCAATGCTACAACGGTCTCCCCGCCGGAGCGCAAACCCCGCTCGGATCCCCGATCTGGAGCCCCCGTATGTGGCAGCTTATCAACAGCGAGATGAACTTGAAGGACTGCGAATTTTACCTCTGGGAGCCATCCGACGATCCATTCTTTGGGGACGATGGATCCATCTGGAGCTACCACTATTTTCTATTCAATAAGAACATGAAGCGTGTCTGCTACATCTACGTCCGAGGCATCAGTGCCCTGTCCAACAGCCCGATTCGCGCTACGTCGCTTATGTCCAAGTACAAGCAGAGTATGTACGATGAATCGAACGTGAACGCAGCAGCTCGGAAGCGCGCGGAGTATTGGCTTGGGGATCGCGCTAACCAAGGACTTGAAATGTACGGTGTGGATGACGAGTTGGACGACATGGTTATCGATCATCCGGAAGACGAAGTCGTTGATGCTGAGGAGGTCTTGACTGTCCGTGACCGCGAAGCCAGTCTGGACTACTACTATTCATCTGATGACGACAGCGATGTCGAATTCATCCGCGAGCGGGAGAAGAGCGCTGTCCGAGCCATGAGCGAACATATCACCGAGGCGATGGAGGTTTGATAATGCGGCGCAAACTTGATGAGATGTGTGGTAATGGTCAAGAAGCTGAAGAGAGCCGACGAGTACTGATTTCTCTTTTCTCTGTTGCGTTTTGCCGACAATTTTGATGATGGCGACGAGGGCCACGAAGAGTCGATATTTCCTATAGCGGTGGCCCTTTCCCGAACGAGTCTAGGGCTTCCGAATGTTTTAGGTCTTGGAGCTAACTGCAACGAACGGCGTATAAGCGGGAGTTATCAGGGTATCTGCTGCATTTTCTAGGCGGTTTTGAAGAGCCCGCGCAGGGTTTTCTTAACTGCTTGCTCATGGATTTGGTAGATACCCTTTTCTTTTTTCCTTTTCTCCTTTTCTGTATGCTTCCGTGGGTCTCCTAATTTCCATTTTTCTCTTGGGGTTTTCTTGGATTTCCGCCTTCTTGTAATATATGGCTGGTGAGAGCAGTCAGTTGAGTAGGATGGACGATGTTTATGACCTAGGGATCTAGTTATGATGGATGAGGTAGATGAATAGTGTCTATACTCCCGTAGCCTGGTAATGACAGATGAGAACCGTCGAATGTGGGATACTGTGGCTGCATGTACGCGTCACTCCAATTTTGAATATACGATCATGAAACCTCCAACAAGTGTACACATTCGGGAAGTGAGCATGGCCGGTTTCCTCTTTTGCTCCGACTCAATTACTAATGTTCAATCACTGACACTGTACTCGGACTCTCTCTTCTTGGGCCCTCTTCTCGATCCTAATGAAGAGAGAGATCTTTTGTATTGCCGGATACGTGGTGCTTCATGGATTCACCTGGTTAAGATAGGTCCTGAACATGATCATCATACGTGCGACAAGTCACTCAAACGGTCCTGAAGTTGGTAGCAGCATTCCTTTTTTCATTATCTAGAACAGGGATTATGGAAACACTGGAGTTGTAGTGGTAAAAAGTGCTCTACCAGAGTAGTTCACGTATATATGCCTATCTAATTATCTTTCCGTAACTAAAAACCAATCCTCAACCCTTCCTAGACTATACAACGAAGTCGGTGTAGTTTAGTAGTAGAATGCTATCTTGCTTGATAGCATGCGCTGCCCCCAGCGGTTGTTAAGTAGGGTAGAGACCCAGCTTCGATTCCTAACGCCAACCTATTATTCTTTTTTTGTGAGGGAAGCATGGCTTGATGCCTGATGGAGGGTTCAACTTACTTTAAAGCCTACTAATTTAAGCTCGTAAGAATGATCTGTTTCAGTATGATGAACATACCTACCTAGTTGTGGAGAGATTTGGCGTGGAGGAAAGCATGCAGTGCGGCCAGGACTTCGTTACTCCGCCCGAGTATCAATCTCCTTTTCATCTTATGAAATTTCGTTATTTCTTCACAAGATCTTAGAGTTAGGAAAGGTTATTTAAAATCAACTTAAGTTTTTAAAGGCAAATAACTAGCTTATATAACAGCTATTGGTAAAGGTTTGTGAACATGGCAAAGGCACCCTTCAAATACTCGTATCATCAGAGAAAATCCCTTTGAACTTCATCAACGATGACCACGACTCAAGGTCTCCCAATCGCGTTCGAAGTAAACGGTGTTTCTATTTTAGCAATTGGCTTCGGGACTTTTCAAGATGACGATGGCAATGCCCACGTCAAGGAATTGTTCTCCAAGCCTTGCGGAGCGGCTACAGACACATTGACAACGCCGTGGCTTATTGGAATGAGCGGGAAGTTAGGGGCGTGATAAAAGAGAGTGGTATTCCACGGAACGAGATGTTTGTAACTAAGAAACTGTGAGATCATTCTGTCCCCTAGTTCAAATTTGTGATTAGAACACGTCTGAATTGTTTAGTGAAAAACCTGGCACAACTCCGCAGACGTTGAAGAAGCTCTCAACCGGCCCTTGAATGCCCCTACAGCTAGATTATGGTAAATTTCTCTTCATTGCTCAGTAATACATCAGTGCTTACTGACAGATGAATCTGGGTCAACCAGTGGACCTTTACTTAATGCACTGTGCTTAGCAGCTTGACACTATCACTCATGTAACCTCGCAGTGAAACATACAAGTCCCTCACGATTGTGCTGCCGGCCCCGATCACAGCACTCTGCGTCATCCCAATGGAAAAGTGGTTCTCCTAGGTAGACTCAAATACTCTATTCTCTTCCGCTAACAAAATTGCAAAGCCGGTTATTGGTCACGAGCCCCCCAGAGTATGTACACAAACCTGGGCAGCAATGGAAGCGCTTGTGGATAAGAGAAAGGCAAGGCCTATTGGTAAGAGAATTATTACCTTATGGCCTCGCATTATAGTGCACCATCATTCACAAGGGACAGGCCACTCAAACTTCACCATCCTCAAGACAAAGCGCATTTTAGAGATGACAAGGATTCGCCCAGCGGTGAACCGAGTGGAAATTCACCCGTAAGAAAACCATTTCTAGTCCAGAAACTGCTTCCATTGTCTTCTACTGAATAAATCTGTCAGGTACTTACCTCAGTCTCACCTCTTGCATTTCTCATACAACAAGGCATACATCTCACCGCCCACCAACCACTCGGCAGTAGGCCCGTCGCGGTCGTCAACCCGAATGCAGATCACCCTACTCCCATTTTAGCTCCAGATGTAAGCCGTTACCCGCAAAAGTCTGCACCCAGCAAAGGACGATGTACCCTCTAATTCGTCAAATGTCCATAGATTGGAGAAATCGCATCTGAGTACGAAAAGTCGTCGGCTCAGGTGTTACTTCCCTGAGCATCCCGGCGAGACACCTCAGTGGTTCCCAAGACTAGGAAGAAGGCCCGGATGTTAAAAAATAAGGAGCTGTTTAGGCTCAGTGATGAGGACATGAGAAAAATTAACCGTATTGCAGAAGTACATGGAACATTATGATTTCTGGATCCCAGAAACCACATGGGATTTGATATCTTCAACCAGGGCGTAGATGAACCGGTGGCAGACTGAGTTGTGCATATATGGTACGAAACTCGAAAAGGCCAAATAGGGGAAATAGGGTGATGATGTACGTAGGCAAACCCTTGAGGGGATGTGCCTCGGAAGAATTCGTCGCAATAAGTTTGAAGCTAGCCGCCTGCAAAAAGGACATGTAATAAGCCAGTAACCCGGAGTGACTTCGATACCGCCTAGGTAGAGGGATGATGGAATGCCGATCGCATAAATGGCAGCCAAAGTCTTTAGGGATATGAGATGAGCATTGAGTGTATTTCCTACTAGAATTTAGGTTTGGCTATACTGAGGAGGACTTGGGTCTACTTGTCATATCCTATTCGTCATCGTCACCAATTACGAAAGAACTCGGTGCTGGTCGACATTCTATCTATTATAATTACTCTTCACTATCACATATCGATGTTCAGGCTCACAGTTTTGTTCCCATAGTACTAACCAAAGGAAATAAATATACAGCGATACCAGCACTGGAGTACTTTAGGTAAATATTTGCTCGGGACGCAGTCACACCATGTACCACAACATCGCCCCAACCACGGCTAGCGCTTTCTGGAACAGTCAAAGGCTTCTTTTAATATAATATGGCTCTTCTTCTTTAAATACAGAAGATATTCTAGAAGGAATGGTTTGCTGGTTATAACTTAGGGTTTGGACTATGAGTCCTAGCTTGCGTCGTAAAAGTACAGGAAGAAACTGCTGCATTGTAAACTGGTGTGCCGTTTCTCTCGTGTGTACATCCATTCCTGGACTGAAGCAGTAATTCCAGTGATGTTTCGCGGTGGTGAGTTCGGGACTGGACATGAGAGGGAGCCATGGAGGGTCAGTAAAAAGGCGCGATATGGTATATGAATACATTAGAGATCACGATCACTTCATGGAAATTGTGGGATATGTGATAGACGGAATCTATACGGGAGAGAGTATCTATCTTGACTATGTCAACTACTTACTCTAGCACGCTTTTCCTTCTCTTCTAGCCTCCTAAGCTTCGCTTCTTTCCGCATGTCTCACCACATGGCGTCCTCCCTCACCTATATATTCTCTCTAATCCCTTCATTATGAATAGTTATCTTAAGTGGGTGTAGTTCAGTGGTAGATTACCGTCTTACTCGACAGCGGTAACTTGAGGCGGCAAGTTTCGTTCAAGATGCTGTAGAGTAAGGCAATTCTTGGTGCTGGCTTGACTAGTCTTATTTTTTGTCTCTCTTTCATTTATTTTTCTTTGTTTCTTTTGGAGCATGATCTTCTTCTTCTTTTTTTCAATGAGGAGAGGACTGGCTTAATACATAATGGAGCGGGATTAGGCGTTAAGCAGTAGGAATATTATGATATGTTCAATCAACATCATCGCTCAAAACTCTTCTGTAGCCGGGCAGCTATCAAACCACTTTTCAAGCACTCGGCGTTTTTCACCTCACTGCCACTGTAAGGAGCTTACTAATCCTCCCTCGAGCTCATCTCCTTCCCGAGTTATATCTATAGGATAGTCCTACTGCTGCTTTAATTCATCCTAGGTGTACAACTCGAGTTGCTCGATGACATCTTCTCTCGTTTGTCTCGTTCACTTGTCAAAACACGTTCCCTCACGTTAGACCTCCCAACCCTTTTGTCCTTCGCCCTCAAAAATAAAAGCAATCAGATCGGCGCTAGGAATCGCACCTGGGTCTCCAACCCTATACAAATGCGTGCTCCCGGGGGAGCTGGAGCCCGCTGGGTGGTCATTCAACCACTGCACTACACCGACTTGGACACTTTATTAGATAGATTAGTGTTGTTTCGTTTGTTCATAAAGCCAAGACGGAAGGAATATGTAGGTGGGGGAAAGATGGATCGGTGGAGGACGGAGTTGGGCCGCGGGTTCGGGTGGTACAGCGGTGAGCCGAAGATGTTGTGGTACGTAGTGGGATGTTGTACCGAGAACACCATTCATGTGAAATTCCACAGGAAGGAAGAAGGCATGGATCTGTGTAATAGAGTAGTTGAGTGAGCTTTTGTAGAGAACTATGGAAATTTGAGTATTACATCGCTGGTTTGAATGGCTGCGGATGATGGTAGGCAATGAGCATGCTTGATTGGCGTGAATATCGAACGATGGCTATGAAAGCGAGTGAGATACGTGAGTGAGGTAGTAGAAAGACATAGATGACTGTGATGAATGGAGTGGAGTAGCGGTGAACGGGGATAGCAATGAACTGGTTTGTGGTAATAGTGAACAAATTCAAAGTCATAATGTAAGCGAATATACAGTGATAGTGGATAGATAACTGGTATTGAACGAGCATGAGTCCATTATGAGTTGCATGCATGAAGCAGCGAAAGGTCTGTATGGAGGTGCTAAAAAGACATATGTACAGCTGTAGTACATTCAAGTGAATTGGTTAAGATGTTCGAGAACATAGAATACATGGTTACATTTATGCTCTAGCTGAAATCATGAAATAGACCATGTGAGTTCAGACTTCGATATATGGTGATCGAAATTCATTACGCTGACATCTGCTAGGGTATATTGGAAGAAATTGGCGACAATGACAAAAGCATATTTACTGTGGTATTAATAGCAGGTACTGATTATTATGCATGAATTGGTACAGGGCGTATACAAATACAGAATATTAAGATCAGTCGAACATGAGTTTTGCTGGTGGTTCGGATATAGTAGTGATCATCAGTGTGCCTACATTTGAAATGATAACAGTGAATATGCTAGTAGGAAAATTATTACGTTCAGGAAACCCCCTTAAGGCTAATCCGCTCTGTTGGTGGTGATATTCTGCATGACTGCATGATCGAGGGCGAAAGGAAGGTCGTAATAGTCCTGGTTGCATGCCTTCTCCGGTCTGCACGACGAAAAGGGCATGTGATGTTGGAAAGTAAGTACGATAGGCGGAATACCAAGATCGACAGCACTCATGCGCCTTGTTGGTGGCTCTCGGAGATCCAAGATGCAATGCCCTATTGTAGGGCTGAATGGTCATGGTAGCACTGCATGTCTGATCCCAGCGCTAACTTCGGGAGAGTTTACGAGGTGAAGAGACTGCACCACCAACATGACCTCCTGCAAGAGGCAAATAGTGGCGACTATCGCGGTGAGGTCATGTTAGTGGTGTAGAGGATAAGCGCCGGGATTTAGAGCTGATTGCGGGGTGAAATTCTGCAATTGGGCGTTGACTTTGTGATGCAGGACAGAGAGCCACGTAAGTAGGTGGCGGCGAAGTATTGCGGCGAGGTTGTGTTGGTGGTGTAGTTGTATAAGCCTCGAATGGCGGAGAGGGATAGCGCTAGGATCAGGTGTGCAGAAGGTTGAGCTGATGGTTGAATGTCGCTACCAGGAGCATTTCTTACGCGGCCGCTATCCTGCACTTCAAAATTCAGCTATGCGGCCGTGGCAATCATCACCGTCGCATGAACCGCATGATGGTTGCATTGGGCTGCTTGCGCATCTTACCAGGTCGGCAATTCTAGTTTCTCGCATGATCCTGCAATTTTAAGGTTTGAAGGTGATGGGGAGAGACATGTCTTGATGAAGAAAAAATACCGGGGGAACGGATAGCTGGACTTGATGGTAGAAGGAAATGGTATTGTTCTAGTGCTGAGAGGCTTCTTACGCACGCCGCGAATGACTAATTTTTCCAATATTCCACGAATGAGAGTGCAGAGAAGGCAAATAATTGAAATGGCTGCAGAGGAATGGCAAGTGTCAGATGCAGGCGGAGCTGTTACCCGTGGAAACAAATATTCAACAACTCAGCGCAGGAGGTTGCTGATGGTGTAGGGTTCGCGGTCTTGTTAGACGGACCGGGGAGCTGGTCGTGGTGTTGATCTCAGCTGAGTTGCATTGTGGTTCCTGCATTTAAAACATGGCTCCCGCAATTAACCAGGTTTGCGGTGTTTCAGATGGCAGAGGTGTGTGTGGTACAGAGCAAGATGTTTGGCTCGGGAAGATATTGAGCGGATGGGTGCGGAAGGGAGGGAAGGAAGCCGGCGAGAATGAGATTGGTGAAGTGAGGTGAGCGCTGCGGGCTGATGTTGCATTGTTGAGGTTTGGTTCGCTTTGGGCTGGCTGAGGTGAAGATGGCAGCATACGTGGTGGACGACGTGAGGGTTCAACATGAGATGAATTTGCGGTTCTGCGCCGAACGAGAAGACGATTCTGTGATTCGCCATGAAAGTTGTATACTTTGTTGACTTGCATCTGGCAGGTGTTTCCGTCGTTCTGGGTCTTTGCATGTCCGCGCGAGCACTTGACACTTGAGCATCGCATCTCCTCGACTCTATTGGCTGAATGGCCGAGATAACAAATCCATTGCCCCAATTCGGCGCAATAAACTGGGGATTGATTCACTGCTTCAGGAGTCCCAATAAACATCGGAAATTCGCCTCAATACCATTTTTTTCCAGCCACAACAATTACCGGCATATTACAAGAAGCATTGAACACCTTTTCTTTTATATTTTACGGTGGATAACATGCCGGCATGATGCTGTCTTGCAAGGGCGCAAAGCCACAGGGTTGCCACCTACGGTTCATCCAAAATTGCCAATTTCACAGCGAATTGCGAATTACAGCAAAACCCTGTGCCACTGCAAGGGAAACCATCTCTGAAGCCCAAGCTATGAATGGTATGAATGGTACGAATGGGGTTTTGGTAGGACTCAAAGATCAAGGAAAATAAGAGCCACAAGGCTTGGGTTGGTTTTACGAGATGGGATGGCTGCCCCTGCAATGGTTACTTAGGATGGAAGGAGGTTACGTATTGCTGCAACCCAAAACGGTCGCAAGGCTCAGGGGAAGTGAGGCTGATGGGATGCTTTGGGATGCGTTGACAGTACTGACAGGTAACGGGTGCATCGTGGGTGTTACAATTGAGGTGCTGTGAGCGGGCACCGCGAAAACCAATTGGATGGAGCGGAGCAGAGTTTATAGGCGTGAATTGATGAAGTGCAGGAGGTGTGGCAGTGCTAAATATGTATCTACCTGTTTTTGGCTCGAGACTTAATAAAAAAAAACTACTCACTGCGTCCCAGGACTCGGGGTTGAGGCAATTTGTCAAAAGACGCATCGGTTACTTTTCGCTGAGATTGAGATGGTGGAGTGATTTTTGGAGCGGAGCGTGCGATGGGGGATCCAGAACGTGAGGGAAGGAAAAAAAAAGGGAAATAATTTTTGAGTTTGACGGCGTTGAGCTACGAAAAGTTGGCGCAAGATAGATATGGAGCATGTATCTGAATCTGTGATGCCGTTGGTGTATTTTCTCCACGGATAGGATCTGTGCAGCCGAAATCGCTGCGATTGTGTGACGTGCCTAGACGATGCTTCTTTTCGTGTTCTCTTCAAATATGGTGCATGTCCCCTGGCGCCTTTGTTTGGGTGGTTGTCGGATAGACGGTACCCTGCAAGATGAAGATGGACGCATGGAACTGCAACAAGTTGCTGCTTTGGGAAGGGTACTGTTATTTAAAGTTGCCGAGGCCCTGAAGATCATGAGAGAAGTGGGTTCGGTGGGAGCGGAAACCGAGCTATTTGACATCGTGCTATCTGCGATTCAGGATCACCTTGCCATCACGAATTCCAACATGCAGACGTGTGGATGCATCGCAGAGGCGTTGCGGCGTAGCCGAATTTCTCCGGATAGTGCACTGCGTTCCTGGAAGCACACACGCTGTATCAGCTCTTGTAGATGGCGGAGAGTTCTGGATCCCTCTATGACTTGCAGGGTGTTCCCTCGTGGAGGCGTACCAGTTGCTATGATGGCATGGAATTGTGGATGTTAGAGGCGGAACTACTGTATGCATGTGGTCATGCGCTGGGATCTTTTTCAGAGAGTTGCAAAGTTCAGACTTGCAGCCAAAAATGCCAGCGTCGCTGAGTGCGGTAGAGTGATAGCCGAATGACGGTATGTAGATAGGGTCTGTTCAGTTTGCTTCCGATGCCGTCTCGGACCGTTGAGAGTCTGACACAGCTGCTGGTGGTTGTATGTAATTATGCACAGTGATTATGAACTGAAGCAGATTATGAGATAGGCACTCCGCCGACGAATGAACGTGCGGCGAGGCGTAAACAAACAGGTGTCAAAAGTGCCCCTTGCTGGCCGCTTCTCCGCATTCTGCTCATCCGGATCCTATTTATGGAGAAGCGAAGGATGGACTCGGTCTTGGGGTAGAACTCGAGGCAGGAGGCGTCAACATGCGGTTGCTTTACCCCTGCATAGGCCAAGAATGGTGATTTTGATGCCATCCGCACTTCGCGACCAATTAGATTAGCGACCGGCACCAGCACAGATTGAGACGCTGTTGATCAAATTCCAGGCCCGGGCCCACTTGAACGGCCAAGATGAAACACAACTACCCATCATCATGTCGAGCAGGCCACGATTGCACTGAAGAATACTGCTGGATGATTGCGTTGCAGAGCGCACAGCTAGAGACAGATGATTTCTCCGTTCTTAAGTTAATTAATTACTGTCGCTTTCCGAGGTTTGTGCTCCTATTCAGCCCCTGTCCCCGCCGGAGAACGAAGGACGACAACGGCGGCTTGCGGCATGGTCGCCAAGCTGATCTGAGATAGAGGGACTGCCGTAGCATTTCCGTCTGCATGTCGCCTGCAGCGAGCGAGAGTGCATTTGTGATGGTGAGTCGAGGTTGCGCTGTTGATGCTGCAGGAGTCGGCTCGTCTTGACTCCTCTCCCCGCTGAGTGAGGATTCTGCCATTGCACTGCGGCGGGGGTGGACACAGTGGAGGAGCCTCATGCAACGGAGGATAAGCTGCAGTTGCTAAAGATGCGGCTTTGTCCACAGCGATTCGAGTGGAGTGCACAGTGGTCGAGAGCAGTGGGCACCAACACGCTGGCTGTTCTGCTATCTGCTGCCAACGAGCAGACGGCATCTCATGAAATTTATTATCAGCCTCGTGATGTGATATGATGTTCAGGGACCCAGCTGACGGTCGACGGTTCTGGCAAGGCCCTCGACCGAGCGAAATGAACTGGCCGAGATCTCCTGCGGGCTCCCAGCGAGACATACCAGGTGCGGTTGCTGTATGTTGCTGTCTGCTCGTCAGAAGTGAGATCAATTGAGATCAGGGAGGGCAGGTGGATACCCCCATCGCAGCAATCAGAACGGCCACATTCACTCCTGGGCAAGCGGCGCATGCATTCACTCGTAAGGGCAGTTCGCGGCCCTTGAGAACGCTTGCATGGGAGATCCCGGTCTAGTCCCCTTGTGGCTGCACGCCCTGGCGGCGCCGAGTTGAATAGCGTGCCCAGGCGCAGGAGAGGGTGTCGCTTCCACTAGCAACAAAAAACGCCCCGAGCAACCGTCAAACCTTCACTCCGCCGTCCGCCGTCCGCCGTCCACCACCAACATTTACGCCTCTCCTCCTCTCCTCCCTCCCTCTTCTCTCCCCTTCGCCTTCGGCCTCTTCTTCTTGGAACCCCATCATCGCACTCGATAGCTGCGTGCTGTCAGTCGATCTTGTGGGCACCCGTCCGCTCATTTCCCCTGTCATTCCTTAATCTTATGGGTGTACTGGCTTTCACTCTACTTAACCATTTTGCAACAATTCAGCAGCCCTACGACTTACTCTTTCACCACGTATAATGTGAGGACACCTCGCCCTGGCATTCTCCAGGTTTCGCTCCACCCTATCCGATCTGCGTGCTGACCTGAGTCTCTCACAAATAGTAATCGCGTCAGCACCCTTATATCCATCGAGTGCTTGTTTCGTCTCAGTCCCGTTGTGCTCACCTTCGTGGCACCGCTGCACTCTGCCGTCCAACCAGACAATTTCGGACTGTTTCCCCAAGGAGCGGTTCCTGGAACCTACGCCGCAAATCTGACTTCTTCAGGCCAAGGAGATCGCTGCAAGCCCTTTGGCAGTGCGATCCCCTAATTTCGTCAAGGCTTGCCTACTGCACATAGCTGCATCCACAAGACTGTCATCTGCTTCACAATGGCTCAGATCGCTCTGCCACGACAACAGGTTACCCAGGTACCACAATCTGCAGGTGTAGGCTCACCGCTTTACCAACGACGGCGCACCTCCAATGCCGGCCCTATCGAACTCATTCCGAATCCTGATTTCGTATTTCCTCAACGAGCGCCCGACACGCTGTCTTCAGAATCCGCTCCCGCGTCAAGTACTCGTCCAATGTCTCTCCAAGTGTATCCAGCTGGACGACGAGGCTCAGCTCCAGGATTGAGGCAGAAGTCTGTTAGCGCATTACCTGATTTCACATTTAATCCTTCTGGAGCGCCCAAGGCCCCGGGTACAACAACCACGCCGCCGCACTCGCCTCTGGCTACGCCGACAACTCCTTCGAGGCCAATTGGACACAGGAGGGGCGGAAGTGAGTTCATTGGGGGAGATGGAAGGTCTGGAGGGATAAACTTAATGGGCACGAGTCCAACCAAAGGTGATGGCATTCTGCCTCCACCGGGTGTTAACCTTCGTCCCGGCCCACCAGCGGGACGGCGTGGACACGCTCACCGCCGCTCAGGTGCTATCTCTTCTCATGATCTTTCGTCCATTATTCGGCCAACGGATCCCAATGCGCCACCAAGAGCAGGTAGTGCTCCTGTCACTCCAAGGGAAGGTGAAATGCCGCCTTTTGGCCACTCAGTGAACAGGTCGATATCCCAGCCATCGATGCGAGACAATGTATTCTTTCCTGAAGATCCCAATTCTTCTCCACGGAGACCGCCTTCGAGGGCTCGTGTTGGGTTTTCTGATAAGGTTGAGTACATTCGTCCGCTTTCGACAATTTCCTCAGAGACAGAGACTTCTTTGTCCACAGTTCGTGGCCATTCCGCTACAGGCAGCCTATCGTCCATTATTAGCGCAGGTGCATCGAGTCCCCCGTCAGCTCGGATGGGCCGTCCGTCCCTAAACACCACGTTCGAAAATGAGGGGCGGCCGAGCACGGCCGGTGCTGTACTGGATAAACACAGGCACAGTGGTTTTGGGGGAGATCTGTTCAATAGGAAGCGCCCCATGTCGGCACTGGCTCCTGCTTCTCCAACTGCAGTTGCCGGCCCGACTTCTCCGCGTCTTCCATCGAAACGACGAAGTTTCTTCCGTCTTGAGTCGCGACGAAGCGACCCTTCTGTACCAACACTTCACTCCAGTGCTTCGGATCCAGCTCTTGCAGCCCCTCCATTGGACTCACCCCTCCCGTCGCCTATGAAGGATACTGATGATGAGGAGATTCTAGGAGATTCCGACAAGTCGAAATCAGCATCCCGCAGAACTGGCCGGAAGCCTCGCAAGGTGAAATCATGGGCCAATTCTATAATCTCTAGAAAAGGAAAGCACGGAAGCAAAGTCAAAGGCCGTGCACCAACTCCACCTCCAGAAACTTCTCCAGATATCGAAGATACGGACGATTCTGAAGAGATGGACTTTGAAGCCAACTTCGACGTTGACAACACGGTTACCATTGTTTCTCCCACCGAGAATGATGCTCCTCAGCGTAAGGTTGAAACTGATATCGCTTCGTGGAAGCCTAGGGAGTTGAAGCGTGTGGATTCAGACACGATGAGCCCCGTAATTGATTTGGATGCAGCCCTTGGACCGTTCAACACCCCTCATGGATCAAGCCCGAGAGCTCCACAACGCGGCTTTGCAGCGCATAGACGTGCCATGCACAGTGCCGGGGGGGTGTTGCAAAACCATCGTCGAACTGAGAGTGCGCCTGAGCTTGTTCCATTTGAGCTCAGAACATCTAGTGCCGTCACGACATCCACTATGGCCGATGTGTTTGAAGAAGATGAGCCTGAAGAAGACCCCGCAGTGCCTAGCAAGAAGACGAAGTCACCTGCAAGTGTTCCGGAAGAGATTGAAGAGGAGGTCGAGGAGCCAAAAATTCAGGTCGTCGAGGCTGATAATGTCCACAACGGGACAGCGATCAACTGGAATTTTGACGATGGGCTTCGAATCAAGAGCAGCAAAAGGCTGCGCAAGCATGAATCGACCGAGGCATTATCTCCCCGCGAGTTCCCTAAGGCTGCGCCTGTTGTGCCAAAAGGTAACGGATCTAAGCAGTCGCTGGATGCCAATCCCGTTGAGGTGGTTGAAGATTATGAAGAGCCACGGACCTCGTCGTTGACACATTCTTCCGATTCCACCGTGACTCCCCAAATAACGTCGGATGAGATCAAAGACCCTCAGCGCGTCATGAACTTGTCTCTTCCACTCACTCAGCAAAGCCTGATGACCCCGGACACGTTTACCTCATCTTTCTCGTCACCTGACTTCCACTCTAGCCAAACTTCCTTGGACACTCCACGGCTAGGCACTGCAGCATCCTCTGTGACTGACTACCGCGCCATGCCGTCTCCACACTTTGGCGAACCAGGACCAGAATTGCGCATCTCTGTTGATGATGTGCCGTCTCTGACGAGCAGCAGATCAACCATGACCAGTGCCATGCATAACGCTTTCCCACTGATGAGTCCTCGGAGGCCAAGCGATCGATCAGCTTCTCTATGTTCCATTTCTAGCGAGCTCGATCAACATCGCCGAAAGCGCTCCAGTATCGCCAGCCTATCCAGACTGATCAACGGTTCCTCTTTTGGGGAGAGGAGTAAACTACATATTGAGCAGCGACCTCAGTCCGAATACCTCGAACCCACGAAGGAGTCGAAAAAGAAGCATAGGCGACTGAGCAAATTGATGCATTTCTGGAAGCCGAAGGACTCTTCACGAACCTAATCTCACCTATCTCCTGGCCTTTGGGCACCCACATATCACTCCAACACCTTTTTTACACTCAGTTAATCCTCTCGGGATCACAGTCAGCTTATCCAGCTGACCCTATGTTGATGGCATGAATCACGGTTACTTTGGGCTCACACCTTTTTTCGCATGACACGGAGTTTAATCAAGGCTATGAATGTTTTTTAATGGCGCACACTGCGACGGCGTGCATGCATCTGGGTACGCGACTCGGACTACTTTCTTTGACATATTTTCTTTAACCATATCCCCTGTTGGAAGGCAGAGTATTTAAGGGTTCTGGAATGAGGAATCTGGGATACTTTGACTGGCACACTGGAGGACTCTACATTTGCCCCTCACACCACTATTTCCTTCTTGTTTTCTATTGTTTGAGCTACACATATCCCACGGCATACTGTCCTTTGCGACGATCCTCATGCCTCGCGCTGCCTATATCGGCAGGCGCAGCCCGAGCCTTTGCGCTCTCATATCATACCTTTCACCGACGACTGCAAAATCTTTTCTTCTTTCAGTGGCGGACGTGGTGGATCTCACTAGAGAGCAAAACCTTTCCGATACTTTGCATGCCTAGCTTTCGAGCAGAACTACGGCTTTTTGAGTGTGGCGATCTGATTAGCATCTGAGAGTTGCGAATAGATAGCTGGTAGAACTTGCGTCGGCAGCGGTGGCAATGCGATTGTTTGAACCCTCTTTAAACTTCTTGATTCGAAGAATTGAGCTCCGTGGTTCTGTTTGATGATTGTCGTGATGGAACTTGCTTGTTTTGATGAAATTGGATCCTCACATGTTTGCCACGAGGGTAATTTCGAGGCACCCAATATGAAACACTGTCCATCACACAAGGATTGCCCACGTGTGAAGACCTGGACCCTTAAATTTTCATTTCGATGTCCGATGCTTGGGTGATGATCGTTTTACCCCTGATATCTCTAATCCCAAACGATATCCGGAGAGTTGAAGTGTAATTTTCCGTGTCTATCATCTACCGGTTATCGTTTGTTTCACAGCCTGGGAGAAGGATTTAGGGTACCAGCCGTGGCGTTTTCGAGAAGGAATCGGGATTTGCAAAGATATGATATGATATCATAACGGGGCGGGAGTCCGATGTGAGCGTCATGTAGGATTTTAGCTTCTACGCTCGTGGAGGAGGATTGGAAGTATGTAGAGTGGTGGGGACATTGGACACGTGAATCTCTGAGCGCACACAAATAACATTTGCCTTGAAGCATTTCCATTCACTACCGTAAAGGTTTACATCTAGCTTAGCATACCTTAGTATCAACTCACAAGGCTCGAGTCCTCTGCTTGAAATAAGTAGAGAATAAGGTCAAGGGACACTGCAATTTGCGGCCTCGACTTTATTGGTTCAGAGAATAACTGATGATTTGGAAATCAACCACCCTGAAAGATGATGAAAACTATATTCTCTTTGAAGGTATTCACACTTGAATTCATGTGACGTCGAGTACTTTATACGCCCCTCCCAATCCAGTTTAGCGTGGGACTCGAGCTCCAACCACTTGGCATCAAGGGACGTCAACCGTAAGCCATCACTAACTCAAAAGCTCCCCATTACACCACAACACATACTATAATCGCAACGCAAAGATGGCCGACGAAGATAAAGAGAAAGCCGAGAAGGTCGCCGCAGCCAAGAAGAGGGTAGGTAGCCCAATCAAACTGTTCTTAAGTGGAAGGGGGACGACGCAGCAGCTCAAGCTCCGCTTTTGGACAAGAAATTCCTTTTGCGGTAGTAGAGTGTTAAAGACTCCTCCTTATGCAACGATGTTTTACTGACTGCGGAATTGCAATAGTACGAGCAATTGAAGAAGCAGAAGGCGAAAAAGGCTGGTGGCGGAAAGAAAAAGGACGATAAGACGGAGGCGGCTGAGGCTCAAGCTTCGACGTCGGCCTATAAAGCTGAAGAGAAGGCTGAAGAGGCGTCACCTGAGCCTGTCGAAGCTACGAGCACATCTCCAGCACCTGTCGATGACGATGAGCCCTCAGAACTCCCCAAATCGACAACCGCTCATGGCCGCAAGCCTTCCGTCGCAGTGGAATCGCGCATAAGATCTGCATCTTTCTATCGTGGCGATGCATCTGGAACTCCTACCTCCCCTACCACAATTACCCCGGTTGGTGAAGTGTCGGGTGACATTTATCGAAAGCAGGCACAGAGAATTGAAGAATTGGAGAGGGAGAATAAGAGGTTAACAGGAGAGGCTGAGGAGGGAGAGAAGCGGTGGAAGAAAGGGGAAGAGGAGCTGGAGGAGCTCAGGGAAGGGAGGGGGGATGTGGCACTTGCGGTTGAGAGGGGAAAGGAGGTGGATAAGTTGGTGGGTTCCCAAGCCTTAATCCACCATTGTAAAACGTTCGATCGAGACGTGCTAATCTTCACGGCATAGAAATCCGAAGTAGAATCGCTAAAGCGTCAACTCCAAACACAAACTTCCAAGTCATTCCGCCGCATCTCCACTTCCTCGCCCAACCAGTCTTCCTCAGTCGACGATCTGAACGCCCAGGTCGCCTCTAAATCTGCCACCATCGAGTCTCTCGAACTCGAAATATCAAACCTCCATAAACAGCTCACAGACCAAATAAAATCAAACAGCACGCTTCAAACCCAAATCGCCGCCCTCGAGTCGTCCCTCCAAAAAGCAGAGCAAGAAGCCAGTTCCACAAAGACAGAGCTCTCAGACCTCAAAGCGAACCTGGAACGAGCGAGCGAAAGGGCCGTCAAAGAAGGCTCCTCCCGGAGCTCTGCAGAGACTAGAATCGCGCAATTGGAAGCTGAACTCGGCGCCGCAAACCGCAAAGCCTCAGACTCCATCTCCCGCGCTGAACTGCTCGAAAAGAAGGTCGAAACGCTAACGCAACTTCATCGTGATAACGACGCCCGAAACCAAACCCGCCAGCAGGAGCATAAGAAGGTTGAACGGGAAGCGGCGGAGCTGCGAACTCGCGTCACAGGTCTCAGCAACGAGAACGCAAGATTACGGGAAGCAGAGCAGAGGAGACGTAAGGCAGATATTTCCAGTATTGACGACTCAGGGGTTCAGGAGCTAGTGGATGAAGAGAGAGATCTGCTTATGGCTAAAGTACGGGAGCTCGAAGAAGAGAATTTCGAGCTCAGGAGAGGCGTATGGAGAGATCGAAGAAGAGACATGCAGCTCCCGATTGAAGAACACTCGGAACATCCCTACAGCTCTGGCTTTGACGACGTAGATCTCTCCGGCGGCCACCAGCCTCCTCGTACCTCTGGTCGCCAGGGCTCATCTTTCCAAGATGTCATTAATTCGGGCATTTCGGCCTTTACAGGGCAACCGCATCCGCACCGCAGAAGCGATGCGGCTTCTCATGGCAAACCGAATCTGGGGAGAGCGAGAGAACAGAGTTTAGGGAGCTTGGATGAATTTGAAATTGATGAAGAGGCGTTTAGGAAGGCGCAGGAGGAGGAGCAGAAGAACAGGATTGAGAGGGTTAAGGAGATTAAGAGGGGATTGAAGAATTGGCAGGGGTGGAGAGGAGACTTTGTTGATATTAGGGCGGGTTGGGGCGGCGTTTTTGAGGTTTAGGTCAAGGGAAGTGTTGCGAGAGAATGGAATGGGCTTTATTAAAGGTTGGGAGAGGTGGATTGATGTAGTTCTGGAGTGGGAATACCTTGGATGGAGTTAGTGCTTGTTAGAGTCTATTGAGTCAATGATAGACAGTGTTTTTTTTATGCCTTGGGTTACATGTATTTCACGGTACTGTCATATGTATGTTAAGACTACCAGGACCTTTATGCCATACATTCTTATCTCCAGAGGCTGTGCTAGGTTTTCCTACCATATCTACATCCTTAGACCCTTTCGGTATTATATTTTGTTATTTAAATGCTCTCATCACCATATCCTGACTAATAGCTTTTAGCTCTCGAATTGAACAGATATGTGAGTTCGGTACCCAGCGCCCGACACTCAACTCCATTAGGCTCAAGGCCAGTGTATATTAGCGGCCCGTTGCGGTTCCAGCACGTTCCGACGTCCATATCCGGATTGTCATCTTCTTGGTCGTCTTTGTCCTCCTCTACGGCGTCAGAAGAATCTGAGGAAGGGGACTGGGGTGGGGGGTTAGGAAGAGGGTGGACGAGGGGGTGGTCTTTGGGGACCTGAGAGTTGAGAGGGCATTGTGGATTATCTGGTGAGTGAAGTGAGGTTCGGTGTAGGATTGGTAAAGGGTGCTGGGAGAACATTGGCTGATATCCTGGCAACATTTTTTATGAAAGATTTGAAGTGATCGGTACGGTTATGCGTTGAGAAAGACTAGTGGAGGGAATTGGGTGACGCGAGCGTATTTATATGAACTCTGAGGTAATACAAGTGGAGGACGTGGGGGTTGAACGGCGGCATGTTATACGGGACATTCAAATATCGATAAATAAAAATAACGCTATTGAAAAGTGGAAGAACCCCAGTAGTGTTTTACGTTGTGGCAATAGGTGTACCTTTACACCGCCCCGGTGAATCCGTCCGTCGTGATTCGCCAATCGTCGTCGAGCGCGGAGGTGGTTGTGAGAGATGACAGAGCTATGAAGCTAATGGGAGTTTTAAGGATAATCTGTCGGCTACGTTGGAACTTGCATAGGCGCATTTGATGAACTGAACATGTTTCCAATTTGATGCTTTGTCGTCGAATCCGAGCGGATGCCGCCTCTTGGGAACCAACGCTTCCAACAGTACGTAGTATATACTTTATGTACGAACTTATATGTATAACGTAAGCCATACGTACATAACTATGAGTTAGGCCCATCCATACATAACTTTTAAGCCCAAAATTTGTACGTACGATCTACATAATTACGACTTTTTGGTGTAATAGCCTTATTATCAAGAGTCGATCTGCCAGGTAATTACGCCTCAACGCAAGTTGACGGGAAAATCGCTGCCGAATCTGGAAGATGTTCCGCCGCTTTTGTGAGGCACTTTCCCTCGATGCCTGGGACAATCATAGCCACAGCTTGCACCAGGCGCCAAACATTTCTCGTGCAAACTCGATATTTCTGCCATTTCCCAACGAAAACTCATTGTTTTGAGCTCAAATTAAGTGAGGCTATTCGTGCCACTGTAGATTGCCTATCAGGGGATTTTATCTCGAAGTTGTGGTGTTGCTACTCAGGATATGTAAACATCGGAGTTTGGGCAGCCCCCGGCAACGAATTAACGCACTGGGGTGGCAGTGCTTCACCGCCACAATGCCATGCCCCATGACAGTTGGCTCTGGCACCAGTTGTTCATCTCCTCTAATTTTCAACTCCAAAAAGTAGACTGTCACGTATGTATGTATGTAGATTCTATTATGGCCATGTACCCTGAGGGCATGGGCCGTTACTGAGCGCTATTGGAATGATTCACAACTCTTAGCATGTTGGACTTCCATTGCTTCATTTATACTTACTAGAGAATCCTTTGACCTCGAGGGTATTGGTGGAACTGCCTTTTATTTCCACGAGGACGTAATTATTTTTGATAATGCTGGAAACGCTGCTGGATCGATTTTGCTTGAGAATGATTGGACAGCTCAAATACTTGAGAGTAGAAGCACATTTTGAGTTCCTACTGCTTTCGAGATCAAATATCCTTGCAAGTCGGCAGTTCTTCGACGCGCTGTATTCCCTGGAAGAGAGTGGTGCTACATTAATGTCATACCTATTCAGCGAGTCGGGGAGATCGCAAATCAGCTGGGCGTAGGAGTAATCCACGAAGACGCTTGGGTGGCAGCAAAACCTATTCCAACGTCGATTTAAGTTAGGATAGCAGTACGTGACGTTGAAAACTACTCTAATGCTCACCTGGGTCTACACTCGATACATATTCAGACTGCTGAAGTGCTAATGAGTTGAGAGAAAGCGATATACATCATTACACATTATCCTTAAGAATGACCTATACGGAACCTTGGACAAATTTGTCTCTACCAGTTTCGTACGGGTGACAGGTCAATACGTGCGGACAGGTCAGCTTTCATAGTCACTCGTATGGAATTCTAGACTAGCTATCGAAAAGAAATGTCACGGCGATATGCCATCAGTCATCCCATCCGTCCAAGAAACAACAACCAGGACCGACTTTATCCAACCAAAAATGTCCTCCTACATCTATGTCAATAAGGTAAGCCCTCTGGCCCTCTAAGCGACCTTTCCTTATTCCTAGAGACACCGATTCACCACCCGCGAGAAATTCGGTTCTGCGATCCAGATTGTTCCAGCGACTCTGACTTCTCCAACCATCCCAATATTCCTTCGCAAGCTTCTTTATATTACTGTCCCCACAGTCCTTTGCGATGTCGCACCAAACATTGTAGTTATGCACCCCCATGGACTCGGCAAATATTTGTCCGGTATCGTCGCAAAATATCAGAGTCCCAGAATGTCCACTGCCTCCAAAAAAGAGTCGAATTTCTTTGTCGGTCACTGTCCACTTCGCCATATCGTTGCGCAGGATGGAAGGATTACCCCTTGGACGATTTCATACGGAGAAAATGTACTGGTTCTCGGGTTGCATCCAAAACGAAACATCAAACCTGGACAGGTCTGTTCCCCTCACGTAAAGCTCGGTCTTACCATCGAAAGAAACCGTATCTTTGATTTCTTTGACATGCTCAGTATGCACCCTGACGTAGTTCGGGGAATGAGATTCTTCTCCCCTTTTCAAATAGATTCCAAGCGGATGACGATCTGGATACTGCGATCCCTTTTTGCGCTGGCAACCGAGGACCCCCAGGAAGAGATCCTTTGGATCATGACATGGTATGAGGGGTAGCTTAATGTTCAACCCTTTATTTGTCATGGAGAATGCGGATGTCTGCGAATCGTCGCCGTATCGGTGGACATCATTACAGAATTGAAATTCTCGGGGTGATATTGCAAGTAGTCCTCTGCCCTCCTTGTCGCTACGACCACTCCAGGCAAAGATAGATTGATCGTCTGACGTCTTCATGATCTCAAGTTGCAACCGTTGAAAGGCATTTTCTCCTTCTCCATATATCATGGGCATATTGACTCCAAATAAACCCATCAAACAGTAAGCCTGGTCTTCAATCTTTGCTGTTTCTCTCTTCGAGGCCCAAGCCATTCTTTGCGCTACGCTGATCTCACCGGCGTAATTTGTCAAGAGAAACTGGCTTTGGTTCCTATCTCTTTCCAGTCTTGACCGAAAAAGATGACATACAACGGCGATAACAGTTCCTGGAGAGTCCATCCTCGAGTAAACCATTTGCTCTTACAAAATTGGGAGTTTTCGGCTCTAGGATCTTCGTTGCTCGGCACATCTGACAGGTAGGCGTAGCATACTTGAGACTCTCGATACCAGTGAAACATAGAATTGAGCGCCTCAGTGAGCTCAACATTGTTGGTCTTGTCTATGCAACAAGTGTCCACCCCTTTGCGTCGCCATTAGTATACTTTTATCGCTCATAAGAGTATAGAATCTTCAACTTATGTCCGAGAATCCACATACAAATGTACTCGAATCCGACAGAAGCTGCTTGCTCGCAGCATTTTAAAATCTTCTTATATCCTTCCCTATCTCGCAGTCCCTCAGGCTCAGGTGTCTCCTGAATCATTTGCAGAGATACTTCTTCGTCACCCCATCTATGCGAAAGGATGGCATAATCTGGGATGTAGGGCGTCTCCGGGCTTGGGAAGGACTCCACATTGACTTTCGCCGTGTGTAACAGCCTCATTGTGTGAGAGATGCAGAAATAGCAAGAGTTTTAATCGAACTAAGGTTATGGAAATTTTTCCAAATACTACATTGGCCTCGCCGATCAACACTTTATTGTGTTGCTGATGTTCAAGTACGCAGAGCCTCACCCCTCACCTATCTTCACGGTATGTCTTTTAAGACTATTCATCGGGGGAAAGTGGAGCCTTGCCAGACAGCACTTTCTGCAAGCCACATCAAAATGAGCAGCTAGCTGTTTATTCGAACCAATCATCAAACCAAATTGAGAGCCCAATCGACGATGTTATTTGATTGCTAAGCTGTGGAGCAGGGTATTATTCAGCAAGGCTGAACAGCAAGCTGAACTCCAACGCATGCAATGTACATTTCCGTCGTCGGGATGCCCGTATTTATTTCCATATACCTGCTTTGATCTTGCCAATCCCGGCATAATGGCTCACTTCGGCGAGCAAACTCACATCGCCTTGAGTGCCGAGCATTTCTGCAGCTATGGTCATATGTCATGTCGCGAAATGTTTCCGCAGCCGCAGGTCCGGCTTCCAAATCCGGCGACTGATCACGTATGAGAAGCTTGTAGGGGAAAAAAGCTAATCCGGCAAATATGGTAGTGGTAATGATATTTGAGCCGCATTTGCGGAGAAGAGCATTGATATCGTCCGTAGTGTGGAAGCTTAGGAAAGTAGCACTGCTATGAGAGCGTTCGGAGACCGATCAATGTAGAATGAAGGAAGAACCGACCCCTGCTTTCCAGTCCTTCGATACCAGCGCTGAGATAATTAAGGTGCGGCATTCGATTTGTCATTTTCCTGCTCGATTACTGACTTTGAATGGAAGAGAGCTAACTGGAAAGTGTCGAATTCGCGCATCCACGCGCTTAAGGATGAGGCCGAGGCTCAAAAATTGATCAGAACTCCTTTGAAGGTGATTTCTATTCTGGCAAACCAATGGATTCAGCCTAAATATTTGAAAGAGAGATAGGCGTAACAACCTGGAAGAGAGTCGTTTTCGGTTACTGTATGCTCGTCATATCGTCTTCGTACGTATGAATTCGAAATTCAACTAATTCAGAATAGACACGGCCAGCTCCGGAGTCGAGATCAACTCCGCGAGCGAAATGACCTTATAAAAACGGCAGAAGAGGCGAAATGGGTAAATAAAGAATTTGCTGGTATTGTCGAGAAGGGAACGATGGGCTCCGTTGTTTTGATGGGAAGAGAAGGAAAGATTAGTAGGTCCCACCTCTCACAATCACTTAAGATACGGCAGGAAACTCAACTTGGCAATAGGCCTCATTATACAGACCCCAAAAGACGACCTACCTTTTATCACCTTTTCTATGACTGAACTCCGCGAAGAAGGATGGCAGAGTGACTGGCTTTGTCTTTTCTTCACACTCTTCGAAACGGACCTGAAATCCTATCTCGTTGAGGATCCATTCCCGTCGGACTATGGCTCGCTGCCTCCAGACTTTATGTTTTTACCAGTGCAGATACTTAAGACACAAGTGGAGATCGTTACGGAGAAGGTTAGGAGTTTGAGGAAGGAGGTTTTGGAGGAGGAAGAGAGAGTAATATCCAAACAAAAGCCTGACGAGTTAGATAACATCAAGGTCCGTCTATTCGAGCTCGAAAAATCTCACCGAAAACTACGAGCAAGGTGGCTTTTCGTCGAAGAACTTGGTAGAAATCTAAGTCGATGTTTTGAGGAAATTTTGAAGCGCCATAATGGGAGAAGGGGTTCCATAGCCTATTCAAATACCCTTCAGCAGAGAGTAGAGACACAGACTACTCTGTCCAAGAGCCTACAGAATGATTTGGATGAAATTCCTTCCAAGATCAAGGGTGAACATTGAATGGTCGGTATTTGTGCACAAACGTTTGGTTTGGAGTGCCTATTAACAGGGTGGCCAACAGTAAGTAGTACTGTCAGTAGCTACTGCTAGTAGGTGCTCCGCCAAAAGGTAGGTAGGTAGGTAGCCAGCTGGCCAGTCAGTAAGCAAGTAGGAAGCCTCCCTACTGCAGTAGTACTAGCTTTTGTACATAGTTTTAGTGTTGATTTAGTTGTGCTTAAAGTGGGTACGTAAAGTTGCCAGGTAAGTGATTTTTGAAGAGATTCGCTTAAAGCAAGCCCCCTTGGAAGATTGTTAATCCGACCCGGTGTTGCTCGAATTCTCAATGTCAATGCCCAAGTCTATTACTTAAACTACTTCTATTAATCTACAACGCGTTAAATCCACTATGGACAGCTTCGTACAGCGCTCTTCCCAACGTAACCTACCTACCTTCGCGTCCTCTAGCTAAGATACTGGCGTTTCCCACCATCTTGCGGCCTCTCGAACACTTGCCAAAGCACGCGTGCGGCTACCAACTAGTGACTCCTTATTATGCGAATCAACGCCATTAGAAGCAGCTATAAGCACCCTCCATACGCCTACCAACGAGACAAATGGCCTAGATTTCGAGATTGACTTGGAATCACATCTATTATAAGCGCGAGAAGGTGCCTGCTAGCTAGATAGGCTACTAAGTTCGGCACAAGAGCAAGCATGGCGGAGGGCAGAAAGAATCAATAATATTCCAATATGGAGCAGAGCTATCATAGAAGGATTCAAAAAACGGGGTTAAAAGGCTCTGGCTTTGTAAGACCTACCATCTACGGCGTACATACAGTGACGCGTTTAATATCTCTATGAATAGGCATATCATTAAGCACCTACAGAAGAGCCACAAGATTACAATCAGGCAAGATTTAGATAGTGATAGTAGCTAGTCTAGAGTAGCTGGATCTAGCGAAGCCATTGCCCATACGTCTTGGGAGGAATCAATACTTCAAGAAGCTTTAATAGATTAGATAATTATTCAAGATTAAAGCTTTCGTCACGCCGTATCCCCTGAATTGAGGTTAATTTTGACGTGGAATTGATCTCAGCTACTTGCTGCCCTACCTTCATCCTATACGACTCTATCTGAATACGTTAATAAGAAAATGGCTGAGCGTAAAGTAGAGATAGCTAAACTGCTACAATCTGCTTTTAGCAAGATCTCTTTAAGTGCTGATATTTAGACTTTACCAAACCACCTATCTTTTCTAGGTATAGTAGCCTATTTCGTTGGTAGATTAATATTACTTTAACATGCTTTATTTTAAAGTAGCTTACTTACCTAGATTATGATTCTTATTAACGCGATATTCTTATAGCCTTCTAAAACCTATATGGTGATCATACTGGCGAGGCGCAAGCTCGAATAATTGTAAGGATTATACAAGACTATAAAATTAGGGATAAATTTAATTGCTTTGTAGGAGATAATACATCAAATAACGACTGCGAGCTCATTAAAAATCTGGCCGATTTCTTAGAAATTAAGCTAATAATAGATAATCGGATTTGCTGTATAGGCCACATCATTAATCTCATCATTAAAGCTATTATTTATGGTAGAGGCGTTAGTGGCTTTAAAAGAGATCTTGCTCGCGCTGCTCCCCGGGAGCAATTTAAGATATTTCGTAAACACGGCGTAATCAGGCGGCTTCATAACTTCGTTAATTCAGTGCTAGCTTCTCATAAGCGTAGGGAGCTGTTTATAGACATATAAAGAAGAAAGTTTAAAGATAAAGAAGAGCTATTAAGATATATAGCCCTTAATCTTGTTAGAGACAGTGGAATTCGCTGGAACGCGGTTTATCTTATGCTGTTACGCTGCTACGAGCTACGGGATTCAATCAATTTATTCTTTCAACGATTTACGCCTGGGCCCAGGGAGACCGTAGAGGGCTACAATCCTTTTAAAGAACCTCTGTCAAATTATGATTGGTAAGATGTCAAGCATCTTATAGAGTTCTTACGACCATTTCATGAAGTTACGCTCAAGCTAGAAGGTAACGCTGGCTTTGGCTCCCTTTAGAAGACGCTTCCCATGCTACAACTACTTGATAAGCATCTCCGTAAGCTTATTGACGCGACGAGCAGCCAGCGTAACGATAGCTACGTCAAATCAGGCGCTGCTTTAGGCCTCGAGAAACTTACAAGCTACTGGCAGAGGCTAATCTTTGATGGCAATCGATCTCCTTACATTATTGCTACGGCCCTCCATCCCAAACTACGCGAGAACTGGTTCCAAGATAAATGGCGAAAATACCCTGATTATGTCAAACAAGCGAACGCCTGCATTAAATCTGCCTTTGATGAGGCTCTACAGGCTGAGCATCTCGACGACGACCTAATTGAGCCAGATTTACGCCCACGCCGACGGAAGAGGCCAGGTGATAGAGGCTACGATGAGATGGAGGATGAGATCCTCCAGGTAGACGACAGCTATATGTACGGTGCTGGCAGGGCTTCAAGAAGGCAGGCGAAGAAGCAGCGACTACTTACTGAGCTAGAGCAGTACCCTGAGCCTGATAATCGTAAGAGCGACACAGATGCCCACCCCGAGCTAATTACGCAGCCGTTGGAATGGTGGAAACGAATTGGCAAGCAACGATTCCCTCTGCTCTACAAGATGGCCCTTGACTACTTATCGATTCCTTCCACGAGCTGCGAATGTGAGAGAGTATTTAGTCAAGCTAAACGAACGATTACCGACGAGCGAAATAGCCTAGGTGCTAGTACAATTGAGGCTGTACAGCTACAAAAGAACTGGTTGCTCAACGGCGTAGTGGATAGTCATCTAGTGACGCTGGCAAAGAGGTTGACAACTAGGGAGATTCGACAGCAGCAGCAGCAGCAGCAGCAGCAGCAGCAGCAGCAGCAGCAGGAGGAGCAGGAGCAGGAGCAGGAGCAGGAGCAGGAGCAGGAGCAGGAGCAGGAGCAGGAGCAGGAGCAGGAGCAGGAGCAGGAGCAGGAGCAGGAGCAGGAGCAGGAGCAGGAGCAGGAGCAGGAGCAGGAGCAGGAGCAGGAGCAGGAGCAGGAGCAGGAGCAGGAGCAGGAGCAGGAGCAGGAGCAGGAGCAGGAGCAGGAGCAGGAGCAGGAGCAGGAGCAGGAGCAGGAGCAGGAGCAGGAGCAGGAGCAGGAGCAGGAGCAGGAGCAGGAGCAGGAGCAGGAGCAGGAGCAGGAGCAGGAGCAGGAGCAGGAGCAGGAGCAGGAGCAGCAGTGGCAGCAGTTACAGATAGAGGAAGCCTAAATTGACGATCGATTTCAACACCGAAGATTTTGCCAAGACTTTGTATAGTACTACTGCAGTAACCTCAGTAAGTAGGAAGCGATTTGGCCAGTAAGTAAGTAGCTAACCTCCCCTACTACAGTAGCAACCTCCCAAAACCCTACTTACTTACTGCCTACTTACTGATGGCCACCCTGCCTATTAACCACCTCTACAGATCGATGCTGCATTGAATATAATGGTTCGAATATTTTTTATTCTCTTGATGGCAATAATGGAGCATTTGCTAATATTTTCGTATAGATTGCTCAAAACTCCCTCATATCAGCGGAGGAGGCGCGGCGGGACAGCTCGTCCATGAAAACAATCGCAGCGCTCACACTATTCTTCCTACCTGCTACCTCTATTGCCGTAAGTTCTCTCCAGCTTGTCGCTCTCCAGTTCTGACTTCTCATAGTCTATTTTCGGCATGTCCATGTTCAACTGGCAACCCAAAGAAGGAGAGACTGTTGTCTCAAATCATCTCTGGTTGTATTTCGCATTTGCAGTTCCACTCACTCTTCTCGTGGCTCTTGCCTGGATACTTTGGTACGTGTGGACACAGAAGAAGTATGCAAGGAAACGGGGAACTGGTAGTGAAATTTCAGGTGTATAACCTTAATAGTGAGTGCTCTAGTAGGCGCTTGGACAGTATTACACCGTCGGCGCTTTGAATACAGACCTGAGCGTCGTCTTTGTAACCTTCCCAATGCGGTGTATTTTGTATGTTTCTGGTAAAATCTTGGGATAAGATTTCACCATTGCACGATCAACGTCCTGCCATATCTTTGGCAAGTCTCTCCATGGTATGAGGAAAGGGTTTCTTCGCTCCTTTTCATTTCGTGGGCCCTTATGCCACTGCGCCTGCAGGCGCTCGGCATTCCATCGCTCATGCTCAATCTCAGCCAGTTTGTTCAGCTCCGTTTCACTGAATTCCTCAACCGCAGTGCGAGTTGAATCCTTCTTTGCTAAGAAGCACTCAATAAGACGAAGCTTGCGAGGTATATCGCAAGCATGTGCTCTATTGGATTCCTTGTATTGTTCCTCGAGTGGCTTCCATGGCTGCAAAGAAGCCTGTTTCTCAATTCCTTTCTTTTCTTCTTCCGTATTTGCCATGCCCTTCCTAATAGTGACGTATTTCTCATGGAGGGCGATTGCGAGTGGCTCCCTGAGGTCTTCAGGAAGGATGTCGAATTGAGCGTATTTCGTAAAAAGATCATAGTCTAAGTGCAGACTTAATTGCTTTTCGGGTGGAAGCGCGGCTCGTTCAAAATGACGTTTACCAGTGAGTTTGCTCATAGCAATTATGGACTTCAGAGATCGAAGACCGTGCTGAAAGGTGGGTATCATCAGAAGCCCGTCGAGGACACTCTCGTCAATTGATATGCCTTCACCACGCCGTAAGTTTGGCTCTCTTTCTTCGAGCAGCGCTCGAAGTACTACCGCCCGTCGTACTGGATACAAGGCATCGGATGCGTTGACCTGATCTAGGCCAAGCACATTAACAAAAGCATGCAAGCAACTCATAAACTCTTGCGCTATCGGGCTATCACTGCTCTCTGTCTCCTTGCACGAATCCTGAAAACCTTGGAATGATGTTGTTGTGCTGGATCCTAGAAGGAAGATTGCAGGGCCAATGTGTTGCTTGTCACTACGGTCCAGGAACTGGCCTCCATGCATAGCAGACAATAGATGAGGCAGCCAGCCAAAGCGAACTCCTGCAAAGTGCGCATCGAAAGCATTTATATAGACCAATGGTAAAGTACCCGCAAGGGTACAGTCTCTGATCGCGTTGAACGCGGCTGCAAGATCGTCAACACTTGAAAATTGGGAAAGGTTGAACCGCAATTGCGTAGTGCCTTGACTGCACGCCTCAGCCGCTGCCTTAGCTACATGCACCGCAGCAAATGATTTCCCTGAGCCCCTCGAACCAAAAATTGCAATATTGAGTGGTCTGGTTTGAGAATCTGATAAATACTCATAAACGCTGTTGAAGACGGCGCGAAATGCCTCTATTTCCGATCTGTCGAGCACTTTTAGTGGACCAAACCGTGAAATTGGGATCCAATTTGCAGCAGAGTTCGTTCCTTTTGTCACTATTCGGTGTGCAACTTGTACAGGGTCTCCAATGTTGTGGTGCAAAATAGACCAATGGCGATAGCTACCGCTAGAAATACTTTCTGATGGGATCGATAGTGTGATCAGTGACTCCTCGGGAAGCTGATTCTTCATAATCTCGGAAACAGGGTATCGAGGCCAGTTGTGAACTTTGCTGTTTCTGAATCCCAGCTTTGCTAAACCCCTTGCAGTCCCAATGCCTCGTCTGATGCATTCGTCAAGTCCTGCTCCAGGAGATTTTGCTAGCTCGGTCGTGAAACCCCCAATAAATGCTTCAGGAAGACCTGGGAGATCTCCTAAATGCCGCCTCGTATACCGTCCCTCTGTACTCAAAGGGTCAAAGAAGAGTGTCGGTTCAGTCAGGTCTATGCCACGATGATAGATAGCCCCATCGCATCCAAACAGAACGATGAGATGTGCACAAGAGACGAGGGTGTCGAGTTTGCCGTTGGAACCGAGTTTTTCCACAAAATCCTCGCATGTTTTTTCCCAAGACAGGCCATAGCTCAATTCTATGCCCTCGGCACGGAGGTCATCTGCACTGATAATAACAATGAGCTTGTTTGGATCTTGTTTGCCATCTTTTCCATAAGGACCACGACGAACAGTGTCCCAAATCGCCCCGGTACCAAGAGGACGCGCCATACGATACACGAAACTTTGAGGGCAGCTTTTGTGAAAGAGGTCGACCGCCTCATGGGGGTTGCTAAAGCCATATCCCTCATTATGATCCTCCTTCCTAAGAACACATTCCGCGTCTTGAAATATGAGGACGCTGACGTTGTCGTGCTGGGCCTGAGGAGGAGAATGCCACACTGCCTTGTTTTGGAGCTGTTGTCTGCGCGCTACTTTGAAACCAAAAGTAGAATCGACTTCTTCGCCACAGATTTCCAGTTCAGTAATGGCACTTAAAATCTGCTCCAGAATATTCTCCTTAGTGCCAGCGGGCTGGTGTATTTGGTGCTCGTGTTCTTTCCTAGTAGCTTCAAGAAGGCCCGCAATGAGTGCAGCACCACCATTGCTCTTACGGACATTCAACTTTTCCCGATCGCGCAAAGGTGGTGATGGATAGACAAGTAAATCAACGGGAGTATGCCCAGCCACTACGATGTGGCGATCGGACATGATTGGCGCTGACCAGGTCGAGATGCAGGAAGCGTGAAAAAAGGCGAGTCCAGCGAAGAGGCTGCTAAACGGTCGTAGTACGCGGTTGCACAAGTAATGGTAACTATTGAGAGCTGCCTGAGTTTGGTGTTCGTTGGGGCCCGTGGTTCGAGGACGAGCTGGAGTGATATAGTGGTATCCAAGCCTGAGGTTTTGGAAATTTGTCGGCTCAAGATGTTGGTATGTCTGGGAGGATTGTTGGACTCAGCTGGGTCAAACTTCGGAGGCAGCGTGGCAGCCTTGTCATATTCGGTGCAGCTCCTGCGCATGAGCGGGATGGCCTGTTTGGGGAACAACACGATCGGCTACGCTTCCCTAAGCACGACTACAAGTGATCTACAGTCAACTTACCGTGTAGAGTAGGGTTAGTTAAGAGATATTATTAGAAGTCGCTCCTTAAGAATGCAATAGTATAGACTTTTAGCAGATCTAGAGAAGACATTAAGGCAGTAAGATTACGTTATAGAGAGGTCAAAAGCGGCGGGTGGCCAAGCGAGGCAACCATGCCCGAAAAGGGGCCCCACTAGAGTTTGTCATCACCTGACGCACGGGCTCACCTGACGCACGATTTTCACACATTTCACTCATGTAAAAATGAAGTTTTTGAGCCACATAGAATTGATAAAATTATAAGATTTTTTAGAGTAACAAGCAACTGACTACGGAGAAGCCCATAAGCTATTTAAATAAATTGCGAAATCGCTGGGGAAGAACTATTTTCCGTCCGCGTCGAGTGTGTGCAGGAGTCGCCTCTACCACTTCATCTATATGTGCACCCTTATATTCTTCATCAGATTCAATTATAATAGGCTTAATAGCCTTCTTCCCACCCTTCTTCGCCTGTTTGAGGTCGTTTTGAAGCTGCTTCTTAGCCTCATGAGCGATTTTTGCCTCTTGTTTCTCAATGTGCTTCCGCTCGTTCTCAGCAGCTCGCTCTTCGCGTTCAATAGCTCAGGTAACCTTACGCTCTTCAAGAAGCCGTTGCTTCTCAGCTTTCTCCTTCTCTTTGCGAAGCTTTTCTTGTTCTTTCTCCTCCTTCTCAATGCGATCTGCTTCTTCTTTCTCACGTTGAAGATCACGTGCCTGCTGGACTTTGCTCGGGCTATAGAACTAAGCACCACCGTTCTCTGGGGGGTGGATATTGAAGATTATTGGTTTAGACCTTTGGCGGCGCTTCTGCTCAATAAATAGAGCGTTTTCTAGACCTTTAACTTAGAGTTTAAGAAGAATAATCTCCGTAGTTAGTCGACTAATCGTCTGATGAAGCTTCTGAGCCTTTTTGTCATGAAAATTAGAAACAGTCTTCTTTAAAAGCTTCTCAATGCGTTTCCAGTCTTTAGCACTAAGGATAGACTTTAAAGACTTACTAGACGAAGGCCTATTGTTATTAACTTTAGTAAATCGCTTGAGCACGTGCTCGGGGTCTTATGGGACTAAGCCAACTGCTTTCCACCCAGCTTTAATATTTTTCTTTATAACTGCCTTACGCCAAGCAGCCCAAAACATGCGGAAGAAGTCTCGTTTTAAAAGTTTACATAATCCTTAGCACTCTATTAAAAACTTCTCGATTTCGTTACTATAAGCGGACGCCAAAGGACTAAACACAGCGACGTTAAGAGACTGTAGGGTATGTATCGAATGGGGTGGAAAAATCGCTAGAAGGATCTTATGTTTATCGCAATAGTTAATAAACTTCATTGTTACGTGAGAGCCATGGCTGTTGAGTATTAATAACCTCTACTTCCTTTAAGCTTTAGCCTTTATCTCTTTGTCAAATATATTGACGAGCCATTTATATCCTAGGTCGTCGTTTGTCTAGCTGCTTGGCGAGGAGGCGAAGTTACACTTATGCTCGGTAGGATCGAAGTCCTATAACCAGGTGTCTTAAATATTGCTAGAAATAGCTTAATAGATAAGGCTTAGCGACAGCACTGAGCCGTTAGCGTATATACAGCCAATTAAGGTAATCCACTCGCGATTTCTATCTTAAAGTTGCTGTTTTAGCCCAGTTTCCTTATATTTACGCCGGGAAAAAAATCTCTTGCGACTATGCATGATACTAAGGAGAAAGCCCTTCTCATCTATATTCCACATCATGTCTGGATTAATGTCGTACTCTTTTATTTTCCTACCCATTAGTTCAAAATACAGGGCGTATTTGAACGCTGAGTCAGCTGATTTACGAGCTTTATCAATTAGATCGCCGTAAGTGTAAAGAATCTCTTTTAAATAGCGAGTTCGCCAGCGTTTCGGCCACTCTCTGCCAGGACGTCAATCTCCACCACGGATTTCTTTGGCAAAATTGCGTAACATTTCATTCGAAGGTGGCAGGCCTCTCTCAGTAAGCTTATTAATGTAATCAATAAGAGTTCGCGATTGTTGCTCATCTAAAACTCGCTGATTTTCATATTGCACAGTCCGTGGACCCTGCACACCGCGATGTCTTTTAGACAGCGTTGAGCGATTGCAGCCAAACTCTTTTGCAGTACGAGTATAATTAGGAGTTTCTCCAGGTTTCAGCGATTCCAATGAGGCCAGTGCGGCCTCAAGGGGGTTCATATTGGTGGAGGTCGAATTATGTTGAAAAATCGGGTGTTGTGCGAGGTTCGCCAAATTTGCGATTTTTGGTGTTCGTCAGGTGAGCCCGTGCGTCAGGTGATGACAGACTCTAAACCTGAGGGGGATTTCCAGTCAACAAGATTACACGCGGAAAATAGTTTATCCCGCCAAAACTTTGAAACAGAGCTGTATAGAGTCACCTGAGTGAGCTGGTTGAGTACATCGAGAAGGTCGATTATGGCGCCAAACTACATACATAAAGCGATTTTGGCTCCCTACATACATACATAAGCGATGTTGATTTTAGCCCGTACGTAAGCTTAACTTACTCCCCGTCCATACAAAAGATAAGCGGATATTAAACCCAAACATGTGTTGGAGGCTCTATGTATGTATGGATTATGCACTGTTGGAAGCGCTTCTGGAGACACCGGGGTGGAAAACTTGAAAATTCAATCCGCCTTTCTGTCTCTCAACCTTGTTGAATATGTACTTCCCAATATTTTACCCCTGGATCCTGCTCCTCCACTCTCTCATAAGCCCGCACTTTCCAAATAGCATCTTCAATTTCCGTCGCTGCAGGAGATAGTATCCCTTTGAACCGATACTTGACCCCAGCGTCCGGTTTCTCCAACCCATCACACAGCGGTAAAGCCATTTTGCGCCCATATCCCCTCTGACCACTCTTCACCTTCACTTTTCCCCTTCACTTTTCCATCACCAGCGCTTATTACATGGCTCGTCATCTCGAAGCAAACCTCCTTCTGCAGCTCTGGCACCATATTCATGGAAAATCTGCTGAACTATATCTTCTCATAATTATTCACCCACATGGAATATCCGCCTCCATCCTATAAAGCGCTCCAATACACCAAATGGATGGTAGAGCCACGTCTCCACCACATCAGCATCTTTAGGGGTTGAGGTTGCGAACACGGTCTCCCACCCACAAGGCCAAATCGAGGTGGTGCTCGAGGCGTCGCACCCATAATCATCGGAATGACGTTCGACCTTGATAACGGTGCCATAGAACGAGATTTGCATCGCATAAACCATAGCGCTTTCCCTCGCCTCATCGCTCAGCTCCAGCCTTTCAAAATGCCGTTCGTCAAAAGGGCTGTCTATCGTTGAGCCTTCGCACGCTTTGATAATATCGCGATCCACGGCTTCATAGGTCATTGGTGTGGCTTTGTCCATGACTTTGACCTTCCCCACACCTCATGGCGTCTGCATCCTTCTTTCGGAATCAAGTAATCCGCACTCTAGCGGCCTATTCGTAAGTTCAATGCGCGGTCCGTATATACGGTATGGCAGATTTCTCAAAGCTCTTTCGAGATCCGGCCGGTTCCAGACGACAATCGATTCGTAGTCTAGGACGAAGTCTATGATGTACGATTTGTTCCATCTTAGGACTTTTCTACAAACTTCCCTCTATACTTCCCTCAGTTAAATCTGCAGGGGTGGTATATGCCGCAACGGCTGCGCACAGCATTTTGGGGCCTGATAGAGGGTGCATTTGGCCACCCTATTACTTGAAGACCTGACGCTTGCATTCAATTTGGGGTCGGCGTTTGGGTTTATTTAGTGGTACTAATGAGATGGTAGAGTGGGATGAACTGAGCGGTGATGGTCGGGGGTTCCTTTGTCGCCGTTTAAATTCCTGGTTGCCAGATGACAGATGAATTTACGGAATGGGATTCGGGTCCTCATATAGTAAGCTTCACACTCAACGACTCAAGTACTACCTAGGATAATTTCCGAAGAATTGAAGATAGTCTTACATACGTCAAAATATAGCTTTTTACTACGTTCCATTGAGGTTCCTAGAACGATATTTGGAACGAATGACAAGTCCTCGATCACCCTTATCCATCTCACCAAAAGCTTCAAACTTCTCATACATATCTCAATTTCACTGGCCACAGCTCTCTGACAAGGAAGTCCACTCCCCCCTGTCCCGTGAACATAACAATATCTCCGCAATTCCAGCAAGAACCAAAGGAAAGGCTCCCATCGGGTTTATTGTCCTTTTGATTAGAGGAAGAGGTATTGTTCGGCAGGGGTGGCCGAGTTGTCGCTCGAAGTTCGGGTGTTGGGCGTTTTGGTGGCATTGCTCCGTATTGAATGTAGGAATTCTAATTCAGTGGCTATGGTGTTGTTGTTGTGACGATAGGTACACTAGCTAGGAAAGTGCATAGACCGGGATAGAGGGTTGGTTTAAAAAACTAGTTTGATGCAGTTGCTGTTATATACTGTATTGATAATAGGTGGAATGGAGGTGAATGAAGATTTCTTGAACCTAAGAAGGCTGACTGGAGAGTTGATATGGGAAAGGGGAATGGGTATATGAATGATTTAGAATCACATATCAAGAGGTGAAATCACCCTCAGAAAGGAGAGAATGTAATATACTACCTTCCTTCATCGTAGTGCTACTATGCTGAATCCTCTTCCTTCTCAGCCTGCCGACACCATCTCCAACGAGGAGCACAAATATGCGTGCCTCGGTATTCCCATGATATCTTATCCGGAGCATTCCCTTCACAAAAACAGTACGATAATGGAAGTTCCTCAATTAGGCATCCGACAATCCAAGTACTCAAACTCAGAAGCACCAACCCCTGTGTACGTAAGTGGTCCTCTGCGATGCCAACAAGCATCAATGTCAGAAGCTATCCCACTATCCTCTGAGCATTCTGAGTACTCGGTGCTCCAGGATGATGGTGACTTCACTCGCTAGGTGAATCGTGTTCGCCATCTGGCGAGGGATCTTCGAGACGAGTAGGTCCAGATTTTGGGTTAGAGGAGCGACGTGCCATATCCTATACCAGCAGCAGAGCTGTCGCTAGCCGTTTTCACTGTAAGCCTATTTTGTTGCAGTGATATTATATATCGCACTTGGTCACTTGGTCTAACAGATCTGATGGATGCCAACTAGCTAAGTTGCCCGGTTGTTCTAGTTGTGTGAGTGTGGTTGCGTTTCTCGAGCTTGTGCTTTGCCATCCTTATACAGAGCTGTTGAAGATGCACTCGTGGAGGATGCTTAATTTCGTGATGTGTGACAGTCGGTCTAGTGGGGAGGACGCCATGTAGCGTAGACGCTTTGTATCGTGAATGACCAGCATCGTGAAGTGAAAAATGAATTCGAAGGTAGGAGGTGCGCTCTTAGTGGGACGGAAAGCCATACATACGGGCGGACTAGGTTAAACGACTATGCAAATCCATAGAGTGAATGAGAAATAAGAAGAGATAATAGTAGAGTGTTATCTATGGATGTTAATAAGGTACCGTTGTACGTCATTTCGAGGCCGTCTTCCTTTTGTAACGCTTCCAACCGTTGGGACTCCAACACCCAGATCATCGTCTGAACTAGACTAGTTGATCCTATTCCCTCTATTGTAATTTTTGCGACATGTGCGGTGGTGTACCGGTGCTCTAAATGGGTATTCCGATGGGACTAGAAATAGGCAGGTGTTGGATTAGATGAAGGAGGTTGAAGGAGAAACAGTGGTATGTTGGGAATTGAACCGGTCTTCCAGTAGGTATCAATTCTTGTAGCGATGGAAATCATGATTGTAGCTATTGGAAGGATGGTGAAATGCTGAAGACAATAAAGGCGACGACGGAGAGAATGGGTTGGAGAAGGTTCGCCTTGTAATTGTGCTCAAAATGAAAAGGTGGAACTACTGTATCCTTAATGAATAGTTGATATGTGTACTGTGTTCGTACGGAAATGACAGAGTTTCCCTCTAAAGCCCTCAGGTTCCTTCCGCGGTGAAGAGGAACAGCAGTGGAACACATTTTCAATGTACTTCGCAAAACATCTGTCAGACCTACACGCCCAATGGGATAAGTTAGCTATACTGTGTAACCGCCTTCGGACGAAAGGATAAAGGTAAAGGTACAAGTTCTTGCTTTATAATTTCGCTTGCTTATGGTGTTCCTCTTAATTCTGAATGCGAACGAGGGATCAAGATGATAGTGGTTTCTTCAAATTCTGGATAGCTCTCACAAATTCGCGGTTCGATCCGGGCAACTGTTAGCAAACACGTTGACACTTCTTGTTCGTACTAGTGGTCAAGTGAAGTCTCTTTGAATGGGGCATAAAGGCTAGCTGGTGATCCTTGGGGATTCTGACAAATCAGGCATCGCCAGATATTTAAACTCTGTGTAATGCAATGGGCGCAATCACTATGGCGTCAGCAGCGTCGAATCCGTAAAATACGTGTTGACTGAACCGTGAAGATCATAACTACATAGCTACAGGATACGACTCATGAGAATTAAGAGTGAAGCAGTAGAGCTCAATTAGGAAACTCATACCAAACAAGTTTGCGAAATGTGGAGCCTTTGCCGTGTGGTCAGTCCTAGCAACAGTAGCCAGTGTGTTGGGGCAGTAGCACTGCCAAGAAATAGACCTACGCAGTATGTGATGGTCGTATGGAAAAGTCGGGTTAGACAGAGGTCAGCCGGGTGAATAAAACAAGAAAATGAACCCCCAACGACCAATGAGCAGCAAGAAAATCAACAAAATCTTTATAAGGAGAGAGCTTTATTATTAAAACCAGGATCCAAACCGGACATGCCAGGCATCAGTAGTGGCTGCTGCCCCGTGCTACATAGGCTCACTAGTATGACTGCTTACCTAACACGAGCATCCGAAATTCGTGGCTGTCTTAATTAGGCCATGCTAGCAATAACCCATCCACCCGGGCGGCAACTAAGAGGATCGGTTGCGGGATGGTAACGTGAATAGAAGAATTTGAAGGTGTATCGGAACGGTGCAGCATTTGCCGAGAAAGGCCGATATCTAGCCGATGCACGGGAAGCTGCAAAAGAACTGCCGCGGCGTACCTCCTTTGGGATAGTCGGGACGTAAGTGGTGTTGGGTGGTACCTTGGGAAGTACAATGTAGTACATGACGATGTACCTTTGTTGAACGCGGAATAGAAATGAAACAATCAAGAAAGGAGAAAGACACGGGTGAGGTTGGAGCAGGCTCAGCCAGCCAAGACACTATAGCTGAATTGGATAGTGCGTGGTGACTTTGGTTGAATGTCCGGGGCGAGCAGAGAGATAGATAAAGTGGCGTGCAGTTGCATTATATTGAACATTGCTTCGGAAGCTTTCTAAATTCTACAGCATGTGCTGTTAGACACTGCTGGGAGTAGACCGGGAACAATCCAAGCCAGAGTTCGAGCCCTGGATGAAGCAGCAAGGAAAATCCATGGACCCCGAAGTTCTCGTGAGATTCCAGAGTCTGGAGTGGCTCTGCTGACTGCATTGGACCAGTGTTTCGAAATTTCAGGCGATTTCTGTGTACTCTCTAAGATTGAGTACATTAAGGGTATCCTCAGCAGAGAGATTGGAAATTGTCGCAGCCTTTGCATGGCACGCCGCACGAAGATGACCCGAGGGTGTACGCACACCCCTCTAGTGACTTACCTGCCATCTGTGGGTCACAGCAAAGGTCATCTGAAGGTACGATGGATCTTATCACATGGTGGCCTGATAGGTTGCGACGCAGGTGCAGGGCAGAACATGGAATTAATATGTGAGCAATCAGATAGAGTAGGTGGGGCAGGCATCGTGAGGAAAATGACGGAAAGTGGGATGTATAGAGTGGGCTTACCCGGAGAGGCAAAGCGTCGTCGGCTGGGAGAGCGGCGTTTTGCTGCCGCGACGCCTCAAACAGATGCCCGTCATTATCTGCATACGTTCCCCACGTGCTGGAAAGGTGGCAGTCTGTACCCTTTAGCCTGCCTCAACTGTGTTCATTATTCTCTTGCGCCTCTTGCTGAGGCTTATGCACTGCGGCGTGTACCATTTTGCATACTATTACCTGAGCCGAAACAGAAGCCCCGCGGTTGTCCTAGACCCATCTTCTCTAGCCTTGCAGAGAGTAACATCATGGGTTCAAAGTCCTGATGTAGTCCATTCCGGTAATAGCCACGACAGAGCAAGCTTGGATGCAACCCTACGTATGATTCCCATCTTGCTGAAGCTTTGCAAGAGAAAAGTTTACGAACCTAGACGTTGACGTTATTCGCCCCTGTGGCGAAGAATGGATCGACTCCGATGCATGGACAAGACAAGCTCATGGCAGATCGCTCGCCGAGCTGAATAGGCAGGCTGACAATCCGGAAACCACGTCAATCGAAGGATCCTCGGAAAACACATTGCTTCTTTTTACAGCCTTACAGTGAACTGGAGCGGGTTTCGGCTCGGAAAATGTACGGATGCGCCTTAGATACGCTGTGAGAGGACCCAAGAAAGCTCTCACGGAGTATTTTTCCTATAGATCCATCGTGCAATATCTAAACCTCGACGTCGCTGCTTTGAAATCCTATTGAAATTCGCTCCTCGTCATAGAACTCGTGAAACCCCTTCCAGAAGGACGCTGATCTCCAAACAAGTTCACGGTGGCCTTTAAGATCTAAATTAACAACCATTCAGGGAGGCGATTTGTTCTGACAAAGGAAGAGATTACCGGCAACAAGAGCGCTAACTGGGGCGTATTTCTTCCCGGCTGTGGTTGTTGCTCTGCGTAATTACGTGCATTTAGCATGCCTGTGAACATGGCTATTGTGCTGAAGCGAGGGTGGGTAGTCTGCCGCGCCAAAAAACGATAGCTTTCTGTGAACTCGAAGAGCATGTCTGTCATATACGTAATTGTGTCCAGCCGAATCTCGTGGTAGTGTATGAAGAGGTGGACGCTGTATGGCTGTACGCAAGAAAGGTTTCCGAGGGGACGACATCCACGCCGCAAGGGCTTCTTCGCCCTTAAGGGGTCATGTGCGATAGCTTCCTGTGAGCTTATTACCGCCCAAACAACGGCGGGCCTCCTTGTGGGTACCAGGAGTGAAAGACACGCACAAGTCTCTCTCTATCGTCTTACAGGACCAGCTTGTCGTTATTAGTTTGCGTAGTCTTAGGACTTTTTTCTGATGCGTGGCCTTGGCTCGTACTCTCTATCTGTTTGTGACAAATTGCTCGGTTATGGACACGCGAACAGTTCAAATTGAAGCTTGCAACCTCTATGCAGCTGTTCCAGGAGCTCATGGTCCCAGCGCGCCCTCTGTTGGCGGTGTTGGCGGCCGCGGGAAGCACCGTCCTCTGCCGAGCAATAGATCAGCAATTGGCTTGGTGAATGCAGAGCGGTTCGTCCAAATCGAGGGGCTGAGCCGGTCGAAGTGGGCTGTAAGCGATACGAATCAGCGTGAACACCAGGGGCGTTGGTGCAGCTGCATATAATCCATGCACACGGCGCCGATGTCGAGTGCGCATGACCAGCGGGACTAACCCCAGATTTTGTGCAAAACAGGACTAGCGCAGGCGTGATGGCGTTGGCCAGTGCGGTCGGCCAATTCACACAAGACGAACGCAGGCCGCGGGCTGGTTCGAGCCACCTCTGCCAGCTGTTCCGATACCATGAGCTTGCTTCTCTATGTTTGGCCGCTTCTAGCTCTTCCCCAGGTTTCCGTGGACAGTTGAACATGCACGTCCTTCTGGAGCTGACATCGGTGAGAATACAACACCTCCCTCTCCATGCCAAACGTCGCTCGCGTCGTTTCGCTCTCGTTGTCCCCAAGGCCTCCTCGGCGGTTGTACTTAGCGGGCTGTCAGTGTGGCTGGTCCCCGTCGTTTGGGCGCTTGTTAAGACGATGGAGACATGGGAGGCATCGTATGCAGAGGACCCATTGCGCTGGCCTTTCACAGCACCACCATTTATTCCGTGACCAGGGCCAAGGGGGGCCATGAAACTCGATCTCGGAAGCCAAAGCGGCGTCCGACCCGTCCCATTATCCGACTCATCGCGGGCTTTTCATTTTGTAAACCCTACCCGCAATACCGAATTCAGGGACAATGCTGCTGGCCACCGTTATTAATTTCTCGTGCTCCAATTGGAACGGACTCAATCTACAACCAGGCGAAGCGTAATGAGGGCCACACTCTTTATGATGCATGGGGAGGACGGCTCGATAGTGAGAGTGAGTAGAGACTGTTTGACAGGAAAATAGAACACTTGCAAACAAAAGTAGTCAGCAGCTTTACGCAAACGGAACACGGCGCTTGTGAGGTAAAGAAATATGGGCCGAGGCCTGTGGCCTGCAGGCCATGCTGCGGCTGCTCGAAGCCAAGGCGTTTCGGTCCAAGCGCTCCGTCAAATTTGTCAGTCATAATATGCCGACTTCCGGGGTTGAAGGCCGTGATAGCGGGTCGTTGAGGATCGCGATCAGCGTGCTACGTGCTGGCGAGGGACGAGCGAGCACTCAACGAGATGCTGGGTGAGCATCGTTGCCTCTCCCAGCGCTCGCGCAACAGCAGGCGAGAGATGCAGGTTCGGGATCATGTCGGGACGGTCGCAATGGACACGGAGGCGAGATGCGAAAGGGTCTTTGGCTGATGCTCGCAGGATGGGAGCCAGGAAGACACCGGCCGCATATCCCTGTGAACAGTCGTCCCAAAGAGCTCTGGTGTGAGTAAAAGCTGTAAAGTACCGTTCTGAACCCAAGAAAAGAACCAATCCAAACGGCCTTGATCCTGCATGCCGCAAGAGGCGTTGAACAGAGGCATCAGGAAGAGCCCTTGCCCATGCTATGCCGTCAAAGGCACCTGGGCCTAGCAGAGCGTTGGAGCGCTGTGTCATGCAACAGCAGAAAGCGACCTGGTTCGACGGATTACGAGTACCGTCTTTGGGGATCTGCTTACAACGGGCATCATCGCCCGAATGAATGAACGCCTTCTACAAGGCACTGCCCACCAATTCGCCGCTGTCACAGCTTGAGCTGCCCACGAGCTTTTTCTGTTGTTTTCTTCTCCTCCTTCGAGCCGTTTTCGCACGGTGGTGAGGCATAACGGTGATCCGTGGTCTGAGCTCGGACGCCGCTCTCCCCAGTTTTCTGTCCATCCAGTTGAAGTGACCTGGGTTGCCCTAGCCAATCGCTGCGCAGGCTGCTCAGGGCTTGCCAATTCCTTTCCCCGACGCTGTGTCTGCACCCAATTCTAGCCGTACAGCCTCCAGCAGATTGCCCGAGCAAATTCGCCGACGCCCAACAGCAGCGCTGCCGTTGACAAAGAGTGTCGCAGGCAAGGCTGGGAGAAGCATTTGGTCCATTCCGAGTGCTGCGGCGTTCCAACGACACCCCCCGCCGTGTTCACAACCGCCACGCCTCCGGATCGCTCGTTGCAAAGGGTCGCCCACAGGAATTGGTCCTAGGGACGCAGATACGGCCGTCGACTCGCCTGCCGACGCCAGAGTGGGCCGATTTCTCTAGCAAAAGTTTAAGTGCCTTTTCTAGCTCCTTTCGTTGCCCAGCTAGGTGGTTCTCTTGGAGGCGACTTTGTACCCTCAGTCTTCTCTCCAGCTCTTCGCAACCTTCTTGGACGACAATTTGCTGGCTGAAGGTTACCATTTTGATTTTCCAGTTGTGATCCGCCCCCTTTTTTGTCGCAGCCGCCAATCCCGGCTTCATTGACTGCGAGGTCCCGTTCTGGAGACCGTGGTTGACTCGCCGGTGTTCGGAGACCATCTGCATCACAGCCTGTCAGCGCTGGCAGCGGAAAACATACGCAGTGTTCCAAGAAGCCCCCGGAAGGTACGGTCTCGTTCATCAGTCTGAGTATCAAAGACCTCACTGACGTATGTGCATCGTTGGCAGCGTCCTTGTCTTTGGTAATCCTTTGTTTACGGCCTCAAGTTCACGGGGACCCTTACGAGCTTCAACGCCGTTCGATAGTGACAGCGGTTGTGGTAGCACCACGACTCCGCACAGAATTGAAGCTGTTTTGGAGGCTTCATTCTTGCCAAGATATCGATCATTCCCTTCTTCGACCTTGTCGGACTTTGTAGTGGGCTGCTTCAGCAACTGTCAAGGTCTAAGGTGACACCATCTATGAGCATGCCTGCGGAAGCCGAAAGTTTACACGGTTCTGCGAGCACAATGGGTACGTTGAGCAATTCTAGCAGCAGAGGTGCCAGTGGTGCGAGCAGTGGCAATGGTGAGCCTAAATGTACTTAAATTTGGCATCCCACGACTGACAGCAGGCGTCCGTAGCATCCGTTCAAACCGCGAAGCCGGAACCCCCTCAGAACACTGCCACTCCTTTTCCACCACCAAAGACGGACAAACCGAGGCCCCATGTCTGCGGGACATGTAATCGATCGTTCGCCAGGCTAGAACATCTGAAGCGACACGAGAGGTCCCATACAAAAGAGAAGCCATTCGAGTGCCCGCAATGTACTAGGTGCTTTGCGCGACGGGATCTATTATTAAGGCACCAGCAGAAGCTTCACCAACAGGGCGCTACGTCTTCAAGACCACGTAATGGACGTCGGGAAAGCACGGCCGGAATACCGCCCAGCAGCACTGGCAGAGTTAGGAAGAACTCTGTCGCAAGCAGTGTCACAGGCGGCGCGGGAGGGGCTGCTGCAAGTATGAGGCCTCGTGCAAACACAATTAGCCACATTGATCCTACTGCTCTCAACAATCTGCTTGCATCGCACAATGCATCTGTGGGCAGAGGTGGTGGAGGCCATTCCGGCCACTCCCATCATGCCAGCTTGTCCGGCCTCCCTGGTCCAGGTACATTCGACTATCGAGGCATGTCGACCGCCTTGGGAAACCATGGCCAACCGCATGGTCTGCCCAAGCTGGACACTCATCTTTCACTTGGTCTTGGTGGAGGACTACGCACTGCTCCTATTCAAGGATTCGGAAGTGATGACTTTGAGTTGGAGAAATTCTTTGGATCTTCAGGGTCAACTATCAATCCCAATCAATTGCACCACTTCAGTGGATCATTAGGGACCCCGGCGTCGCCATTCAATCCCTTTGGAAACCCTTTTGCCGGCACTACCTCTATAGAGGAAGACGATTTTGGCTGGAGTGCCGGTTTGGACAGTTCCATGATGTTTGCCGGGCATAACGAAAATGCTGTTGATGGATCCTCGCCTTCAGCAATCAGCACAGCCAGCCAAAGCGGATTCAGCGAAGTGATGATAGACGGTTCTGGGCAGGCAACTTCAGCCGCTATGTGGCACACTCCGCTCGTTACTCACTCTGGAGTCAATCCCGCGCCTTACTCCCTTGATGCTATGGCACCAGTATTCCCAGAACTTATGATGAACAATACGGTCTCACCCAAGGAGCTCCAAGATCACAACGCTTCAGCTGAGTTCTATATCTCATCACCGCCCCCAATTTCCTCCATGAGTCCCACAGCGGGCATTCCGGGTATGCCGAACCAATATTTCCAACCACCGATGACTTTCAATTCTGATACTACTAGTATCTCGTCGTCTTCCATAAACGGCAGTGCTCGGCACAGCTCAGTGACTTCTGTCTCAACGGACACAATCACAGATGCGACAAGACAAGCACTGATTATGAACTTGTCGCAGGCTCTTGGTTATGGCCATTCTCAGAGGAAATACTCGCAGCCTCAGATCAGCTCGCCTTTGTCTACCACGAACACCGGGAAACCTCAGGCTCAAGTCGCATCACTTCCCAGCACCATGGATCTTCAACGCTATGTAAATGCGTATATTCAATACTTCCACCCTCACCTCCCATTTCTGCATATTCCGACCTTATCATTTGATACACCAGCCTATACGTATCACCTCCGCTCTGCTGGGAACTTCAATCACGATGGTATGGTCGGAGGAAGTGGTTGTTTGATTCTAGCAATGGCAGCAATTGGAGCCTTGTATGAGTTCGAACACAACATCGCGAAGGAGCTATTCGAAGCTGCAAAGAAGATGATCCTCTACTATCTCGACGAGCGTCGCAGAGCTGGTCTATCGGCTGCAGTGAACGGGCCAAATGCGGCGAATGATTCCATTAATAAGCCACCACTCTGGCTGGTCCAGGCTATGTTATTGAACCTCATATTCGGACACAATTGTGGCGATAGGCAAGCTGCAGAAGTTGCTAGCACGCACTGTGCAGCACTTGTTAGCCTCGCAAAAGCGGCTGGTCTGGACAGGCCCGCTTCGGATGGCAAAGATACTTTTGCGCAAAATTCACCCCACAACACAGATGGAGATGTTGAAATGACAGACGATCCCCTGGCTTCAGATTTATTCCAGAAGAATTCCCATTCCGAGACCATGGACGAACATAAACAGTGGATCCAGTGGAAGAAGGCGGAGGAGCGCAAACGAACATATTTCGCTGTCTTTGCCATGTCCAGCCTACTCGTCTCCGCTTACGCCCATGCACCCAGGATCTTGAACTCTGAGATTCGACTTGATCTTCCTTGCGAGGAAGATCTGTGGTCAGTAGACAATGCTCAAGCATGGGTTGCCCTAGGCGGTCCGATGATTGCGCAATCAAGAGGACTTTCGTTCAACTCTGCCATGACGTATCTGCTTGAAGCAAGCATGCGCCAGCACTCTGAGCCCCGCGTTCACAACTCTTACTCACTTCAATTTGGAGCGACGCCGAATCGTGACGAAGCAGCGGAAAGTGACATTCGTCCGAGTACTTTTGGCTGTTACGTATTGATCAACGCCCTTCATGTTTACATCTGGGAAACCAGACAAAGGCACAATGGGCGGCTCTGGAAGACACAAGAGACTGAAGCAATGCACGCCCAAGTTGAGCCGGCACTGAAAGCCTGGCAAGCTGCTTGGAGAGCAAACCCGAATCACAGCATCGAGCGACCTAGCCCATTTGGCCCGCTATCTGCCGACTGCATACCCCTGCTGGATTTGGCTTATGTGAGACTTTTTGTTAATCTTGCTCGATCAAAGGAACTCTTGTGGCAGAGAGATTTCGACGGCATGGCGACAGAACTTGCGAAGGGTGTTGAGGTCGTTGCCCAAGCGGATGGCTCTCCTGATCGATCAACCGATCCCAACGAGTCTACCAAAACGTCGACATCGAGCAATTCACCCGGAGCGGTTACATCCCCTCAGGATATCGATGCTATTGGAGAGGCCAGCCCAGGTCACACCGGCTCTACTCTGCAGCCCAATCAATCGTCTAAACGCGAAAGACATCTTCGAAAAGCCGCATTCTATGCCGCGGATTCTTTGTCGATGGCTAATAAATTAGGAGCGACTTATGCGGAATTCACCGCTCGAGAATTGCCAAATTCATCAGCAATGTGCACATTTGACTGTGCACAGATTCTTGCTGAATGGGTGTCTACTGTCCAGGACCGTGTCGGTCGATATCTTGGCGTTCTAGGTAAAGACGAAATCGACTTCACCGCTGTGCCTGCTATCATGCTCCTTGAGGAAGAGGATATCAAGCTTCTCCAGAAGATTTCGGACATTCTGAATGCCGCGGATTTGAAGTTGGCATATGATATTCAGGCAATGGGGTCTTCAGCTGCGGTACCAATGCTCGGCGGTTTATCAAGTCTTGGTCCATGCGGATACGGCACAAAATTACTTTTGGTGACAGCATACATGCTTGAAAAGTCTGCTGTTTGGCCTGGTAGGTTCTTAACGGCAAATTCATTATATGATCATACTAATATTGCAGTAGTTACACACGTCATGGCACGTGCCTTGGAGGCTCATGCCGCTCACATTAATCAACGCGCCGAAACCTCCGTGACTGCCTCGTAAATACTGTCTATATTTACGCCATGTACAAACTCCTTGCTGATGTCCTCGACGTATTATCGCGACGGTTGATACCCTTTTCTGATGATCTGTTACGTTCATGACCTCCAATGTTCCGTCCATGACGATACGTTGACGAAGCATACGACGACGAAACTATTCTTACTTTGACCGGAAAGGCCTATGGCTGCCTTATACTGTATCTATTGTCAACCTCGCAGGATCTCTCAGTGTTGAACATGACGACTGTGGTGGAGGTTTAGTTGTATATTTTTACCTTCTTTGAACCAGCAACGACCCCTGGAAAGAGTCTGTTTAGGGATCAGCACATATCACTTCCGTCACAGAGGATCTAAGAGTGTAGATTTCTGGTACCGGCGTTCTCTACACTATGGTCCCGGGCTTTTGGTGGAGGCATTGTGACCGATCGCAATTCGGCTTCCGAACACTTTGACAAGCTGTTTTAGTGATGTGATCGAAGAAATATTATTCTCCTAATGTCAATGTGCGCAGTGCACTTCCCGCAAGTTCTAGCCAGCAATTCTACGGGAAATCTACGATTCGGTGTGCTTGGGGTTATCTGGGTTGTGGGCGTTGATTGATTCACCATCTTCTACGTTTTCGGCGAAAATTTGGTACGGCTTCTTGTAATTGGTTCTGCGTCGATGAAAACTATTCATATTGGGAAGTTGGGCTGGCTTAATGGTCTTGAGCGTCTATCTGTCGGGATGCGAACGAAAAGTAGGGTGTAGCTTCGGCTGGTTTTGAGTCTTGGATGATATTATGAATCTTCTTTTGCTTCCTAAGCAAGTTTAAGCAAGTTCGGTCGGGCTGGAGAAGGTGGAAAAAGTCAATGGGTTTGAACTACTAGTCCCATCACTTTCCAATCGCATGAGGAACAGCTTCTTTTTGGTCATAAAACCAATACTTTCTGGGGGAACATACATTTGTGAACGAGTTAACTATCCCTACGCCACGAAGTACAGAGACACAAGGTATGGTCCTTGACGGCGAAACCAGGACTCCATTTTAGCACGCCGTTTATCATTTTCGATGTATACTACAGAGTTGTATAGTAGTGAAGTAGCATTCCCACAGTCGATACCAAGTCCTTAACATCTGGCTTTATGCTGTAAAAGGGTGCAGCTCGCTGTACAATCTACTTTTGAAGTTCAGCCCGACCAATCATAAGCGAGTCCTGGGTAACAGACGACGACCGCACACCTGCCCACGTTCTAAGATTGCAAAGGTCCGCAATTTTGCTAAGGCAATAATAACCCTTTGCGTGCGTTCCGCAAAAATCCGGCTTTATTATCGCTGTTTTCGTTGTGGACAGCGAGCCGCACCCCTCGTAAACCCCCGCAAGGCTAACGAGCCAAACAACTGTCCTTGTACAAGAACGGAAGGTATCCAACGGCGTTGACTGGCGTTTTGTTGGCCGCGACACACCACTCTTCTGAACCAAGGTTCTACCCAGGAAGATCGACATCTCACATTGCAGAGGCGAAATTCTAAGGATCGAGATGAAGCGTTGAGATCTAGAAGCGGGGGTCCTGATCGCCAAAAAGCATGACTTCATTTGGAATTCAGTGTAGTTGAGTGGTGTGATATTTTGTACATTTCTGGATTTCAACCAATGCGATGCTGAGATATGAGCCATTTATTACTGAATGAATATTTTGGACCATCGGTATGCTGATTATAGCTCGTCTCATTATTTCTTTGTTCTCACATGGCCGTTAAGCAACTCCAAACGAAGGACTAGATCAGTGAATGCAGACGTCAGGACCCAAAAAGTACACATGCATCATTATAGATGCCCACATATATGCTTTACTCAAAATGCACTCTAGTCCGTTGCCATGTACTTCTAGACGCAACTCTGGCCGAATGCAAATTGCCAAAGTTCCAGAAACTAGAAAGCACCTGTTGGAACCGCAGTCCTGGAAACACTTCACCGCCTGTCGGACTAGCCTCCGCTGTATGGATGGTGCGACTCGGAAAAGCAACGAAACAATTGCATATGCACGCGGGGTTCTAGAACTGTTGCAAATTATTTTTAGTACTGAGGCGGCTTCGAGGTTATTTTAATTGTTGCAGTAGGGACATATGGAGAATTTCTGGTTTTGCTGAGAAGTTGGGTAAGTGGTAGGCAATCTAGATTAGAAATATGAACAGCTATAGCGGCGATATATGTCTCCTATAGATGCAGGAAAAGCCCAGAATTGCTGTTTCAATGTTTCATCAGAAGAATAGCGTTCTCATTCACTTTTTTAAATCTTGGCAGAGTCTCCTAATGTGGTAGGTGCTCTTTCGAAGAGATATCTTGGCTTCCGTACGTTCAAAGAGAACCATTCTCTACAGAATCTTCATGTGATTCCTCAATGTATTTGAGTTATCGTGGTCCTACATCACCCGATATCAGTCATCTGAATCCGGTATGCGGTACAGTAAATACGGCACGAAGCCACGTCACGTGGCAAAACTTTGCTGCCTAATTCACTTCTTTGCTTTTGTATCCTATACATACAACTGTTCATTACCGTTTTGAACTCACTTAATTCAAGGATGACCTTTCGTAGTCTCATCACTTTCCTCAACCCATCCGAGAACCTCTACAAGCTCTCACCATACTTTCAAAAATACCTCCAAAGCACTCCCTTAACCCCCTTAACCGACGTCCTCTCCGCACTCCTCACACTCATTCTTCTTATCTTCGAAGGACTACCAACTAGATATGCAATACGAACACTACCGCACCTCCTGTGTCGCCGTCAAGAAAACTATGCCGATAAGCTGCATAGCCATGGCAAGGTTGCGCGTCTACGATCACTATTTTCTCTCCTTTGGACGAACGGCTTGATAAGTCTCGGAATACATGCAGCCATACGCGACATCTTGGGTTATAGCTTCTGGAATTATAGATTTGCGAACCCTTTCGACGAATTGGTATTCTGGCTCAACTTCATCTTTTTGATCCCACTACTTGCGCCTCGCTTCAAGGAAACGCCGAAACTAGGAAACCATTGGGCAAGGATGGAAGATTTTAATAGACTCATAGAATCCCGTTCCATATCCCCGGCCTTGGTCGATCGGATATACCTCTGGACTGGGAATGTAGCAATCTGGTTTCACTGCCTCATCCTCCTCTGCCCATTCAAGACACTCGTCATAAACATCTTAACTCTGTATCATCCATTAGATACGATAAGATGGTACATCGGATCCAACACCCGAATCCTCTTTATAGTCATTATCTCCTTCCTCATCTGCACTCTTCTCTTCCTTGCCCTGCTCAAGGCAGGTGAACGGCTTATCTATAGTCACCACTATCGCCCATATGGTAGCAACCTGGAGACCTGGCAAATATTTTGTGCGGGCGTGTCAGCGCTTTGCTTTGGAGGCTTGCTGAAGTGGTTCGGGTTGAAAAATTGTACGATTACAGTGTGGGTTGTTAGTGATGCTGTACTTTGGGTGGGGTTGGAGGCATATGTTGCTTGGGCGATTATGATGAGCGAGGGTGCGTTTGGAACGTATTTGAGGCAAAGAGCGTACGAGCGAGCTACAGCTAGAAAGGAAGAGGAAGGAAGGGGTACTAGCTCGATTGCGCAGTGAGTGGTGGGTGTGCTTGAAGCGCCAGAGAAAGCAAATGTGGACTAGAATTCAGCCCGTGATTTACCGGTAAAGCTTACCCTTGTGTATGCAAATCGGCGCGAACGAGCCCTAGGTTCTGGTGAGAAGTGGTTCAAACAATACTTCTTGTAACCGAGCATTCCTCGATTGTTTTTATTCCACGGTTGTTTTCATTCCGTTGTCTTCAGGAGATTGCGAATCCTCCCTTGTTAACGTCAGCAGGTTACGTATCCTCATTCCAGCTCATCTCGCTCGTTATTTAAGTAGGATAGTCATCCTTAGTTTTCAATTCATCGAGTTCTCTCCAACTTCTTGTGTACGTCCGAAGGTTGCTCGGTGACACTTATGTCTGCATCCTCGCGCGTCCAAGACGTCGGTTTTTTGACATTAAAGCGGGTGGTTGGTATCTAGCGGAGAGTTCACTCTCAGGGCCTACAGCCAGTCGTTCTGACAGCTCACCGAAGCCTCTAACAAGTACTTACTATCATCACCTATATAAACCAAATACTTCTCCATATCTTCCACATACAACCACAGGTGCAGGAAATCAGCTTCTTCCGTCCGATTGACCAAATCCCAGAGGAGTGTTTTGTGTTATTTTACTTTTATAAACCTGTTCCAGGTTCTTTTAAATACTAATTACTGTTTACCTGCTGCGGAGAAAACAGGCCAGGATTCTCACACACCAACATTTGTGGCGCTTAAAGCAGTGAACGCACTTTTAAGCGGTCGAATTATATGATAGTTATCAAAACCTTACCATTACTGTCGTGATCGTGGTCGAGCTTTGAAATCCCGCCAACGGACGGCGGTTGTGTTAGTTACGTGATGATGAAAGGAAAGAAAGCACCCGCTTCCTCAGACGGTCAGACCTTCTTATTACGTGCACAGCTTACAAGGCTTCTTAAACAAGCCTAGTGTACTACGTTCAATATTAAGTAGTTGCAATACAATGTGTCTAAGATTTAGTAGTTATTATGTACTATATTTAAGTTTAAATAATTACTATATATATTATTTAAAATTAACTAGTTGTAATACTTAATACTTTATATAATAGTATTAAAAATTTAATAACAAAATTTAAAAGCTATTTTTAATAAATTTAGTAGTATATTAAAAGTACTTAAAACTTAAATTAGTAAATAATAATTCTAAAATATTACTTTATTATTAAAATACTAAAGCTAATGTAAATATTAAAAAATTAAGTATAATAAAGTATATTATATGTTTATTTTAAAATTTTAAGTTATTTATAGTTTACTTATTATAAAACTATATTATAAAATTTTAACTATTTTTAAATTTAAAGTAATTACTAAAACTTTTATTTAAAAATAAAATACTAACTTTTAAATTTAATACTAAGTTTTATATTTAGTACTATTTGTTTATAATTAGTTTTTACTAAATATAGCTAGTTTTAGTAATATAACTTAAATTTATATTATTAATAAAATTAGTATAGTTAGTTAAATAATACATAATTTATAAAAGTAATAAGATTTTTTAACTTAAATTAAAATTTGTTTAGTATAAATAGTAATTAAATTAATAGTTTAAACTAATTAAATTAATACTAAAACTAATACTAAAAAATACTTACTTTTAAAAACATTAATTAAAAAAGTTTTTATAATATTTTATAAAGTATTAAAAACTATAGTTTAAAGCTAAAAATTATTATTAAAGTTTTTAGTAATTTTATAAACTAGTTACTATAATAAAAAATTTTAGTAATTTTTTTTAGTAATATTAATAGTATTTAATTTTATATAGTATACTAACTATAAATTATTAACTTAATTTTTTTTAAAAAAAAATAAAAACTAGAAAATATACTATTATACCAATATCTATAATTATTAGTAAAAAGCTTAAAATATAAAAATAATAAAACTTAAAATTATTACTAAATAAAATTATAAAAAGTTATTTAATGTATATTTAAAACAGTAAAACTATATAATATTAGTTATAATTAACTAATTTTAAAACTAATATTAAAACCTAACTTATAAAAGTAATATATTTATATACTACTTTATTAAAAAGATTTTTATAAAACTTATTAAAACTAATACTAAAAACTAACTTATAAAAGTAATAGTGTTATATAGTATTTTTGTTATAAATTAAATTAAGTAAATTAAGCTAATACTAAAAAAACTAAATTTAGTATATAGTTAAATAGCCTTTTTAAAAAAAAATTATTTATTTACTAGTATATTATATACTTTTTATTTTTATAAATAAACTTTTACTTATATAAATAATATAAATTAGTAGTTATAGTTAATAATAAAGTTTTAATAATATTTTAAAGTACTAGCTTTAAAAAGTTAAATTTACTAAAAAGTTTATTTAATAAAAACAATTAAATATAAATAAAACACTTTTATTTTACTTAAATAGTTTTAATTTAAAAAATATAAAACTATAATAAAACTTAAAAAATAATAATAATAATTATAGTTATATAAATAAAAAGTATATAATATACTAGGAAATAAGTAGAATTAGTAGTTTAATATAAAATATATTTAAATAAACTACTTCTATTTTTCTAGAAAAAGCTATTTAACTATATACTAAATTTAGTTTTTTTTTAGTACTAGTTTAACTTACTTAGTTTAATTTATAATAATAGTAGTATTAAAATTTAAAGTTATATAAGTAAATTTAATAAATAAAAAAAATCTATAAACTTAATAATACTACTTTATTTTTTTAATAGTAGCTTTTAAAGCTATTAATATAAATTAAATACTTTTAAATTTATAAAAGTTTAGTAAAGTTATTTAAAGTTATTTTAATTTTAAGTAAATTATTTTATTATTATTTAATTTTACTTTATAATTAACTAACTTATTATAATAACTACTTATAATAAGAAGTTGATATAGCAGTAAGTAAATACTTATAAAATAAATTAAAGCTAAATTCTATTAAGCTAAAATGTAGATAGTAAGTTTTTTATTTTATATATTTAAACATTATTAAAGTACAGGTATAATATAAGTGTAATAATAATATTATACTTATATAATAATAGTACTATACTTATATAATAACAGTACTATACTTATATAATAGTAGTATTATACTTATATTTTAAAGAATATTATATGTAGTAATATTTACTTAGGTGTTTTATATTATTATAATTACTCCCCCCTTTCTTTAAATAGCTGTTCTTAGCTATTAGTGTGAAAGTAATATCTATATATAAAGAAAAGAAAATAAATAGTACAGGTAAACAAAACAACATTATTAATAGTAAAGATGAGTAGAATGGTGATAGTGAATATTATTATTATTAAAAGAATATGCCTTATAATAAAAGCTTGTCTGTCCCCTAATTTTAAGACGTTAGGCATAATATTTTTTAAAACTTAATCTTCTTATTAGTGTTTGACCAGCATTTACCCGGCACTAATATAACTTCTAATATGCAAAACATAATTAAGAACCTAGTGTGTACTGGTGCTACTATTCTGTTTTAGTATTACTGATCTGTTTAGTTTTAATCTCTACTCGCTTAACGCGCTGGCTTAGCTGTCAAACTCAAACAAAAAATCTGTCTTTAATGCTTAAAGAGGATTAATCAAACTGCCTTTCTGTGTGTCCTTAAAGAGGGTAAAGTGAAGTGTGAATACTGCGTAAAGTAGTGTAAGCCCTGTAATGAGGTATAGTTCTTATTGCGTTCTCTCATTACTTCAGTGTTGTTCCTTTAGGTGTTTGTTAACGGTAATATTAATAAGTTCCTGTTGAATTCCGCTTGGAGGTTAACCGCCTCCTCACTCAGCGTGAGAGGCTGGGGGCTGAGTAGGATGAGGATCTCTTTACTTAACTAAATAAAGCCTTAATGACGGCGTGTTGCTTCTATGTCAAGCGCGTGGAGGCGGCGATTAACTAGAAGACTAAGCAAGAGTTTCGAAAGAAACCCAAAGGCGATGATATCTAGTTGGCGTAGCTGAATGCGTTGAAAAGGATTGCCTTTTCTATTAAGGGCCTTCTTGATGTTAAGTGACATTAAGTAAGACTTTCCTTTTGAGTGGCGTTTTGATGTTGTTCTAATAGCGTTTAGGCTGGTCTTCCCCCCATTGGTGATGGCAATGCGGTGAGTGAGGAGGTAGAGGAGGAGGAGGCAGAGGAGGAGGAGGATGATAACAATGAAGATGATAATGATGAGAGTCTGGGGTCCAGCACTCGTGCCTTCTGGAAGGCGAAAGCTGGACGGAAGCGGAGCGCTGGTGGTGCACTGAAAGGTTCTGCCTATAAAAAGTCGAAGGCCGCTGGCAAGCGGAGGGCTGACCGGGAGGAAAGCTAAGAGTTGTGAGGGCGGTACTAGCGTGGCGGTGGAGGAGCGGCGGAGTGATACTATGTATGTGATAAGTTTGCAATGGCTGAGCACTGACTCTTCCATCTAATTTTGATAGAAAAATGAAGTTTTATACTTTAATTCTTTGCTTCCTTTTCGATGAGGTGACTTCTTGCTTGCTTTTAAAGTCTTGAATAAAATCTTGATTAATGTCTTGTTTCGATATCCACTTATTGTACTGTGTAGGCCAGCCTTTCCATTTGACAAGATATTTTAGGGTATTTTTATCTTTTTTCTTTGCTAGTAGTGCTTTGACAATATATTGACCTTTTTCTTCTTTGTTTTCTAGTTCTAAAGGCTCTGACATAAGTTCTTCTTCTCCTGAATAAGAAGTGTAAGGTCTAAGTAAAGAGATATTAGAAACAGGATGTATTTGAGAACTAGGGGGTAGAAGCAGGCAATACACTTGGGTTCTAATAGGTTTAATAATTTAATATGGTTTTATAAAAAGAGGGGAAAGCTTTTTGCTTGGGCGGTAGAGCCTTAAATTCTTAGTGGAAAACAGCACTAAATTGCTAACCTTAAAGGAATAAGGTTTATACTTCTTATTATAGTTTTGCCTCTGCTGTTTGGTGGCGTTCTGCTAGTATTATACTATTAATTCTCTATTATAATATAAATGTGTAATTCTGTTAGCTACTTTAAGTACTTAAATACTAGATTTTAGCTTATAATTAAAGCTTAAGTAAAACCTATAGCATATAAAGAATAAGCTTATTCCAATTATAGGTTAATAAAAGTTATTATATATAAACTTTATAAGAGAAAGGAGCTTAGCCTAATTACTTTATTTCTCTTCTATATAGAAACTTAAGTACTATTCTAGAGTTTAATTTTACTATTCTATTTAACTATTAGTTTAAGAGTAGAAGGCAGTGCTTAAATAGTGCTAAATTTTTACTATATAATAAAAATTAGCTTAAAAATAGCTAGTAAAAATACTACCTTTATTAGAAACAACTTTTTATAGTAGTTTAAAGAATTAAATAATTTTATATATAAAAATATTAGCTAAATCTATAGTAGTAAGGTTCTTAGTTATAGGAATATATTTTACTATTTATTATAGTTAGTAATAAGCAAGGGTTTATTACAGGTAATAATTATGAATAGAAGATAGTAAACTAACTAAAAGAGAATTACCAGCTGTTAGTAAAGAAGCACGTAAGAAAATATAAAACTAAAATAAAAATAAAGTAAATACTTTAAAGGACTAGGTATAAGATAAAGCTTCTAGCTAATATTATTAAAGTAATTAATAAAGCTAATAGTAGAAAAAACACGTGATATCTTATATATATAGTTATATAATAAATAAATATAATAAATAGTAATAAGAGCTTAGTATACTTATTAGAGCTTATTATCTAATAAATTATAAGTAAAGAATTTACTATATAAAAGGCGTTCTCTTTAGCTTTTAAATATTTTTTTTTTTATACTTATCTTCTCATTTTAAAAAAACTCTCTAAAATTGTTATGTAATAAATTAGTTAGACTATTACTTATTATATTTTTATATTATTAGAATAATTATATAAGTAAGTTACTATATAATTTTATAAACTACTAAAGTATTTAATATAGTACGTATACATACTTACTATATTAAAAAGATCTATATATTATTTTTTTATAGTATAGTAATAAAGGCTATATATTTTTATATAATATATAAAGACCTTAAGTATGTAAAAGCTGTAGTCTATTTTATAATACTATAAGTACCTATAAGTTATATAACTTATATATAATAATAATAATAAACTTAAGTAATTTAGTCTTAGCACTAGCATTATTTATAGCTTAAATTATACAGTAATAATAGACACAGATTTTAGAGCTATAATAAATAGTTATAGAGGTAAAAAACTAAGCTAATATAAGAATTTATATATCTAGTATTAAGGTATAACTACTAAAAAGGTTTAATAGAACACGTGAATACCTTAAAAGATTTTTAATAAAAATAAAAATATATACTTGCTTTAATAAAAACATTTTTTTTAAAGATTAAAATAGGATTCTTATAGCTGGTATAAATATAAAAAATAGAACTATAAATTAGTTTAAGCTTTTAGCTAGAAATTATATAAATAAGGAAACTAAAGAAACTAAAATAACTAATAAAATAAAAGTAGTTTTCTAAAGTTATAATAATTTTAAAATTTAGATAACTATAGTTTTTAGTAAGATTAATAAAGAATGTACTACAGAATACAAGATATAAAACTTTAAATAAATAAAATTAGTTTTAGTATATACTATAGAGTTTTAATAGTTATAGTTATAAATTAATTAAGATAATATGCTATTAATAGTAGTTTACTACGCTAGACTTAAAAACTAAGTTAAGAATAAGCTAGCTAGAAGAGATTAACTAGATAATTTTTACGCTTTTATAAAATCTATTATATATATTAATAATTGGCAGTATAAGCATAAATTAGAATATAAAAAAAGTTAAGTAGTAATTATAGAAAAAAAGAAAACATCAACATAATAAAAATAGGCTTATAATAAAATAAATATTAATAAAGTTTAAACTAAGAAGCTATTATAAAAAAAAAGTTAAAAAAATTGCTTATAACTTAAAAATACTATAAGCAGCTTAATAAGAAAGTATGTCTAAAATATAGTAATATTAAACACTTTACAAAAAAATACCTAAATAGGAAATTAAGGATTATAATAGTTAGAATAAGACCTAAGCTTATAGAATAAAACCTGTAGTAAACAGAAACTCTATTAGTTAAAGTTATTAATAAGAGACTTAATAATAATTAATATTAGATTTATAAATTCAATAGGCACTATAAAAGAAATTATAAGAAAAAACATTAAAAAACAAAACATAAACTTATAAGTAGTTAATAATAATTAAAGAAGGTACTAAAAAGACAGTAAGAAAATAATATTAGGTAATAAGTCTAAATACTCAAATCCTTATACTATAGAAAATTAATAAAGAATGATAATTATTCTAGAAAATTCAACCTTTAACATATGAAGTTTTTAGAATTATAATAATAACTATTTAGTAAAGGCTAAATAAAGAAGTATGTTAAATCTATAGATTAAACTAATATATAAATAAGAATTATAAAATCAAGCATTAAGAGACAATGCTAGAAGAAGGATTTTATAATTTAAAAAACTAGTTAGAATAAGCAGCGTTTTTATAGTATAATAGTCTTACAAGAAAAGTAGTATTTTAGTTTCTTATAAAGATTTAAAAAGGAAAACTGTATGTTTCTAAAAATTAAAGGAAAGAACTAACTTAAATATAAGAAACTAAGTTAGAAAGTAAAGACAGTAAGTATAATAGAATAAAAATACCTTTACTTATTATATAAATTAAAGATACTAATATCTTTTAATAAATAAAGAATTAAAAATATTAAATTTATAAGTTAGTTAACTATATAAGGAAAGCATGTGTATAAGTAATATATTTAATTCAAATAGAAAAACTAGAAGAACAGAAAGTATATAAAAAAATAGTAAAAAAATAAGGACTTAATAAACAAGTTTTAGAAGCCCTAAATACTATAGTTAATATAGAAAACAAAAACAGCTAATAAGACTACCTATACTAATAATAATATTAAAAGGAATATATGTTAAAATGTGGATACTATAAAGCAAAGAAATAAAAAATTAGTTAGTAATAGAATAACTTATATTACCAAGAACTTTCTTATAAAGAATATTTTCTAAAATAGAAATATTTAGTTTACAGAAACAAAGCTAGAAAAGAGTATAATAAACTTTTATATTTAGTATACTATTATAACTATTATCTTATACACATTAAAAGGGAGCACTTTAACTCAAAAAATAAAGATTAGAAACATAGTATATATAATCCTATATTAAAAAACTAGATAACTACTAGTAAAAAGCTTAAACTAGTAATATAGCTATTAGAGCTTTTAGACTATAATAAGTATAGTAAAAACCATATCTTTAATTTAGTATAAGAGTAAACAGAAAATTTCTAAAAACACTAGTAGATAATAAAGCAAATAGAACATTTATTTTAAATTAATAAATTAAATGAAATAACGTATTATACTAAGAAAAGGCGTATCTAGTAAGAGTAAGATAAGTAAATAATAGTATAATAACTTTTAAAAAGAGTTTAATTAACCTAAAAACTATAGTAACAAAGTTAGAAGTAGTAGGCTATAGAGATATTTACTATATTAATATTCTAAATATAAAAAAGCTTAATATAATTCTAGAATAAAATTAGTTCTTATTACATAATCTAATAATAAATTAGTAATAAAAAACTATTTAATGGTATAATTTAGTAAGAAAAGTAGTATAAATATAGAAGCTAAATATAATAAAGAAATGCTCTAAAATAGAAATTTTTTTATATAAGGCTATACAACGATTGTAATAATAATAACTATAGAATATTAAAGTAGTATAGATTTAGAAATAAGCTTTAGATACTATAGAAGCCTAAATACCTTAAGAATATTAGAAATTTATATACTTATTTAGTGAGGATAAAAAGAATGCACTTTTTAAATATTAACTTTAAGACTATAAAATACTAGTTAAAAATAAGAAAAAGCTTAAACTAGGACTAATATATTCTTTATTAAGAGTACAACAGAAAGAATTAAAACAGTATATTAAAAAGAATTTTAAGAAAGAATATATATAACTAAGTAAGAGCCTAATAGCTTTACTAATATTATTTATACTTAAAAAGAATAAGAAGCTATAATTATGTGTAGATTTCAAATAACTAAATTAAGTTATAATAAAAAATTAATACCTATTACTATTAATTTAAGAGCTAATAGATAGACTTTAGAAAGCTTAATAGTTTAGTTTAATTAATATTTACAAAGAATACTACAGAATTTGAATTAAAAAAAAATATAAATAATTAATAGTATTTAAAATAAGATATAGACTTTTTGAGTATTATATTATACTATTTAAATTAATAAACGCACTAGCAACTTTCTAAGCGGTTATTAATTATATACTTTATAAATACTTAAATATATTTATAATAGCGTATTTAAATAATATGTTAATATATATAAATAAAATACTTAAAGAGCACAAGGTACACGTAAAAAAGATTTTAAAAAAAAAATTATTTTAAGAGAAGAAATCTTAATAAACCTAAAAAAATTAATAAAAATACATAACTAGCTAACACTAATAATAATTAAGGAGATATAGTTTTTTCTAGAATTTATAAATTTCTATAAAAAGTTTATAAAAGAGTATTTAAGAATTACGACACCTTTTATAGAGTTAACTAAGAAAGATAATAAATTTAGTTAGAAGTAAGAATAGTAGTAGGTATTTATAGAACTTAAGAATAAGTTTACTTAGATACTAATATTAAAAATATTCAACCTAAAATTACCTATTATACTAGAAACAAATATATCTAATTATGTAATAGAAGTAGTTTATAGTTAATAACATAGTAATAAATATCTCTATTCTATAACTATTTATTAAAGAAACTTATAGAAATTAAATTAAACTATAATATTTATAATAAGAAGCTATTAATAGTAGTAGTAGTATTTAAGAAATAGTAAATTTACCTTAAAGAAGCTAAGTATTAAGTAAAAGTTTTTTTAGACTATAAGAACTTAATAAGCTTTACTATTATAAAAAAGCTAAACTAAAAATAGATATACTAGTTAGAAATACTAGCTATTTATAATTTTAAGATATTTTATTAAAAAGAAATAGAAAACGGAGTAGTAAACGTACTTAGCTAATAACTAAACTATATAGAACATTAAAAACTAATACTAAACATAGTATTAATAATAAGATTAGACAAATCTTTAAGCTGTAATTACCTAAAGATTATAATAATTACTAGAGTTAAGAATTACTAAATAATTGTCACGTCGGCATAGTGTGCAGAACCTAACTAATCTATTAACAAGAACAACTAAACTAAAGGCTTAGTTATTTAAGTGATAAGGCTTATATATATTAATAGAGCTGGCTAACGCGTCCTATATATAATCCTGCATGTAATCCTGCATGTAATCCTGCATGTAATCCTGCATGTGCCTGCATGTACCGTCATAATAATAAGAATTTAGGATTTTAAGTAATAAAAATCCTAAGATCTAGAATTAAGACTTATATATATAAATAGACTTATCTATATACTAGAAAAGCTGTATAGAAAATTAATTACAAAGAATTATAAAGCTATTATATATAGATACTAAGAAATAAAAAAGACTATAAAGCAAATCTCCAGGAATTTCTATATTAAGAGATTAAAATAAAAAGTAAAGAAAGTAATTAAAACTTACCTAAAATATAAAAAGAACAAACTAGTATAATATAAGTTCTATAGACTTTTATAACTATTAAAAGTACTAATATAACTATAGTAGTTAGTTTTAATAAACTTTATTATAAAATTACTATTATCTAGGAAACTAGAAACAGATAGAGAATATAATATAATACTTATTATTATAAATAGACTAACTAAGTATGTATAATTTAATTTAATGGTTACAAATTTAACAGCTAAAGAACTAGTATATAATATTTTAAAAATAGTAGTCTTAAAACACGGGTTGTTTAAAGAGTTTATTATTAATTAAAATAAATTATTTATATTACACTTCTAAAAAACCTTGTTAGCTAAGTTAGAGTTAAAAAACAAGCTTTTAATAAGCTTTTATTCTTAAATAAATAGGCAAACAGAGCATACTAATTAGACTCTAAAATAATATTTAAGAATATATATTAATTACCCTTAAGAGAATTAAGTTAAGTTATTATTTTTAGTATAGTTTACTTATAATAGTATAAGATTATTTATAACTAACATGTTATTATTTTATGCTAATTATAGGTATAAGCTATTAGCTTATAGGAAACTATATAAATTAGAAAGTAAATTACTTTAAGTCTAGCATAAAATAAGATAGCTATAAGACTTATATAATAATTTTAATAGAATTATTATTTTAAAGAACTTATAAACCGCAGAGAGCGCTAATAAGTTAAGAGTTAAAGAACTAATTTTTAAAGAAAAAAACAAAGTTTTCCTGTTATATAAAAATCTAAAAACTAAATAAGTAAGTAAAAACTAAATTACGTTCAAATCAGACTATTTGAAATTAGTAAAGTTATTAGATTAGTTAACTATAAACTAAGACTACTATAAAATATAAGGATTTATTTAGTAGTTTATATATTATTACTTAAATTAGTACTACTAGACGCACTAATAGTAATAGATATAGATATAAAGCTATACTAGCTAGAATATAAAGTTAAAAAGATCTAAGGACTATAATAATTTAGATGTTAGTAGAAATACCTAGTTAAATAGAAAAACTATAGACCAGAGAAAAATACTTAAGAATCTATTAAAAACTTAAAGTAATATTCTAAGATAATTAACTAGTTTTATTTAGAAAATTTAGTAATACTAGATTCTAAAGGGAAGCCTATGCGGCCTCTTAATTAAAAAAGATAATTAAAAAAGAATTAGTAAAAGCAGTAAATAGAAATATTATAAATTATAATAGTTTAGAAATCTTTTATCTTTCTTCTTTTTCTAGATTTTGTATTTTCTTAATTAAAGTAAGCTTATGGGCAAATAGCTTATACTTATAACTATTAACTAAAATAAGCTACTTCTAAAGCTATTATTTATAAACTTTAGCTTTTAGAATAATATCTTTAGTAGTTTCTAGTTTCTTATAAAGATATTAATGCTTAGCTAGAGACTTATTAAACTCCTACTAAAAAACTACTAAATTATATTTATAGTTCTAAGAAATATACTTAAAGTAATAGCTGGATAAGAGATCTATAAGGTAATAAAAATTCTTTTTCTTATATAGACTATACAAAGTTAGCATGAAATAATTATAATTCTAGATTAATTTCATGAGATAATAATTACAGATAGTTAAGAACTTAACTTTAGGTATTATTAGAGGTAAAGAGGAAAAAATATTCTAGAAATATTTATAACATCTCTAAAAAGACAGGCTTTTCTTATACTTAAAGTCTAGAATAAAAAGAACTTTTAAGTTAAAAATCTAAAAAGAGAGTAAGTATTATAGTTAGTAATAAGCAAGAGTTTATTACAGGTAATAATTATAAATAAAAGATAGTAAACTAACTAAAAGAAAATTACCAGCTATTAGTAAAGAAGCACTTAAGGAAATATAAAACTAGAATAAAAATAAAATAAATACTTTAAAGGACTAGGCATAAAACAAAGCTTTTAGCTAATATTATTAAGATAATTAATAGAACTAATAGTAGAGAAAATACGTAACGTTTTACATACATAGTCATATAACAGATAAGTATAATAAGTAGTAATAAGAGCTTAGTATACTTATTAAGGCTTATTACTATTACGAGTTGCCTTAACTTAACAGTACGTTTCGTATTAGCAACTCTGCCCTGACTGATTACTTTAACAAGTTCCTAGCTCTTTCCGTATCTAGAATAGATAGCCCTAGGTTTAACAGAATAGAGTTTGTGCTTTATCGCAAGGTAGGAAGAGGGTGTATAATAGATTCAATAAGATAGTGTCAAACTATTTCACTCAAGTTCAAGTCTCAACTTAGAGAGAAGATCTCGATTTTAGAGTAACTATAAAGAATCTAAAATATCTCAGAGCTAGTCTATGCCTCATACTTATAGAAAATCCTTCATGCGTACATTGTATACCTCTGTGCAGTATATTAGATACTGCTAGAGAAGATAAGAGTAATGAGTCCCTCATCTGCCTTATCTGCCTCATCTGCTAAGATCCTGTCCTGGTCACGTGTGTGACTGCTTCTAATCCACTGGCATAGTTCCATATTTCTGTCCTTGCTTCTTGGCTTGTACTTTAGCCTGTGCCAAAGCGTCCCGTGCGCGTTTGCAATTCTTTCTTTCCAGCTCGAACATACATTTCCATTCTAAGGCTTCATTGGCTGTTGTTGCCAGTTCCCTCAGCTCCTCAGGTGTAGTTGCCTTACTGTTACCGTCCGTAACACTATCCCCCTCTTCCAAGTCTTCGTCTCGGAAGATAGTTTCTTCCTTCTATAAATAGTATAAAGGCAACAGGTCCTCTGGCCTGTGCTCTAAACTGTAAGATCCTTGACTTCCTTTTCGTCCTGCCCAGTGTCCAAATGATGATACGTCCTGAATTGTCTCTAATACGTGCTCACCGTTTAGCTTCTTGAATCTATAACGAACCCTGTCACATGCTGTTACCGTATTCCCGCTGTCGTGACAACGCTCTTCAATATCTGGTGAATTCAGCTTCCGGTCGTTGTTCCAAATGCGTTGATTACAACGTGAAGTGCGATCTTATCATAACTCAACCTAAGTGGAATCGTCTCAATTGTGACAAGAAGAAATTGTAGGAGCAACTTCGCCGTGCCTAGAAGGAGATAGTAGCTGCTTATTCTTGTAAGTTACACCTTCATTGGCAGCTAGCCTAAATAGATTCTCGGGAGAAGGAAATGTTCCAGCGTGAGCTTACCTTAATTAACGAAGTTCATACAATAAAGAAGGAAGAGTAAAATTATTAGAGTTAATCTAGTATACTACTACCTACAGCGTCCGGTGTTGCCTTGCCTTTCTTCTTAGGTTTTAAGTGAAATATCCTACACTTCCCTTATGCTTTAGACCCTGCTTTAAAGTAAGCCTTTACTGCTCCCTTTAATAGTACTAGTTAATTAGCTCTAAACTGTTCTTTAAGTTCCTAACTAGTTCCCAAGTGTTATCTTCAGGTCCGTATTCTTTTTATCTAACTAAGTACTTCCACTAACAACCAAACCGTTGGTAGTCTAAAATTTATTAGACTTTATACTCAGTATAATCTTCCTTAAGCTTAAGCTTTGTCTATAGTTTAGTGTTATATAATGCTAGTTCTAATTTAGAGACATAGAAAACTAGATAAATTCTTATATCCTTAGGTAGTTATAGTTTATAATTCACAGGTCCTGTTTGTCGTTTAATCTTGAATGGTCCTAATTTAACGTGATCTAATTTTCGTAATAGTCGCTTTATTTCTAAATTTTCCTTTTTTAAGAAAACCTTATCCCCTTCTCTAAAGGTTAGTTTCTTAATTTTAGATTTATCTTTAACTCATTTGCTAAGATTGCCTTTACAGGTGATTTTCTATGTAATTTCTTTATATAGTGTCTGTAAGTCTTTGACTTTTCTCCTTACAGACTCTAATACTTTATCTAATATTTATAGTTCTTAATAAGCTGTAGGCTCATAACTATAGTTCACATAGAATAGTGATTTTCCTGTTGTTAATAACTTTGTAGAGTTATATATAAACTCAGCTATTAGTAGTAAGTTAATCTAATTGTCTTATAATTCGTTAACATATATTTGTAAGTATTATTCTAATGTTTAATTTATCCGTTCTGTTTGTCTATTTGTCTATAGGTGAAATGCTGTTAAGAGGCAGTATTCAGCCCCTAGCTGTTTTATAAACGTTTTCTAGAATATTAACGTGAATAACTTGTCTCAGTCTGTGATAAATTCTCATAGTATCTTATGTCATGTAATTAGTATTTTAATCAGTAATAACGCCAGTTCATCCGCTTTTATTTCCGTATAGGTTAGTTTAAAGTAAGCGTACTTTATTAGTCTGTTAATAATAACCAGTATCATGTCATACTATTAGCCTGTTAAGGTAGTGATTATTGGTATTCTTATGATAAAGTCTATTATAACTGATTTCTATAGTCTATTTAGTGAAGGTATTAGTTGCATGAGTCTGTATTCCTTATGCCTTAATGCTTTATTCTTTTTATAGTTAATGTATTCTAAAAGAATTTTCCTAACCTTATTCTAAATTCCTAGAATCTAAAAGTGTCTGTTAATCTATTTTACAGTCTTTTTAACTCCCTAATATCTATGTATTTTGGCTGAGTATTAGTTTTTAATTAGCTCCGTCTATAATTCGTCTAGTATATAGATTATTCTTTAGTCTAGATTCTAAAGTAGTCGTCTATTGTTGACTTTCCTTATTTATTTTTTCTAGGTGCTTTTGACAATGACTATTGATTTAATATCTATTTATAAGCTTCCCAGGAATCCGTCTTGTCTTTGCTTAAGTATTATATTATATATCTTTAGTATATTTCTTATATAGTCTGCTCATCTACTAAGTGCGTCAGCCGCAGTATTTTCTTTTCCTAATTTATAAAGTATCTGAAAATTGAAAGTTGATAGTATCTCCTATTATTTGACTTATTATTGATTTAACTTCTTTGTTGTTATAAATGCCGTTAGATTCTTGTTATTTGAATATATAACAATCTGTTACTTAGCTCCTTCTAAGTAATATTTCTATTTCTTAAATGCTTAAACTATTGCTAATAATTTCTTATTATGAATATTATAGTTTAACTTAGCAGTTATAAGTTTGTGAGATAAGAAATCTACTAGGTGCTTATATTTATTATCCTGTGTTTATAAGAGGATAGCTCTTATAGCTCCATCTAATACGTCTATATATATCTTTATTTAAAGTCCTAAATCAAATATTTTTAATATTAGTGGTTCCTTGAATTTCCTTTTTAACTTTTTGAAGGCTTTGTCTTCTTTTCCTGTCCACTTAAATTATTAATCTTTCTTAAGTAATTCCGGTAAGGGTGTTGTAGTTCTTAAATAATCCTTAATAAACTGCCTACAGAATCCTGTGAATCTGAGGAAAGAATAAACTTCTTTCGCGTTTATTAGTGTTGGCTATAATAGAATATCCTTAGCTTTATCTAGGTTAACTGCTATTCCATTCCTGAACATAATATATCCTAGAAACTTAACTTCCTTCCTGTGGAACACATATTTTCCTGTTTGAATATATAAGTTATGCTTCTTGAGCTTCTGTAGTACCTTCTTAGTATACTTAATATATTCGTCTAATGTCCCGTTTATGTATACTAAGACATCATCAAGATATGCTAGTACAAAGACATCTAGATATTCTCTCAGAATATGGTTGATAATGGCTTGGAATGTGGCTGGTGCGTTGGTAAGTCCTATAGACATAACTATATATTTATATAGTTTATAGCTTGTTTTGAAAGCTGTTAGCCACTCGTGCCCTTCCGCTATTTATATTTAATAGTATTTATCTTTAATGTTAAATAGGCTGAACCATTTAGCTCCTCTGAGTTTATATATAAGTTCTGATATTAAGGGTATTAGATAGCGGTTTTTGACTATTACTTTATTTAGTTATTAATAGTCCACACAGAGTCGTAATTTCCCGTTTTTCTTTAGTATAAACAGTGCTGGTAATGTAACTTCGCTTTTACTTTCCCTTAGATATCTCTTCTTAATATTAGTGTTCAAATATTATCATAACTCTTCTTATTATTTAATGGATATTTGATATAATAGTGCTGGTTTTAGTTTTTCTCCTTCTTTAAATATAATTCTGCAGTCCTAATCCTTGTGTTCTGGTATTTAGTTTTCTTATTCTTTTGTAAACTATTTTCTAAATTCCTCCTAGTATTCGTTCAGCATAATAAACGTGGTATCATGAAGAGTTACTTTCTTTATTTATATTATAGCTTTCGTTTATCTATAGTAGTCTTTCCTGGGTTTTACAGACTTTATTCTCTAGTTAATTAGTAGATTCTATTATGCTAGCTAGTTCTATCCTAGTATAAAATCCTTACTACCTAAATTTATAATCTTAATATAGTAATTATCTGTGTAACCTGCTGCCTTAATAGTTACATTCTCTATTTTAAGATTAATTAGACTTTTTCTGAATATTGCTGGATTATTATCTACGTGTACTACTCTTACAGGTTTGTTTAAAACTCTAGTTAAGATATAATATCTCTGTATTTACTTATTTAATATAAGTGTTTTACTAGCCCTGCTGTCTACAAGTGCTTACGTCTAGAAGCTATTAATATATACGTTTATATATAGCTTATTTCCGTGTTTTTATTTAAGTCTGGTATAGTTAAGTAATAACTCCTTTATTTTAACCTTAGATTAGCTCTCCGGCGGCATGGTTATTGCTTACTGGCCTTCTAGTTTTTTATTTATAGTGTAATTCTAACTGTTAATTGCTTCTTTAGTATTTCTTTTTTAGGTCTATAGATAAAGCATTATTAGAGTTGGCATTCTTTTTTTAGTAATAATTTATATTCCCTTCTGGTTTCTTCTCCATAATCTTAGCACTTCTATTCTAAGAAACATTCTTTTATCGTTAATTTGGCATGTAATTCTGTGGCTAACTATTTATTTTAGTAGTGTTTAGCCTAGTGATATTAGTATCCTATTTAGCACTTATTCCAGTCTAACTGTTTGTGTTTCTCTGTTTTTGGGTCTTGAAGTTTTTCTTTAGAATCCATATAGATCAGCTCTTATTAAGTATAGAGTTCTTATTTCTAAGCTATCTATTTTAGTACTCTTCTTATCTTTAGTCCTTTAACCCTTATCGTGTGAGCTATTTATTTATAGTGTTACCTAGTATGTGTCCTTTTTCTATATATCTAGTATTTCTTTTATAAGGATCTTTCAGCGGTATCGTCGTCCTATATCTATAGTGTTAGTAAGGTAAATTCCTTATTAGATTTCTTATTCTAATTCTATCCTAATTTAGGGTGTCTTATGGGGTGATAATAAGTCGCATAGCTTATAAGTAGTGTTAGTTCTTATCTGTAAATCTTATTTATCTACGTGGCTAACTTCTATCTACTAAGTCCTCTATATTACTTGTTACTAGCTATTTGTAATGCTTATCAGCATTTATGTATCTTATCTCCTAGAGTAACCTCCTAGTATTTAGTAACATAATATTTCCCTATATAGTATTCTGATCTATAGATCTAGTAATGTCCCCAGCTTACTCACTATTAGATCATGGTAGATATTAATTTCTTACTTTCTATAGTCTCTAGATTCTGTTGCTGTCTGAATTTCTAGTCCTCTGCCTTAAAGGGTCCTCCCTTTTACTAAATTATCTCATAGAATTAATTAGCTTCTTCTAAGGAGTTAGTTTAGTATTATCTAATAGTAGCTTTTTATATAGTAGTAATTATATCACTAGCTGGCATTACTAGATGATCCTTGACCTACTAATATAGTAATTTATATTCTTGTTTAAGATGTGTATAGCTCCCACAAATCCAGCATTATTCCTTCTAGATTCGTTATATTATGGTCTCTATCGTTATTTGGTCCTTAGCCGGTTCCATTCAGACTATGGTAATCTTAATCTCTATTAGTGCCTTAGTCTAGATATAAGCTTTTTTAACGTCTACTATTTGTTATTTACACTCTTTGATAAAATGTCCTTGCTTTCTGTATCTGAGGCATGCCTTGCGTGTATATTAGTCCATTCATTTCTTAGTACATTTATCCTGTTTTCTTTTATTAATTCATGTGTTCTTAACTGATACATGATTAATTTCTATTACATTATAGGTTCACATATTCTTCCTATTTTGTCGTGGTATATAGATTACTAGTCTAGCGTTATTCTTCTTTTCTTATTCCCTTTAGTACTAATAATTATTAATTATTACTGCTTGTTTGATGATTTCTAGAAGCGTACTAGGTCATTTTCCTTATGAAATCTTATTCTTAATTCTATCCTTTAGTCCTGTATAGTACATCATTACTAATGGTTAGTCTGTTTAATTAAGTCGTGATTAGATTTGCTTGAACTCTGCTGTGTAGTTAGTTACTGACATTTATTACTTAAGTTATTAAAGCTTCTAGATTACCTCTGTTTCTTCGTTGATTTTGCTGAAGACTATAATCAACTCTTTCTTAAACGTTTCATAGTTTTTAAAAGTTCTTTTGATATTGTTGTTATAGTTTGTGAGTTCTATTGATCCCATGTTAGGGTCTCCTTTAGCTAAGTAGTTCTTTATAAGTAGTTTAAACCATTTCATAGCCCTTCCTATTATGTTTATACTAGCTGCCAGGATTTGATCTTAGTCAGTTATAAATAAGGCTTAATTGAATTAATAATATAGGTCTATTGCAGCTATAAACGTCTTGAGCTCGTCCTGATTTCTGTTGAATTTAGAAGGCGGTTGGATTTTCACGGTCCCCCCTCTCCTGTTTCTTACTACTTTAACCTGTTATTGCATGCTAATCATGGCATTACGTAACTCTATAATAGTTGTTTCTTATTCCTAAATAATCTACTATGCGCTCTTGGTTCCTCCTGATGTACTTCTAGTAATAGATAAAGGTCCTGCTATGACTTCTTCTTTACTGCTACTATCGTTTAACAAGTAAAGTTCCTGTTTATCCTTATAGTAAGTCATTATAAACCATAATTAGAAATTCGTTTGTTGGAATCAATCCAACGTCCTCTTCTACACTTTAAAAGGGTAGTTATAATGTTATGAGTTATCTTAACTTAATAGTACGTTTCACGTTAGTAACTTTACCCTAACTGATTACTTTAATAAGTTCCTAGCCCTTTCCGTATCTAGAACAGATAGCCTTAGGTTTAACAGAATAGAGTTTATGCTTTATCACAAGGTAGGAAAAGGGTGTATAATAGATTTAACAAGATAGTGTCAAACTATTTTACTTAAGTTCAAGTCTTAACTTAGAGAGAAGATCTTGATTTTAGAGTAACTATAAAGAATCCAAAATATCTTAGAGCTAGTCTATGCCTTATACTTATAGAAAATCCTTCGTGCGTATATTATATATCTCTGTGCAGTATATTAGATACTGCTAGAGAAAATAAGAGTAATAAGTCCCTTATCTATCTTATCTGTCTTATCTGCTAAGATCCTATCCTGGTTACGTGTATAACTGCTCCTAATCTACTAGCATAGTTCCGTATTTCTGTTCTCGCTTTTTAGCTTGTACTTTAGCCTGTGCTAAAGCGTCCTGTGCGTGTTTATAATTCTTTCTTTCTAGCTTAAACATACGTTTCTATTCTAAAGCTTTATTAGCTGTTATTACTAGTTCCCTTAGCTTCTTAGGTACAGTTACCTTACTGTTACCGTCCGTAACAATTACTTAATAAATTATAAATAAAGAATTTATTATATAAAGAGTGTTTCTTTAGTTTTTAGATAGTTTTCTTTTTTATACTTATCTTCTCATTTTAGAGTAACTCTCTAAAATCGTTATGTAATAAATTAATTAGACTATTACTTATTATATCTTTATATTATTAGAATAATTATGTAAGTAAGTTACTATATAATTTTATAAACTACTAAAGTATTTAATATAGTATGTATACATACTCACTACATTAAAGAGACCTATATATTATTTTTTTATAGTATAGTAATAAAGGCTATATATTCTTATATAATATATAAAGACCTTAAGTACGTAGAAGCTACAGTCTGTTCTATAATACTATTTTAGTATAATAATTTATAACTACTAGAATTATATTATAAATATGGACTCTATAATAGCTTAATAATAACTTTATAATAAAATTTATTATTAACTATTTTTAAGTTCCCTTTGGCTGGAAAAGTAGTTATAACTTTTTATATAAATAATATTTAGACACCTTTATATATTTATATGTGTTATAAGTATTAATATACTTCTTAATATTTTTCTTAATTTTAAGCTAGAAATACTTATGTGTTAATAATTTAAGTATTTTACTACACTCAAAATACTCTACTAAAGAGTTATTATAATAAATTTAAAAAAGTTTTACTTTTAGAGTAGAATTTCTAAAGACATATAGTTATTTCTTATAGTAAAATAAACTAAACTAATTAAATTTCTATAAAGTACTTTTTATATATCTGTCTTGCTATTAAGGTACTATTTAAGTACTTTTATTATACTTTTAAATTATTTAAGAGTCTGTTTTCTAAAGCTCTTAGATTATAATAATAATTAACTTAAAAAATTACTTATATATATTCTTAGGAGTAGTAACTTTTTTAGCTTGTATTTAAGTAATATAGTAGAAAATTACTATTTTTCTCTATAAATTAAGTTCTATTTTAATAGGATAAAGGTATACATTTATTAAGTTAACTTTATAAAAAAGTTAATTAAAAGAAATATTCTTTATAGAATAAAGCGTGCCTGTTTTTTATTAAGCTATTTTCTAGCTATTTTCTAGCTATTTTTTTTATAGCTAGTAGGGGCAAAAACTAGCTCTAGTTTTTTAGTTATAATTTCTTTTATAAACTAGGTAATATAAGATTAGAACTTTTATATATTACTTTACTAAACTTTAGTAGTCTTTATAATAGTCTATTAGTAGAGTTAGTTTTTTCTAAATAGTACTTAATCTTAAAATTATATAAAGTAAGTAGTATTATTTAGTATGTTTATTTATTATTAAGGGCCTTAACATTTATAAAGCCTTTTAAATTATTATAATTTATAAGAATTTTAAGATAAAATAATAGGCCTTTAATATAGTAATACTAGTGTTTTATAGTATTTATAATTATACCTAGCTTAAGATTATAAGTTTTATAATACTATTCTGCAGCATATAACTTTTAAAACTAAAAAATAATAAAATATTAATTACTATTATTAAATTTTTAGAAGTAAATTCTAGTGTAGCCTTAGTTAAAAGTATTTATTTTTAAACATAAAAAAAGATTAGGCTTATAATATTAAAAAAGAGAAGCTATTAAAAATATAGTATAAAGTTTATATTTTACTATTTTTATTTCTAGAGTTTACTTAAAATGTTCTGTTTTCTTCCTATTTTAAGAGCCCTTTAAGAGGTTTATAATAAAATAAGTAATTATAAAAAAGTATTTAATAAAATACTTATAGAAATTAGCAAATCTTAAAAAAATTTATATGTTTTAAAAAAAAGCTAGAGTAGCTTAGTTAATAACTATTTTAACTTATTAGAAATTCATTTTTATACTATTAAGATAAATAATAAACTTTAGAAATTTAACTTTATTAACAGTAAACACATACTTCGTCAGGAAAAAAATTGGTGGCATTTTTGCAGCATTTAGCCGCATTTGGCGGCTATTTACGCATTTTGTGCACCACGCCCTGTAGCTTATGGTCTTGACTCTAAAGCAGCATCAAGCCACTAGACGTAATACCATCTTATAAGATGCTACAAAATGCGCGATTATATCCTCTAAAGCTTTTACTACTATTTGTAATATTTGCACGATTTGTTTATTATGTACATTATGCACATTATGCACATTTTGTAAATTTAACGCTTTCTAAGTATACTACATATCTAGTTTATTTCTTACACGTAGTACGTATATTTTAAAGCACAGTTCTAAATTACTAGCTACTACTAATTTACCATACAAGGTAATGAAATACTGTACAAGCTCTATTCCCCCCCCCCCCCTTCTTTTCCAATCCGCCCAAAGTACTCTCTGTGCCTACTCTAATATTGATATGGAATTAGCTCCTACATTAAATCTAAATGTATCTTACATTGTATCAGAATTGGCTCCTACATTGAATCGGATTTGGCTCCTACATTGAATCGGAATATCAAGGGGGAGACCCCCTTAAACCCCCCTTCCCCCTACGGGGAGCCCAATTTGAATTCAATGTAGAGCTCTTAGGGTAGCTTGGTGTAGGGCTCAAGAGGCAACTCGGTGTACGGCTCTAGGGGCAGCTCGGTGGAGGCAACTCGGTGCAGAGCTCTGGAGGCAGCTCGGTGCAGAGCTCTGGAGGCAGCTCGGTACAGAGCTCTGGAGGCAGCTCGGTACAGAGCTCTGGAGGCAGCTCGGTACAGAGCTCTGGAGGCAGCTCGGTGGAGGCAACTCGGTACAGAACTCTGGAGGCAGCTCGGTGGAGGCAACTCGGTGCAGAGCTCTGGAGGCAGCTCGGTGGAGGCAACTCGGTACAGAACTCTGGAGGCAGCTCGGTGGAGGCAACTCGGTGCAGAGCTCTGGAGGCAGCTCGGTGCAGGACTCTAGAGGCAGCTTGATATAGGTCTAGATACAGGTCAGTGAACAGGTTAGTAAAGGGCTTAGTGGACCGAATATCAGCTTGGTATAAGTATATGAAGGAAGCAGAACAGGGGGAAGAAAATTCTGTTGAGGATAGAAGAAACTTGGCATGCACAGATGGAAAACGGTAACTTTGTAGGTTCGCAGCGCCCGTAGATAGCTGTAATAATTTTTAAAAAGTGAATAGGCAGAAACTAGACTCTTTTGCGAGCATAACAGTACCGAATTTAAGGGATGTAATAAGGTGGATAGGAATATAGATCTAACTCATTTATATATAAAATATATTTCAGCATTTTATAGCATTTCATAGCATCTTGCTGCATACTTATACTTGAAGTTGCAATTAGCCGCAGTTTGCAGCTGAGTTATGAGTGGAGTCGCGTTTAGCGGCCAAATGCTGCTGAGTTATGGGTGGAGTCGCGTTTAGCGGCTAAATGCTGCTAAATGCTTGAAAATGCCGGAAATGCTGGAATGGCGCGAACACAAAATCTTTAGCCACGAATTTTTTTTCCTGACGTTTTTAAGATTAATAAAAAGTTTATACTATTATAAGTATTTTAGTACTTATTAAATATAATTTTAATAATTTTTCCTATTTCTTAAAAAAATTAGAATACTATTAAAATAAACTATATAAAAGATATTAACTAGCTTTAATAAAGCACAGTTGTCATAGCTTTAAAAAATAGTAAAAGTATTAATAAATTTAAATAATATTACTAGATACTTAAAATAGTTATAGTATATATAAAATACTGTTTTTTACTTATTACTATATTAGATTTTAATATAGTAATAGGTATCTTTAAAGTTTAGTTTAATAAATCTAATTAAGTTTACTAAACAATCTAGTATTTTACTAATTAATAGTAAAGTAAAATAGTTTTTTTTAGTTACTTTATTAAGGCTTCTATAATTAACATAAAGTTATAAACTATTATTTTTTTTAGAAATAAAAAGAATTAGTATGCTTGTTGGACTAGTATTATTTTATATTTAACTCTTTTACTTTATCTTTACTATATAGTTATAAAGGATTTTAAGCTTTTTAGAAAAAAAATTATATACTAATTTAAAAGGCATAGTAGTGTTTTTCTTTAATTTAATTATATAATTATTTTTATAGTATTTAAATATTACTCTTATAGTATTAGTAGAAATTAAGTCTTTAAACTTTTAGAACTTTAAAAGAAGAGTAAGAGTTATAAATTTTTTACTTTTTATAATAACTATAGCTTTAATAAGCACAGCATATATATATATATTTTATACTTAAAAGAGTTAATAAACTATTTAGGCTTTTAAAGTTAAATTATTTATATACTAATTTTCTAGTATTATACCTTTATTTTAAATTAAGAATAATATATGCCTTTTAAAGCCTAGAAGGTCTAAAAAAAACTTATAAAACTATATTAATTATTTTATAAAAAGTAGTAGTAACTTCTCAAGTCTGTTTCTAGCATTAGGAAAAAAATTTGTGGCTAAGAATTTTATATTTCTGCTATTCTAGCATTTCCGGCATTTTCAAGTATTTAGTAGTATTTAGCTGCTAAATGTGACTCTACTCATGACTTTACTACAAACTATAGCTAATTATAACTTTATTTAAGTATTTAGTAGTATTTAGCTGCTAAATACTTTTTTACTTATAACTCTACTACAAACTACAGCTAATTGTAACTTTAACTTAAAGTTATAATTTATAGCTAAAGATTTTATGTTCGCGCCATTCTAGTATTTCCGGTATTTTCAAGTATTTAGTAGTATTTGGCTGCTAAATGCTACTCTACTTATAACTCAGCAGTATTTAGCTGCTAAACGCGACTCCTTCTATAACTCTTCTACTAGAAAGTATAGCTAATTACGACTTTAACTATTAGTATATAGTAAGATACTATAAAATGCTATTAAATACTATAATATACTATACTCTCCTCCTAAATTCTATACTATTTTACTTGTATAATAGTCTAGTTTTTGCCTATCCACTTTCTAAAATTTATTACTAATATCTATAGGCGCTGTAAGCCTGTAAAGTTACTATTTTCTATTTATACACACTAAGTTTCTTTATACATGAAAAGCTAAACTTAGTTTTTTATTTAGCTTTAATAGAATTTTCTTCTCTCTGTTCTCCTTTCTTTATATACTTATACTAAGCTAATATTTAGGTTTACTAAGCCCTTTACTAATTTATTTATTAATGTGTATCTAGACCTGTATTAAGCTGTCTCTAGAGCTTTATACTAAGCTATTTTTAAAGCTCTATACTAAGCTATCTCTAGAGCTCTATATTAAGCTATTTTTAGAGCTATATACTAAGCTGTCTCTAGAGCTCTACACTAAGCTATTTTTAGAGCTATATACTAAGCTATCTCTAGAGCTCTGTATTAAGCTATTTTTAGAGCTATATACTAAGCTATCTCTAGAGCTCTATATTAAGCTATCTTTAGAGCTATATACTAAGCTATCTTTAGAGCTTTATACTAAACTGCCTCTAGAGCTTTACATTAAGCTATCTTTAAAGCTATATACTAAACTATTTCTAAAGCTATATATTAAGCTATCTTTAAAGCTCTATACTAAGCTGCCTTTACTAAGCTATTCTTAAAGCTATATATTAAATTATTTCTTAAGCTCTATACTAAGCTACCTTAAGAGCTTTATATTAAATTTAAATTAGGCTCCCTATAGAGGGAAGAAGGGTTTAAAGAGGTCTCTCTCTTAATATTCTAATTTAATATAAAAGCTAAATCCGATTTAATGTAGGAGCTAATTCTATATTAATATTAGAATAAACATAGAGAATACTTTAAGCAGATTAGAAAGGGAAAGGTAAATAGAGCTTATATAGTATTTTATTACCTTATATAGTAAGTTACTAATAGCTAGTAATTTAAAACTGTACTTTAAAATATACGTACTACGTATAAGAAATAAACTAGATATATAGTATCTTAGAAAGTGTTAAATTTACAAAATGTGCATAATATATATAATGTATATAATATATATAATAAATAAATCGTGTAAATATTATAAATAGTAATAAAAGCTTTAGAGGATATAATCGCGCATTTTATAGTATTTTATAAGACGGTATTATATTTAGCGGCTTAATGCTACTTTAGAGTCAAGACTATAAGCTATAAAGTATAGTACATAAAATGCATAAATAGCCACTAAATACAGCTAAATACTATAAAAATACTACCAATTTTTTTCCTAACGTAATTATCTTTTATTTAAATTAGAATTTTATATACGTTTTAACTATACTCTTGTGTAGTATTTAATATATATAATATTAATAATTTAAATTTAAAAATTTCTTTAAAACTTTACTTTAAAGTAAACCTTTTATTAATAATGTTTACTTATGTGTTACTATTAAGAAATATAGTAGTTACTATTTAAATAAATTAGTTAATTTATATATATATATATATATTTTTACCTAAATTAATTTTTTTCTAATAATTGGTCTCTTGCATTTAGGACTAAAAGTAGGCTTAAGTACTACTAGTTTTTTAGTATTTAAATAATATTAATTTTTATAGCAAGAGTATTCTTTTTAGATTTATTATATTATTTCTTTTTATAGTATACTTCCTAGTATCTCTACTTATAGTAGTAATAGTATTTTCTAGAATAGTAAATAATATTAACTAAATAAAATAATATAATAACAGCTATAGAATATTAATGTTATAGGTAGTAATAATAAGGTAACTATACTTAAAGAGCTAAAGAAACTAGCTATAATAGCTAATAAAGCTCTTAAATAAAAACGTATATTTAAGCTTAAATAAAAGAATTATAAGTAAATATAGGATATATTAGCGCAGACTAAAGCACAAGCTAAAAAGTAAAAATAAAAATATAAAACTATACTAGTAGATTAGAAGTAACTACTTACGTAATAGATAAAAGCTTAGTAGCTAGAAATACTAGAGGTATTAGAAACTCTAATATTTCTAATATCTTTAATAGTATCTAATATACTAAATAATGGTACAGAATGTATGCACGGAGGATTTATTATAAGTATAAGACATCAGACAGTTCACAATTACTTTTAATTCTTTATAGTTACTCTAAAATTAAGATTCACCCTTAAGTAATATAGTTTAATACTATTCTGTTAAACTTTAACTTACTATATTACTTTCTTTTTACTTTTTACTAAGTTAATTAATTTCTACTAAGTCTAATAAGCTATCTGATCTGGAAGTGAGGGAACTACTAAGTATTATATAAATAATTAAACAGCTTATTACTAGTATAATTTATATTAGTAAGTTAGTAACTTATAATATTATAATTACTATCTTAAGAAAGTAAAAAGGATTATTAGATAGGACTCTAATAACTAACTATTAAGAGTTTATAATAACTTATTATAAAAGTAAACAAGAACTTTACTCGTTAGAGGAAAGTAGTAGTAAAGAAGAAGTTATAATAAGATTTTTATCTATAACTAAAAGTATATCTAGAGAATAGAAGAGTATATAATAAGTTATCTAAAAGTAAAAAATAGTTATTATAGAGTTATATAATACTTTAGTAAATTTATAATAATAGGTTAAAACTAAACAATAAGCTATAGTAGTTTAAAAGGGAGAAATAGCAAAAATATAACTCTCTAAAAAGTTTAATAGTAATTAAAATAAACTTAAGACTTTTATAACAGTAATAGATCTCTATTATTATTTTAATGTTATGAGTTGCCTTAACTAAACGGTACGTTTCGCGTTAGCAGCTCTGCCCTAACTGATTACTTAATAAGCTCTTAGCCCTTTCCGTATCTGGAATAGATAGCCCTAGGTTTAACAGGATAGAGTTTGTCTTTATCGCAGAGGTAGGAGGGATGTGTATAATAGATTCAATAAGATAGTGTTAAACTATTTCACTCAAGGTCAAGTCTCAACTTAGAGATAAGATCTCGATTTTAGAGTAACTACGAAGAATCCAAAATATCCCCGAGCTGTTTCATGTCTCATATTTATAGGAAACCCCTCGTGCGTACATTGTATACTTGTTGGCCGTATGTTAGATACTGCCAGCGAAGATGAGAGTGATAAGTCCCTTATCTGCCTTATCTATCTTATCTGCTAAGATCCTGTCCTGGTCACGTGTGTGACTGCTCCCAATTTGCTGGTATGGTTCCGTATCTTTATTCTTGCTTCTTGGCTCGTACTTTAGCCTGTGCCAAAGCGTCCCGTGCATGCTTGCAGTTCTTCCTTTCCAGCTCGAACATACGTTTCCATTTCAGAGCTTCATTGGCCGTTGTTGCCAGTTCCTTCAGCTCTTTAGGTGCAGTTGCCTTTCTATTACCGTCCGTAACACTATCCCCCTCTTCTAAGTCTTCGTCTCGGAAGATAGTTTCTCCCTTCTATAAATAGTATAAAGGCAACAGGTCCTCCGGCCTGTGCTCTAAACTGTAAGATCCTTGACTTCCTTTCCTTTCTGCTTAGCTTCTTAACGATGACACGTCCTAAGTCATCTCTAATACGTGCTTGCCATTTAGCTTCTTGAATCTGTAACAAACCCTGTTACATGCCGTCACCGTGTTCTCGCTGTCGTGATAACGGTCTTTAATGCCTAATGAATCCGGCTTCCGGTCGTTGTTCCGAATGTGTTGATCGCAACGTGAAGTGCGATCTTATTATAACTCAACCTGAGTAGAATCGCCTCAATCGCGATAAGAAGAAATTGTAGGAGTAACTTTGCCATGCTTAGGAGGAGACAGTAGCCGCCTATTCCCGTAAGTTACGCCTTTATTAGCAGCTAGCCTAAATAGATTCTCGGGAGAAGGAAATGTTCCAGCGTGAGCTTACTTTAATTGACGAAGTTCATGCGATAGAGAAGGAAGAGTAGAACTGTTAGAATTAATCTGGCATACTGCTACCTGCAGCGTCTGGTGTTGCCTTGCCTTTCTTCTTAGGTTTTGAGTGGAATGTCTTCTATTCTCCTTACTCACTAGACCCCGCTTTAGAGCAAGCCTTCTCTGCTTCTTTTAATGGTACTGGTTAATTAGCTCTAAACTGTTCTTCAAGTTCCTAATTGGCTCCCAAGTGTCGTTTTCAGGTCCGTAACCTTTTTATCTGACTAAGTACTTCCACTAACGCCTAAACCGTTGGTAGTTCAAAACCTGTTAAACTTCATACTCGGTATTGTCTTCTTTGAGTTTGAGTCTTGTCTACAATTTGGCGTCCTGTAGTGCTGGTTCTAATTTGGAGACATGGAAAACTAAGTGAATTCTTATATCTGTAGGTAGCTGTAGTTCGTAATTCACAGGTCCTGTTTATCATTTAACCTTAAATGGTCCCAATTTTACGTGATCCAGTTTTCGTGATGGTCGTTTTATTTCCAAATTTTCTTTTTTTAAGAAAACCTTATCCCCCTTCTCAAAGGTTGGTCCCTTAACTCTAGATTTGTCTTTAATTTATTTGCTAAGATTGCCTTTGTGGGTGATTTTCTGTGCGATTTCCTTGTGTAGTATCTATAAGTCTTCGACTTTTCTTCTTACAGATTCTGATACTTTATCTAATGTTCATGGTTCTCGATAAGCTGTAGGCTCATAACCATAATTCGCATAGAATAGTGATTTTCCTGTTGTTGATGACTTTGCAGAGTTATATATAAACTCAGCTATCAGTAGTAAGTCAATCTAATTGTCTTATAGTTCGTTAACATACATCCGTAGATATTGTTCTAATGTCTGATTTGTCCGTTCTGTTTGTCTATCCGTTTGTAGGTGAAATGCTGTTGAGAGGCAATGCTCAGCCCCTAGCCGTCCTATAAACATCTTCCAGAATGTTAATGTGAATAATTTGTCTCTGTCTGTGATAAATTCTCATGGCATTCTATGTTATGCAATTAAAATTTTGATTAGCAATATAGCCAATTCATCCGCTTTAATTTCCGTATAGGTTGGTTCAAAGTAAGCGTACTTTATCAGTCTATTAATAATAACTAATATCATGTCGTACCATTAGCCCCTCGGGGTTGTGATTGTCGGTATTCCCGTAATAAAGTCCATTGTGACTGATTCCTATAGTTTGTTTAGTGAAGGTATTAGTTGCATGAGTCTGTACTCCTTATGTCTTGATGCTTTATTCTTTTTGCATTTAATACATTCTGAAAGAATATTCCTAACCTTACTCTAAATTCCTGGAATCCAGAAGTGTCTGTTAATCCGTTCTATAGTCTTCTCAACTCCTTAATGTCCGTGCATTTCGGCTGAATGTTGGTCCTTAATCAGCTCCGTTTATAATTCGTCTAGTACATAAATTGTTCTTTAGTCCAGATTCTAAAGTAGTCGTCTATTGTTGAATTCCCTTATTCGTTTTTCCTAAGTGTTCTTGACAATGACTACTGATTTAACATCTATTTGTAAGCTTCCCAGGGATCCGTCTTATCTTTGCTTGAGTATTATGTTATGTATCTCTAGTATGTCCCTTATGTAGTCTGCTCGTCGACTAAGTGCGTCAGCCGCTGTATTTTCTTTTCCAAATTTGTGAAGTATTCAGAAATCGAAAGTTGATAGTAATTCCCACCATCTGACTTGTCGTTGATTTAACTTCTTTATTGTTGTAAATGCCGTCAGATTCTTGTGATCTGAATATACAACAACCTGGTACTTGGCTCCCTCCAAGTAATGTTTCCATTTTTCAAATGCTTGAACTATTACCAACAGTTCTTTATCATGAATATCATAGTTTAACTTGGCAGTTGTGAGTTTATGAGATAAGAAGTCTATCAGGTGCTTTCGTCCGTCGTCTTGTGCTTGTAAGAGAATGGCTCCCGTAGCTCTGTCTAATGCATCTGCATGTATCTCCGCTTAAAGTCTTGGGTTAAACATTTTCAATATCGGTGGTTCCTGGAACATCTTCTTTAGGGTTGTAAAAGCTTCGTCTTCCCTAGCTTCCCACTTAAATTATCGATCCTTTTTTAGTAATTCCGTCAAGGGTGCTGTAATTTTTGAATAACCCTCAATGAATTGTCTACAGAATCCCGTAAATCCGAGGAAAGAATGAACTTCTTTCGTGTTTGTCGGTGTCGGCCATGATAGAACATCTCTAGCTTTATCCGGGTCAACTGCTATTCCGTTCCGGGATACGGTGTATCCTAGAAATTTGACTTCTTTCCTGTGGAACACACATTTTCCTGTCTGTATATATAAGTTGTGTTCTTTGAGCTTCCGTAATACCTTTCTGGTATGCTCAATGTGTTCTTCTAGTGTCCCATTTATGTATACTAAGATATCATCAAGATATGCTAGTACAAAGACATCTAGATATTCCCTTAGAACATGATTAATAATGGCTTGGAATGTTGCTGGTGCGTTGGTAAGTCCCATGGGCATGACTGTGTATTCATATAACCTATAGCTTGTCTTGAAAGCTGTCAGCCATTCGTGTCCGTTGGCCATTCATATTTAATAGTATCTATCTTTAATATTAAACAGACTGAACCATTTAGCCCCTCTGAGTTTGTACATAAGTTCTGATATCAAGGGTATTGGATAGCGATTCTTGACTGTTGCCTCATTCAATTGTCGGTAGTCCATACAGAGTTGTAGTTTCCTGTTTTTCTTTGGCACAAACAACACTGGTGATGCAACCTCACTTTTGCTTTCTTGTAGGTATCCCTTCTTAATATTGTTATTCAGATATTGTCGTAACTCTTCTTGTTGTTCAATGGATATTTGATATAAAAGTGCTGGTTTCGGTTTCTCTCCTTTCTTAAGTATAATCTTGCAGTCCCAGTCCTTGTGTTCTGGTATTTGGTTTTCTTGTTCTTCCGTAAACTATTTCCTAAATTCCTTCTGGTATTCGTCTGGCACAATAAACGTAGTGTCGTGAAGAATTACTTTCTTTATCCATATTATAGCTTTCGTTTGTCCGTGGTAGTTCTTCCTGGTTCTTATAGACTTTGTTCTCCAGTCGATTAGTGGGTTCCATCATGCTAGCCAGTCCCATCCCAATATGAGATCCTCACTGCCTAGATCCATAATCTTAATGCGGCGGTTATCTGTGTAACCTGCTGCTTTAATAGTTACATTCTCCGTTTCGAGATTAATCAGACCTCCTCTGAATGTTGCCGGACTATCGTCTACGCGTACTACTCTTACAGGTTCTTCCAGAACTCTGGTTAAGGTGTAGTATCTTTATACCTACTTATTTAATATAAGTGTTTCACTAGCCCCGCTGTCTACGAGCGCTTGCGTTTAAAAGCTGTCGATACATGCATCTATATATAACTTGTTTTCGTGTTTTCATCTAAGTCGTGTATAGTTGAGTGCTAACTTCTGTGTTTTGACCTTAGATTAGCCCTCCAGCAGCATAGTCGTTGCTTACTGGTCTTCTAGTTTTTTGCCGGTTGTTGACTCCTGAGTGGCAGTCGTTTCCTTGGTGTTTCTTCCTTTAGTCCGTGAATGGGGTATTGTTGGAGTTGATATTATTCTTATAGTAGCATCTTATACTCTTTTCTTGCTTCTTCTCCATAATTTCAGCACTTCCATTCTAAGAAACATTCTTTGGTTGTCAGTTTAGCATGTAATTCTGTGGCTAACCATCCATCTTGGCGGTGTTCAGCCTAGTGATATCGGCATTCTAGTTAGCACTTATCCCAGTCCAACTGTTTGTGTTTTTCTGTTTTTAAATCCTGGAGTTCTTCTTTAGAATCCGTGTAGATTAGTTCCTGCTGCGTGTTAAGTTCTTGTTTCTGTGCTATCTATTTTAGTACTTGTCTTATTATTAGTCCTTTAACTCGTATAGCATGAGCTGCCTATTTATATTCTTATCCTGTATGCATTTTCCCTCCGCATATCCAGCACTTCTTTTGCATAGATCTCTCGGCGGCATCGTCATCCTGTACCTATAGTATCAGTAGAGTGGGTTCTTCCTCTGGTTTCCTATTCCAGTCCCATCCTAATTCTAGATGTCTAACAGGGTGGTAATAGGTTGTATAGCTTATAAGTAGTGTTAGTTTTTATCTGTGAATCTCATTTATCTACGTGGCTAGTTCCTGTCCACTGAGTCCTTCGTGCTGCTTGTTACCAGCTGCCTGTAATACTTATCAGCACTTATACATCCCGTCTCCTAGAGTGACTTCCTAGTGCTTAGTGATATAATATTTCTTTATGTGATATTCTGATCCGTAGATCCAGCAGTGTCCCTAGCTTACTTGCTGTCTAATCATTATAGATATTAGCTCTTTACCTTCTATTATTTCTTGATTCTGTTTTTGTCTAAATTTCTGATCCTCCGCCTTAAAGGGTCCTCCCTTCTGTTGTATTATCTCATAGAATCAGTTAGCTTCTTCTATGAAGCTGGCTTGATGTTATCTGATAGCAGCTTCTTATATAGTAGTAATCATATCATTAGCTTATTCCGCTAAATAATTCTTGACCTGCCAATATGGTATTTCGTATTCCTGTCTAAGATATGTATAGCTTCCGCAAATCCAGTATTATTCCTTCTGGATTTATTATATGATAGCCTCTTTGGTTATCTAGTCCTTAGCTGGTTCCACTCAGACTATAGTAATCTTAACCAGTGTCTTAGTCTAGACATAAGCCTGTTTAACGTCTACTTTCTGTTGTTTGTAATCTTTGATAAAGTGTCTCTCTTTTCTGCATCTGAGGTATGCCTTGCGCGCATATCAGTCCATTTATTCTCTAGTACGTTTATCTTGTTTCCTTTTGTTAATTCATATATTCTTAACTGATACGTGATTGATTTCCATTACATTATAGATTTAAGTATCCTTCCTATTCTTTCATGGTGTATGGATTACTGGCTTAGTGTTATTTTTCTTTTCTTACTCTCTCTAGTACTAATAGTTATCAATAGTTACTGCTTGTTTGATGATTCCCAGAAGTGTGCTAGGTCGCTTTCCTTGTGAAATCTTATCCTTAATTCTATCCTTCAGTCCTGCGTAGTACATCATGACCAATGGTTGGTCTACCTAATTAAGTCATGATTAGATTTACTTGAATTCTGCTGTGTAATTAGCTGCTGATGTTCGTTGCTTGAGTCGTTAAAGCTTCTAGATTGCCTCCGTTTCTTCGTTAATCTTACTGAAGACTACAATCAATTCCTTCTCGAAGCTCTTATAACTTTTGAAGGTTCTCTTAACATTATCATTACAGTTCGTGAGTCCCGCTGATCCTAGGTTAGGATCTCTTTTTACCAAGTAGTTCTTTGCAAGCGGCTTAAACCACTTCATGGCTCTGCCTATCATGTTTATACCAGCTACCAGAATCTGATCTTAGTCAGTCGTGAATGAAGCTTGATTAAACCGACAGTATAGATCTATTACGGCCATAAACGTTTTGAGATCATCCTAATTCCTGTCGAATTTAGAGGGTGGTTGGATCTTTGCAATCCCTTCTCTCTTATTCTTCGCTGCTTTTACCTGTTGTTGCATACTAATCATGGCATCACGTAACTTCATAATAGCTGCTTCTTGTTCCTGGATGACCTGCTATGCGCTCTTGGTTCCTCCTGATGTACTTCTAGTAGTAAATAAAGGTCCTGCCATGACTTCTTCTTTGCTGCTACTGTCACTTAACGAGTAAAGTTCTTGTTCGTCCTTGTAGTGGGTCGTCATAGACCGTAATTAGAAATTCGTTATTGGAATCAATCCAACGTCCTCTCCTACACTTTGAAAGGGTAGTTATAATGTTATGAGTTGCCTTAACTAAACAGTACGTTTCGCGTTAGCAGCTCTGCCCTAACTGATTACTTAATAAGCTCTTAGCCCTTTCCGTATCTGGAACAGATAGCCCTAAGTTTAACAGGATAGAGTTTGTCTTTATCACAGAGGTAGGAGGGATGTGTATAATAGATTTAATAAGATAGTGTTAAACTATTTCACTCAAGGTCAAGTCTCAACTTAAAGATAAGATCTCGATTTTAGAGTAACTACGAAGAATCCAAAATATCCCTGAGCTATTTTATGTCTCATATTTATAGGAAACCCCTCGTGCGTACATTATATACTTGTTAGCTGTATATTAGATACTGCTAGTAAAGATAAGAGTGATGAGTCCCTTATCTGCCTTATCTATTTTATCTGCTAAGATCCTGTCCTGGTCACGTATGTGACTACTCCTAATCTACTGGTATAGTTCTGTATCTTTGTTCTCACTTCTTAGCTTGTACTTTAGCCTGTGCCAAAGCGTCCCGTGCACGCTTGTAGTTCTTCCTTTCCAGCTCAAACATACGTTTCTATTCCAGAGCTTCATTAGCTGTTATTGCCAGTTCCTTCAGCTCTTCAGGTGCAGTTACCTTTCTATTACCGTCCGTAACATTTAATTAGAAATTATTTCTAACTAATTAGGATTAGATTCTAATAGTAGGTATAAATATAATAAATAAAACCATATAATAGTTTAAATTACTAGTAAGAAATTATTTTATTAATAGAGACTTTAACTTAGGCGCGGTAGAACTAGCTAATTATAATAATAACATATAATAAACTTTTAGAAATTATAAATATTTTAAACAAGAAATAATTATTATCTTTAGAGAAATTAATAAGGAGATAGAAGTAATTTAGAAGCTTTAATAACTTAAGTAATATACATCAGCAGCTAATTACATAGCAGAGTTTAAATAAATTTAATTATAACTTAATTAAGTAGACTAACTATTAGTTATAATATACTATAAGAAACTAAAAAACAGAATTAAAAATAAAATCTCTAAAGGAAAATAACTAAGTACCTTGTTAGAAATTATTAAATAAGTAGTAATTATTAATAACTAGTAGTACTAACAGGAATAAGAAAAAAGAGTATATAGAAAATTAGTAACCTATATACTAAAAAAAACAGATAAGATAACAGAAGTTATAATGAAATAAATATTAATATTAAGTAAATATTTATTAGAAAAGGAAAGTAAATTAAGAAATAAATAGAACGCTACGTATATAAAGCCTGTTTAGAATATAGTAAATAAGAACACTTTATTAAAGACTATAAGTAAAAATAGTTAGATGTTAAGAAAACTTACGTCTAGACTAAAACACCTAAAGAAATTAAGATTATTATAGTCTAAGTAGAATAAATAAGAGATACCATAATAAAAGAAATAATTATAAAAAAAATCTAAAAGAAATAGTGCTAAATCTATGGGAGCTATATATATCTTAAATAAGAATATAAAATTCTATATTAGTAAGTTAAAAATTATCTAATAGAATAACCTAGTAATATAATTACTATAATATAAGAAATAGCAGTATAATAATATAACACAAAGACCGAAAAAGAAACGTAGAGATTTTATAAGGTTATAGAATAAGAAGGTAGGCTATTCTATAGAGAGGACTAAAAGTTTAGATAAAAAAAAAATCAAGAAACTATAGAGAGTAAAGAATTTATATCTATAATAATTATACAGCGCGTACGCTAGAGATACTATTAGATATATAAATTAAAGTACTACTAAAGAGAATATTATATTACTAAACACTAGAAAGTTATCTTAAGTAATAGGATGTATAAATACTAATAAGTACTATAGTTAGTAGAAAACAGATAGTATAAAAGATTAAATAGATAAAAATTAGCTATATAAATAAATAAGATCTATTAATAGGTACTTATATTAATTATAAATAATATAACATACTACCACCCCATCAGACACCTAGAATTAGGATAGGATTAAAAAATAAAGAAAGAAGAAACCTCTTTATTAATACTATAGGTACAGGATAATAACGCCGTAAATAAAGTAATAAGAAAGAAATACTAGATATATATAGCTTCTAACTATATAGAGAAAAACTATAAATAGAATAAACACACCATACGTGTTAAAGGACTGAGGATAAGAAAAGTATTATAATAATTAATAAATAAAGAGAAATTCAACCTATAGTAAGAATTAGTTTATATAAATTTAAAAAATAAACTACAGGATCTAAACTCAGATAAACACAAATAACTATTATAGAATAAATACTATTAATTATTATAATAATTAATTAAACAGCTTATTACTAGTATAATTTATATTAGTAAGTTAGTAACTTATAATATTATAATTACTATCTTAAAAGAGTAGGAAAAGCCGTTGGATAGATTCTAATAACTAATTATTAAAAGTTTATAATAATCTATTATAAGGACGAACAAGAACTTTACTTATTAAAAAAAAAAAGTAGTAAAGAAGAAGTTATAATAAGATCTTTATTTATAACTAGAAGTATATCTAGAGAATAGAAGAGTATATAATAAATTATTTAGAAATAAAAAATAACTATTATAAAGTTACGCGACGTCCTAATAGGTCTATAATAGTAAATTAAAATAAATTAAAAAGAAGAAACAGTAAAGATATAGCCTTCTAAGAAATTTAATAATAACTAAGATAAACTTAAGATCTTTATAGCAGCTATAGATCTCTATTATTATTTTAATTAAAAATTATTTCTAACTAACTAGGATTAGATCCTAGTAGCTGGTATAAATATAATAGGTAAAGTTATATAATAGTTTAAACTACTAGTATAAAATTACCTAGCTAATAAAGATTTTAACTTAGGAATAGTAGGGTTAGCTAACTATAATAGTAACATATAATAAGCCTTTAAGAATTATAAATACTTTAAATAAGAAATAATTATTATCTTTAGAGAAATTAATAAAGAAACTAAAGTAATTTAAAAACTCTAATAACTTAAATAACGGACGTTAGTAGTAAACTATATAGTAGAGTTTAAATAAATCTAATTATAACTTAATTAAGTAGACTAATTACTGGTTATAATATACTATAAAGAACTAAAAGATAAAATTAAGAACAAAATCTTTAAAAGAAAACAGCTAAGTATTTTACTAGAAATTATTAAATAAGTAATAACTATTAATAACTACTAGTATTAATAGAAGTAAGAGAAAAAAGCATGCGGAAGATTAATAATCCACGTACTTAAAAAAAAAATAAAAAAGATAACTAAACCTATAATAAAATAGATATTAATATTAAATAGATATTTATTAGAAAAGGGTAAGGAAAGTGAGCTAAAGAATAAATAAAATACTATACACATAAAACCTATTTAGAATATAGAAAACAAGAACACTTTATTAAAGATTATAAATAATAATAATTAGATATTAAGAAAGCTTATGTTTAGACTAAGGCGCCTAAAGAAATTAAAATTACTATAATCTAAATAGAATAAGTAAAAGACACTATAATAGAAGAAATAATTATAAAAAGAATCTAGAGAGAATAATGCTGGATATGTGGAAGCTATATATATCTTAAATAAAAATATAAAGTTCTGTATTAATAAGTTAAGAATTATTTAGTAGAATGATTTAGTAATATAATTACTATAATATAAGAAGCAGCAGCTTAATAATATAATACAGAAACTAAGAAAGAGATATAAAGGTTTTATAAGATTATAAAATAAAAAGATAGACTATTCTACAAGGAAGATCAGAAATTCAGATAAAAAAAGAATTAAGAAATAATAAAAGATAGAGAATTAATATCTATAATAATTATATAGCGTGTATACTGGGGACACTATTAGATATATAAATTAGAATATTACTAAGAAGAATATTATATTACTAAATACTAGGAAGTTACTTTAGGAGATGGGATATATAAATACTAATAAATACTATAAACAGTAGGAAATAAATAATATAGAAAACTAAACAAATAAGAACTAGCCATATAAATAAATAAGATTTATAAATAAGTACTTATACTAGTTATAAATAATATAATATACTACCACTCCGTCAGACATCCGGAATTAGGATAGGATTAGAATAAAAAGAATAAAGAAATCCCTTTACTAATATTATGGGTACAGGATAATAATGCCGTAAATAAAATAAAAAAATAAAAACTAGATATATATAGCTTTTAATTATATAGGAAAGAATTGTAGATAGAATAAACACATTATACATATTAAAGAACTAAAGATAAGAAAAGTATTATAATAATTAATAAATAAAAAAGAACTTGACCTATAATAAGAACTGGTTTATATAGATTTAGAAGATGAACTATAGGACTTAAATTCAGATAAATACAAACAACTATTATAGAATAAATGCTAGATAAGATGCTAATAATACTAAGCTAAATACTATTAAAAAGAATAGTTAACTACAGACTCATATAAAAAACTTATATATTAAGAATATTTCATAGAATGGAAATGTTAGGATCATAAAAAATAAACTAAAAATATATATAAAATACTTAATAAAGAAGCATGCTAACTCTAGAGATGTTTAATCTATAAACTTAAAAAGAAAACACTAAAGAAGTAACTAACACTTAAGAATCAGCTATAAATAAAAAACTAGAAAACTAATAGGCTATAACCAAGCCACCGGAGAGCTAAGAACTAAAGATTAGAAATAATATATTAATTATATATATATAACTAAACTAAAGGAAACATGAAAGTAAGCTATATATAAATATATATATTAATAGTAATTAAATACTAGTACTTATAAACAGTAGGGCTAGCAAGACACTTATATTAAATAAATAAGTATAAAGATACTAGATACTAACTAGAGTTTTAGATAAACCTATATAAGTAAAACGTATAGACGATAGTCTAGTAGTATTTAGAAAAGATTTAATTAATTTTAAAATATAGAATATAACTATTAAAGCAGCAGGTTACACAGATAACTGTTATATTAAAATTATAAATCTAGATAGTAAGAGTTTTATCCTAGGATAGAACTAGCTAGTATAATAGAATTTAATAATTAATTAGAAGACGAAAACTGTAGGAAGCAGGAATAACTACTATAGATAGTAATAAATAAAAGCTATAATATAGATAAAGAAAGTGATACTTCATAATACCATATTTACTATACTAAACGAATATTAAAAAGAATTTAGAGAATAGTTCTTTAAGAAAGCTAAAGACTAGCTATTAGAATACTAAAACCAGGACTACAAAATCACGCTTAAGGAAGAAACGGATTTGAAACTAAAATTATTATATTAAGTACCCATACACCAGCAGGAAGAATTACGGAAGTTCTTATAAAAAAATTAATAAAAAAGATATATATAAACTAGTTAAAGTAAAATAGCATCACTAATACTCTTTATATTAAAGAAAAATAGAAAACTAAGGTTATATATAGATTATAGATATCTTAATAAAGCTATAGTAAAAAATTATTACTCTATACTACTAATATTAGAACTTATAGATAAACTTAGAGGAGCTAAATAGTTTAGTCTCTTTAATATTAAGAATAGATATTATTAAATATAAATAGCTAAAAAACACGAATAGATGATAGTATTTAAGATAAGATATAAATTATTTAAATACTTAATCATACTAATAGAACTTACTAATATACTAGTAATATTCTAGTTAATTATTAATTATGTGCTAAGGGAATATCTAGATGTATTTATAATAGCATACTTTAATAATATACTTGTATATATAAATAGGATACTAAAAGAATATGTTAAGTATACTAAAATAGTATTACAAAAACTCAAGAAACATAAACTATATATTTAAATAGAGAAATGTGTGTTCTATAGGACTAAAGTTAAATTCTTAAAATACTTAATATTTTAAAATAGAATAGTAGTTAACTTTAATAAGATAAAAGATATACTATCCTAGCCTATACTAATAAATATAAAAGAAGTTTATTCTTTCCTCAGATTCATGGGTTTCTGTAGATAATTTATTAAGAACTATTTAAAAATAATATTACCTTTAACGGAATTACTAAAAAAAGATTAATAATTTAAGTAGGAACAACGCGAGGAAAACGCTTTTATAATATTAAAAAAAATATTTTAATAACCACTAATACTAAAAATGTTTAATTTATAACTTTAAATAGAAATATATATAGATGTATTAGACAGAGCTATAAAAGCTATCCTACTATAAATATAAAATAATAAATATAAGTACTTAGTAGACTTTCTATCTTATAAACTTATAACTACTAAATTAAACTATAATATTTATAATAAAAAGTTATTAGTAATAGTTTAAGCATTTAAAAAATAGAGATATTACTTAGAAGGAACTAAGTAGTAAATTATTATATATTCAGATCACAAGAACCTAACAGCATTTATAATAATAAAGAAATTAAACTAATAATAAGTTAGATAGTAGAAATTAGTTTCTATATTTAACTTTTAAATACTTTATAAGTTAGGAAAAGAAAACACAGCGGCTAACACACTTAGTTAATAAGTAAATTATATAAGAAATATACTAAAGATTTATAATATAATACTTAAATAAAAACCAGATAAATCCCTAGAAAGCTTATAAATTAATATTAAGACTATAGTTATCATTAAAAACACATAGTAGAAATAAATTAGAAAATACAACCATAAACGGCTATAATAGCACGAAATAGGAACTATTTTTATACTAGAAGCATTATAGACTAAACTTATTAAGAATTAACATTCAGCCGAAATGCACGGATATTAGGGAATTAAAAAAACTATAGACTAAATCAACAGACATTTTTAGATCCTAGGAATATAGAAAAAGGTTAGAATTATTCTTTTAAAATGCATTAAGTGCAGAAAGAATAAGGCATTAAGATATAAGAAATATAAACTTATATAACTAATTCCTTTACTAGACCTACTATAGGAATTAGTTATAATAGACTTTATTACTAGAATACTAATAATAACCACTTTTTGAGGCTAATGATATGACATGATATTAGTTATAATAAATTAACTTATAAAATATACATACTTTAAACCAACACACACGGAAGTTAAAGTAGATGAATTGGTAACTATATTTATTAAACTACTAATAGCATGACATAGATTACCATAAGAATTTATTATAGATAGAGATAAATTATTTACATTAATATTCTAGAAAATGTTTATAGGAAAGCTAAGGGCTAAATACCGCCTCTTAATAGTATTTCACCTATAAATAAATAGACAAATAGAATGGACAAATTAAATACTAGAATAATACCTATAAATGTATATTAATAAGTAATAAGATAATTAGATTAACTTATTACTAATAGCTAAGTTTATATATAACTCTGTAAAGTCATTAACCACTAGAAAATTACTATTTTTTATGAATTATAGTTATGAGCCTACGGCTTATTGAGAACTATAGATTCTAAATAAGATATTAGAATCAGTAAGAATAAAAGTCAATAAATTATAATAACTTTACTAGAAGATAGTGAGAAAAATTACCTAGAAAGGAGTCCTTAGTAAACGGTAGAAAGATAAATCTAAAGTTAAGAAACTAACCTTTAAGGAGGGGGATAAGATTTTTCTATTATAAAAAAATTTAGAAATAAAACAACCATCAAGAAAACTAGATCACGTTAAATTAGGACTATTTAAGGTTAAGAGATAAATAGGACCTATAAATTATAAACTATAACTACCTAAGGATATAAGAATTTACCTAGTTTTTCATATTTCAAAATTAGAACCAGCACTATAGAATGCTAAATTATAGACAAGACTTAAACTTAAAGAAGACACTACTAAGTATAAAGTCTAATAAATCTTAGACTACCAGCAGTTCGGGCGTTAGTAGAAGTATTTAGTTAGATAAAAAGATTACAGATTTAAAGAGGATATATAGAAGCTAATTAGGAACCTAAGAAACAGTTTAGAGCTAATTGACTAGTACTATTAGATAAACTAATAAGGGCTATATCCCACAGAAAGGACGACTACAGCGCGTTCTAATCCAAACTAAAGAAAAGAAAAAATAAAGCAGGTTAGGAAGAAGCCGGCACTGTAGGTTGCAGTATGCGAGTTTCTTAACCCCAAGAACAGGCTTCAGCCTCTTTAAGAGCTTGAACCTCATGAATAGAGGCCATCTCTCGATCAAACATCTCTTTCTCTTTAGAATCCAATTTCGCTAGTTTGTGACGAAGCCGAAGGGCTTGGGAGTGAGCCTCTAGGGCTTCCTCCTCAGCCTTTTCAAACTAACAACAAAGTTTCTCCTTATCGTGATCAAGACGATTCTATTCTAGCTGCAAGATAATTAGATCGCATTTCACATTGTAATTATTACAAGCAGAACAGTGACTAGAACTTAAGTTCACTAGGCAATCGTCGCCTCGGCGAGAACAATTCGAATAAGGTGTCGGCATGTGATAGGGTTCGTTATGGATCTGAGAAGCTAAACAGTGAGCACGTATTAGAGACGACTTAGGACGTGTTATCATAGGGAGACTAGGCAGGAAGGAAAGGAAGTCAAGAGTCTTATAGTCTAGAACACAGAGCGGAGGACCTGCTGCCTTTATACTGCTTATAGAAGGGAGAAACTATCTTCTAAGATGAAGACTTAGAAGAGGGGGATAATGTTACAGACAGTAATAATAAGGCAACTGCACCTGAAGAGCTGAAGGAACTAGCTACAACAGCCAATGAAGCTCTTGAATGGAAACGTATGTTCGAGCTTGAATGAAAGAACTGTAAGCAGGTACGGGATACATTGGCGCAGGCCAAGGCACAAGCCAAGAAGTAAGGACAGAAATACGGAACTATGCCAGTGGATTGGGAGCAACCACCCACGTGATAGATAAGGGCTTGGCAGCCAGAGATGCTAGAGGTATCAGAGGCTCTGATATCTCTAACATCTCTGATAGTATCTAATATACTAAACAACGGTACAGAATGTACGCACGGAGGATCTACTATAAGTATAAGACATCAGACAGTTCACGATTACTTTTAATTCTTTATAGTTACTCTAAAATTAAAATTCACTCTCAAGTGATATAGTTTAATACTATTTTATTAAACTTTAATTTACTATATTACTTTCTTCTTACTTTCTACTGAGTTAATTAATTTCTACTAAGTCTAATAAGCTATTTAATTTAGAAGTAAGGGAACTACTAAGTGTTATATAAGCAGTTAGACGGCTTATTACTAGTATAATTTACGTTAATAAGTTAGCAACTTATAATAATAAAATAGTTATTATCTAAATTATTTAATTTTAAAGTATATTTTATGCGTAAGATAGAAGTTTAATAATAGTTTTTTATAAATTATTTTCTAAAGTAACAATATATTTAACAAGCTTTTATTAAGTCTTTAAAAACTTAAAATAGTTTAAGAAAACTATATAAATTTCTAACTAAAGTTTACTATATAAGTATATTACTAAATGCTTTTATTTATAAAATAAGTTAATTTAATTCTTTAAGATAGCTAAATATACTGTAAATTTATTTATTAATTTATTTTCCTTTAAAGTAGTTGTAGAGTATAGTAAAGTTATTTCTAATTTCTAATTAATAAAGCTTTTTATTTAATTTAGAAGAAACTCTATTATATAATTTTATATATATACTACTTTTTTATTTTTCTATTTATACTATAGCTATAACTGTTAGTATATTATCTTTAAATATTATAAGATAAATATAATCCTTTAGTTTTTTAACTAAAACACTTATAAGTTTAGCTAAAAAGTAATTTCTAGCTAGGTTTAGAGTCTTAATACTTTTATACTCCTTTTTTTTTAAATATTAGGATTTTTTTGATCTTAAAACTATGCTAAGAAATTAACGCATAATTATTACTAATATAATATTTACGTGGTAGTTTTTTAATATTGTTTTCTTTTTTAAAAAAAGTATATTATTTTTACTCTATTAGGAAAACAATTAATGGAATTAATTTAGTATAAGAAAATAGTGTTTATATATTATTTCTTATAAGGTATTAGGTTTACTCTTTTATTTTATAATATAAACACTAGTTTTTTTCCTTATAAAATAAGTTTATTACATTATTTTTTTAAGTTAGTAATCCTTTTATAAATAGAGGAAGTAGAAATTAATTATTTAAGTTATACTATTTTAAATACTATTATAGTTTTATTTATTAAAGTAAATTAGCTAAAATCTATAACTATATCTACACTATAAAGATAGTAAAAAAACATAATTAAGATTTAAATAAGTAGTATATACTAAGCTACTATTTTTAGAAATAGGAAAGAAAATTTAGAATTATAATAAAAAATTAATATAGTAGTAAGTAAATACTTATAAAATAAATTAAAGCTAAATTCTATTAAACTAAAATATAAATAGTAAGCTTTTTATTTTACAATCTTAAATATTATTAAGGTATAGGTGTAATATAAGTATAATAATAATATTATATTTATATAATAGTAATACTACACTTATAATTTAAAAAATATTATGTATAGTAATATTTATTTAGGTATTTTACATTATTACACTACTTAAATAAAAAAACTTTTTAAAATATTTAATTAAGTTAAAATAGTAATTTAATATATAAACTATAGCTATTAAAAGTTTAATTTTAAACGTTTTAAATAAACTTATTAGAATAAAATTTAAAAAATAATATATTAGGTAAAATATAAAAGTATTTTAAAATTATACTAAGTAAAAGTAATAAGTAAAAAAAGTTATAATTATTTTATAGCTATTTTACTAAATTATATAAAACTAATTAAAAATAATAACTAAATAAAAATACTATATATATTTAGTTTTTTAAAAAAATAATAACTTTATTTACTTACTAAATTAAATAAAACTATATTAAAAAAATATTAACTAATAATTAATTTTAAATAACGTTTATAAAAATTATATTACTGATTTTTTTATTATATTAAATACTAAAGTATAAAATAAACTTAAGTTAATATATAATATATTTAATAGCTTTATTAAATTAAAATAAAAAGTAAATAAATAGTATTATACTTTAAAAAAATAAAACTATAAAGTTAAAATTTTTTTAAATAAATATTAAATAGTTTAAAATATAACTTTATTACTATAAACTACTATTTTTTAAGTTTTAAAAAAATATTATATTAAAGTATTATTAGATACTAGTTATAAAACTAATATTATTATACTAAAAGTAGTAAATAAGTTAAATTTAATATAATAACTTTTTAATTTAAATAAGTTTTACATTATAAATAAATAGTAACTTAGAATATAAGTAAAAGTAATAATTTACTATAAAATTATTAATTTATACAAAAAAAAAAAAAATAAAAAATAAAAAAAAAAATCAAAATAAAAAAAAAAAAAAAAAAAAAAAAAAAAAAAAAAAAAAAAAAAAAAAAAAAAAAAAAAAAAAAAAAAAAAAATTTAAAAATTTTTTTTTTTAAAAAATGTTATTAAATATAATATAATACTTAAAATATTATAGTTTAAAAAGTTTAATATAATATTTAACTTTTTTAGCAAAAAAATGTAATTTAGTAATTAAAGATTTTTAAAAAATTAAAATTAAACTAAAATAAACTATAAAAAATAAAAAATATAATTTTTTTTTTAAAAAAATAAAGCTATATTATATACTTTATATATTACTAAAGTATTAAAAAAAGTTAAAAAAAATAAAAATAAAAAAAAGTAAAATAAACTAAATTTACACAATAAATATTGCGTGTAAATAAATTTCTTTTTTTAAAAAAATAGGTTTTACTACTTTTAGGTTATAAAACGTATTTAATAACTATTAATATTAAAGAAAGTAAAATACTTTTATATTACTTTTATATAACTTTTTATTATAAAAATTAAATATTTTAAAAAAGTATATAAAAAACTATTTTACTTAAAATTAAATTTAAAAGTCTACTTTTTTAATATGTTTATTTATACTCTTTATATAAAAAAATAGTAAACTATAATTATATATTAATTACTAAAGTTTAAATACTATTATAATTAAAATTTAATATTTATTACTTTTTGTTTAAAAGTCTTTAAATAAACTATTTTAAGCTAAAATTTTTATAAAATTAAACTTAAAAAAATACGTAAAAAAATACATTTTATACTTATTATAACTATTTTAAGTATTTTATTATTATTTTTTTAGTTCTACTAATATTTTTACTATATTTTAAAGTTATATTTAAAAATTTTTATATTTTTTTCTTTAAATATATGTTATGTTGTTTATTTTAATAATATTTTAATTCTTTTTTAAATAGTAAATTTTTGGTTTACATTTTATTTTATAATAAATTTTAAAAGTATAATAAGTTTTTATTATATTTATTACTTTTATTACTTATATAATTTTGTATGTAAAATATTGTATTTTTTTTTTACTATTAATATTTTTAATTATTTTAATAATATTAGCTAATAGCTTTACTTTATTGCTGAGCGTAGCAAAGCTTCTTTCTATTTAAATAAGAAAAAAGTTTTTAATTCAAAACTCTACTAAGGTTACACTAAAAATTCTCATATTCTAATTAGTTAAAAAAATATAATATTATGTGTTTAAATTCTAGTTATTTTGTGCTAAAGGAATACTAAAGTTTTATTAAACTTTTTATAACTAATATTATAATGCCTTGATTAATATTTCTTTTATATAACTTCTCTCACGTAACTTATACTATACTAGAATATATACTATACTTTATTAATAAATCTTTTTTTTTTGTAACTGATATAGTAACACTAAAAATACTATTACTAATAAAATAAACTATAATGCTTAAAAAGCTATATACTTGTGCTATAGAAATAATAATATATTATTTATATATATACTTATACTTAATCTCTTAAGAACTCTATAGTTAATTAGCTATTTAGTATAAATATAAAGCTATATTATCTTTATATTTTCTTTCTTATTATTTTATACTCTTACTATAAATAATTATACCTATATAATACTTTTTATTAAAAGTAGTTATATTTATATGAAATCTAACACTTCTAGGTCCGTTTCTTATACCTTAGAGTCTTTTAATTATATTATATAGTTTTTTATTTCCACAATAGCGGCGCGGTCGTTTTCGTTATTTATTAAATAAATTAAATAATAATAATACTCTAGCTTAAGCTAATGCCTACTGTGCTTAAGCTAAAGTTTAAAAACAATATTATATTAAGTATTAGATAGGTAATAAAGTTTTATTTATATTATTTATCTTATTTTTAATAAGACGCTAAGATGAGTTAAATTAGTCTTTTTAATTAATCTTACTATCTTAAGATACTAAGCTAAATTAGTCTTTATAGTTAATATTTATATTCTAGAATACAGAGCTAAATTAGCCTTTATAGTTAATATCTATATTCTAGAATAATATAATTAATAAGTTTCTGTTTTCTACTCTATCTTTACTCTCTAATATAGGTCTATTTTATAACCTGCTACTATCTAACTCTCTTATAGATTTTTTAAGTAATATTTTCTTAAATGACCTTTTTTTTTGCTTTATAGATTAATAACTAATTAAGAGATTTTACACCTGCCTTAATAAGCCTGTAATGGAGACCTATAGAACTTATAGTAAATACTAGTTTAATATAAAGCTTATAAATAGACAGTGCTTTATTTGCTATAAAGATAAGGCTAAGTACTTAAAACTTAAAGATAACTCTTAAGATCCTAATTTTATACTCTTATTTAGTTATAATACTAAGATAGACTTTAGTTTATAACTTAAAAAGCTTCTAAAACTTTTCTCTATAAAGAAAATGCTAATTACTTAAGTACATATCTTTATAAAAGTCTGCTAATATTAAGGTACCTAATATAAATATACAGGACATATTTACTACTTTTTATGTAATATTAGAAAGATTTTTAGTTTATTATTTTTTTTTATTTTAGGATTTTAATATTATACTCTTTAAGCCACCCTGCTCTTCTAGTAATAATTATAAATATATTAATTAATAGTTTTAAAATAACTATTATGTACGGTGTTGGGTAGTTTAGTATTAGCTATATTTCTTATAGTAAAATTATAATAACTATAGAAATATTACTATTAATAATAAAGCCTTAAGTGTTCTTTTTAATAATAATTATATTAACAGTAATTTACCTACTATTAAAATAAATAAACTATTTTTTGTGTTTATTTAATAAGAATAGTTTATAAATACTATGTAAAGACGTTCCGCCCATGATTAGGCTACTAAAAGTTTAGATAATAATAATATAAATATACTCTATAAGAACAATAGTAAAGACAATAGTGAAGATAATAGTAAGAATAGTAGTAAAGATAGTATTATAAATAGTAATAGTAAAATAACTATACTTAAGAAGCTAAAGGAATTAACTGTAATAGCTAATAAAGCTTTAGAATAGAAACGTATATTTAAGCTAGAAAGAAAGAACTGTAAGTGAGCATAGAATATATTAGTATAGACTAAAACAAGAACTAAAAAATAAGAATAGAAATATAAAACTATACTAAAGGATTAAAAGTAGTAACTTATATAACACTTAGCAGCTAGAAGAAATAGAAGAGCTAAAAAACTTTAGACACTTCTATTTTTTTAGATAGTATCTAATATACTAAACACTAGTATAGAATGTACGTACGGAGGATTTACTATAAGTATAAAATATTAGATAGTTTATAATTACTTTTAATTCTTTATAGTTACTCTAAAATTAAAATTTATATTTTAAGTAAAATAGTTTAATACTATCTTATTAAATCTTAACTTACTATATTACTTTCTTTTTACTCTTTACTGAGTTAACTAACTTCTACTAAGTCTAATAAGCTATCCGATCCAGAAGTAAGGGAACTACTAAGTGTTATATAAGTAGTTAAATAACTTATTACTAGTAAATTTATATTAGTAAGTTAGTAACTTATAATATTATAACTACCACCTCAAGAAATTAGAAAAAACCGTTAGATAGAATTCTAATAACTAATTATTAAGAGTCTATAATAACTTACTATAAGAACGAATAAGAACTTTACTTATTATTAGAGAGTAGTAGTAAAGAGGAAGTCATGGCAAAATTTTTATCTATAACTAAAAGTATATCTAGAGGAATAAAGAGTATATAGTAGGTTATCTAGAAATAAAAAGTAGTTATTATAGAGTTATATAATGCTTTAGTAAATCTATAATAGCAGATTAGAGCTAAATAATATGCTATAGTAATTTAGAAAAAAGGAACGGCTAAAATATAACCTTTTAAGAAATTTAATAATAGTTAAGATAAACTTAAGATCTTTATAGCAGTAATAGACCTCTACTATTAGTTTAATTAAAAGTTATTTCTAACTAATTAAGATTAGATCCTAGTAGCTGGTATAAATATAATAGGTAAAGCTATATAATAGTTTAAACCACTAGTAAGAAATTATCTTACTAATAGAGACCTAAACTTAGAAGTAGTAAGGTTAGCTAACTATAATAGTAATATACAACAGGCTTTCAGAAGTTATAAACGTTTTAAATAAGAAATAATTATTATTTTCAGAGAAATTAATAAGGAAACTAAAGTAATCTAAAAACTCTAATAACTTAAGTAATATATATCAGCAGCTAACTATACTGCAGAATTTAAATAAATCTAATTATAACTTAATTAGGTAGACTAACTATTGGTTATAATATACTATAAAGAATTAAAAAACAGAATTAAGGACGAAATCTCTAAAGAAAAATAGCTAAGTATTTTATTAAAAATTATTAAATAAGTAGTAACTATTAACAACTATTAGTACTAATAAGAATAGAAAAAAAAGGCATAAAAGAAATCAGTAATTTATATACCTAAAAGGAATAAAAAAGACAACTAAACCTATAATCTAATAGATATTAATATTAAGAAAATATCCGTAGGGAATAGGTAAGAAAAGTGGGCTAAAAAATAAATAAAACGCTATACACATAAAGCCTATTTAAAATATAGAAAACAGAAACACTTCATTAAGGATTATAAATAGTAATAATTAGATATTAAGAAGGCTTATATCCAGACTAAAGTACTAAAAAAAATTAAGGTAGTAATAGTCCAAGTAAAACAAGCACAAAACATAGTAACTAAAGAAATAATTAAAAAGAGAATCTAGAAAGAGTAATACTAAATTTATAGGAGTTATATATACCTCAGTTAGGAATATAAATTATCATATTAAAAAAATTAGGAATTATCTAGTAGAATAACCTAAAGATATAATTATTATAATATAAGAAGTAGTAGTACAACAGCATAACGCAGAAACCAAGAAGAAAATATAAAAATTCTATAAGATTATAAAAAAAGAAGGTAGACTATTTCATAAAGAAGATCAGAAATTCAGATAAAGAAAGGATTAAGAGATAATAAAAGATAAGAAGCTAATATCTATAATAATTATACAGTATATACACTAAAGATATTGTTAGATATATAGATTAAAGTACTACTAAAGGGAATACTATATTACTAAATACTAGGAGATTACCTTAAAAGATAGGATATATAAATACTAATAAATACTACAGTTAGTAAGAAATAAATAGCATAGAGAATTAAGTAAATAAGGACTAGCTATATAAATAAATAAGATTTAATAATAAATACCTATACTAGTTATAACTAGTGCAATGTACTATCACCCTATTAGACACTATTAGAAAATAAAGAAAGAAGAAAACCCTTTATTAACGTTATAAGTATAGGATAACGACGCCGTAAATAAAATAATAAAAAAGAAATACTAGATATATATAGCTTCTAACTATATAGAAAAGAACTATAAATAAAATAAACATGCTATACGTGTCGAAGAACTAAAGACAAGAAAAATATTATAATAACTAGTAAATAAAAAAGAGCTTGACCTATAATAAGAACTAGTTTATATAAATTCAGAAAATAAATTACAGGACCTAAATTCGGATGAATATAAATAACTATCTTGAGATAAATGCTAGATAGGATGCTGATAACACTAGACTAAATACTACTAAAAAGAATAGTTAGCTACAGACTCATATAAAAAACTCACATATTAAGAATATTTCTTAAGATAGAAATATTAGGATTATAGAGAACAAGCTAGAAATGTATATAAAATACTTAATAAGGAAGTATACTAACTCTAGAGATGCCTAATCTACAGACCTAAAGAGAAAATACTAAAGAAGTAACTGCTATTTAGAAGTTAGCTATAAATAAAAAACTAGAAAACTAGTAGACTATAACTAAGCTACTAAAAAGCTAAGAACTAAAGATTAGAAATAATATATTAATTATATATATATAATTAAACTAGAGGAAACATGAAAATAAGCTATACATAAACATATATATTAATAGTAATTAAATACTAGTGCTTATAGACAGTAGGGCTAGTAAGATACTTATATTAAATAAGTAAATATAAAGATACTAAATACTAACTAGAGTTTTAGATAAATCTATATAAGTAAGACGCATAGATAATAGTCTAGCAGCATTTAAAAAAGATTTAATTAATCTTAAAATAAGAAATATAACTATTAGAGCAGCAGGTTACACGAATAACTGCCGCATTAAAATTATAAATCTAGGTAGTAAGGATTTTATCTTAGGATAAAACTAGCTAGCATAATAGAATCCAACTATTAATTAGAGAAAAAAAACTGTAGGAATTAGAAATAACTACCATAAATAGTAATAAATAAGAGCTATAATATAGATAAAGAAAGTAATACTTTACAATACCACGTTTATTATACCAGATGAATATTAAAAAGAATTTAGAAAATAGTTCTTTAAGAAAGCTAAAGACTAGTTACTAGAATACTAGGACTAGAACTATAAGATTATGCTTAAAGAAGGAACGGATTTAAAATTAGGACTATTATATTAAGTACCCATACACCAACAGGAAGAATTACGGAAATTCTTATAAAAAAATTAATAAAAAAGATATATATAAACTAGTTAAAGTAAGATAGCATTACCTATGCTCTTTATACTAAAGAAGAATAGTAAACTATAGTTATATATTAACTACAGATACCTAAACGAAGCTATAGTAAAAAATCATTATCTAATACTATTAATATTAAAACTTATAAATAAACTTAGAGGAGCTAAATAGTTTAGTCTTTTTAATATTAAGAATAAATATTACTAGATATAAATAGCTAAAGGACACGAATGGATGATAATATTTAAAATAAGATATAGACTATTTAAATACTTAGTTATGTTAATAGAACTCATAAACACACTAGCAATATTCCAGACAATTATTAATTATGTGCTAAAGAAATACCTAGACGTATTTATAATAGTATATCTTAATAACGTGCTCGTATACACGAACGGAACGCTAAAAGAATATATTAAATATACTAAAAAGATATTATAAAAGCTCAAGGAACATAAGTTATATATTCAGACAGAGAAATGTGTGTTCCATAGAACTAAAGTCAAGTTCTTAAAATACTTAGTATTCTGAGATAGAATAGTAGTTAACTTAGATAAAGCTAAAGATATTCTATCTTAGCCAATACTAACAAACACAAAAGAAGTTTATTCTTTTCTTGGATTTACGGGTTTCTGCAGATAATTTATTAGGGACTACTTAAAAATCACAGCCCCCTTAATAGAATTACTTAAGAAAGATTAATAATTTAAGTGGGAATAACACAAAAAGAACGCTTTTATAATACTAAAAAAGATATTCTAATAACTACTAATATTAAAAATATTTAATTTATAACTTTAAATGGAGATATATATAGATATATTAGACAGAGCTATAGAAGCCATCTTATTATAAATATAAGATAATAAATATAAGCATCTAGTAGACTTCCTATCTCATAAACTTATAACTACTAAATTAAACTATGATATTTATGATAAAGAATTACTGGTGATAGTTTAAGTATTTAAGAAATAGACACATTACTTAGAAGGAACTAAGTATTAAATTATTATATATTTAGATTATAAGAATCTAACGGCATTTATAATAACGAAGAAGTTAAATTAATAATAAGTTAGATAATAGAAATTAGTTTCTATATTTGATTTTTAAATACTTTATAAGTTAGAAAGAGAAAATATAGTGGCTAATGCGCTCAGTTAATAAGTAGACTACATAAGAAATATACTAGAAATTTATAACATAATACTAAAACAAAGACTAGATAGATTTCTAGGAAGCTTATAAATAGATATTAAGGCAGTAGTCATTATCAAAAACACTTAAGAAAAATAAATAAGGAAATTCAACAATAAACAGCTATATTAGAATTTAAATTAAGAAATAATTTATATACTAAATGTATTATAGACTAAGCTTATTAAAAACCAACACTCAGCTAAAATGCACGGATATTAAGGAATTAAAAAAACTATAGAATAAATCAACAGACACTTTTAGATCCCTGGGATATAAAAAAAGGTTAGAAACATTCTTTTAGAATGTATCAAATACAGAAAGAATAAGGCATTAAGATATAAAGGATATAGACTTATGTAATTAATTTCTTTACTAGACCTACTATAGGAATTAGTTATAATAGACTTTATTACAGGAATACCGACAATAACCACCTTTAGAGGCTAATAGTATAATATGATACTAGTTATAATAGACTGACTTATAAAGTACGTATACTTTAAATTAATATATACAGAAATTAAAGCAGATGAATTAGTAACTATACTTATTAAACTATTAATAGCACGATATAAATTACCATGAGAATTTATTACAGATAGAGACAAATTATTCACATTAATATTCTAGAAAATATTTATAGGAAAGCTAGGGGCTGAATATCACCTCTTAACAGCATTTCACCTATAAATAAATAGATAAATAAAACAGATAAATCAGACACTAGAACAATATCTACAAATATACGTTAATAAATAATAAGATAATTAGATTAACTTACTACTAATGGCTGAGTTTGTATATAACTCTGTAAAGTCATTAACTATAGGGAAATCACTATTCTTTACGAATTACAGCTATAAGCCTACGGCTTATCGAGAACCACAGATTCTAAACAAGATATCAGAATCAGCAAGGATAAAAATCAACGAATTACAACGACTTCATCAAGAAATAGCAGGAAAAATCACCTAGAAAGGAATTCTCAGCAAATAGCAGAAAGATAAATCTAGAGTTAAGGAACCAACCTTTAGAGAGGGGGATAAAGTTTTCCTACTATAAAAAAATTTAGAGATAAAACAACCATTAAAAAAACTAGATCACATTAAATTAGGACCATTTAAGGTTAAAAGACAAACGGAACCTGTGAACTATAAACTATAACTACCTAAAGATATAAGAATCCACCTAGTTTTCCATATTTTGAAATTAGAACCAGCACTACCAAATGCCAAACTATAAACATGACTCAAACTTGAGGAAGACACTACTAAGTATAAAGTCCAACAGATTTTAGACTACCAGCAGTTCAGGCGTTAGTGGAAATATTTAGTTAGATAAAAGGGTTACAGACCAGAGGATGATACGTAAAAGCCAATCAGGAACCTGAGGAACAGTTTAGAGCTAATTAACCAGTACTATTAGATGAACTAATAAGGGCCGTATCCCACAGAAAGGACGACTAAAGCACGTTCTAATCCAAACCAAAGAAAAGAGAAGGCAAAGTAGATTAGAAGGAAGCCGGCACTGCAGGTTGCGGTATACAAGTTTCTTAATCCCAAGAACGAGCTTCAGCCTCTTCAAAAGCCTGGACCTCACAAATGGAGGCCATCTCTCGATCAAACATCTCTTTCTCCTTGGAATCAATTTTTGCAAGCTCACGACGAAGACGACGTTCGCGAGCTTAGGCTTCTTAGTCAGTAAGAAGAAAGTGGCGACAGGTCTCAATAGCTTCGTCCTGCGCCTTCTCAAGCTAATGGCGAAGTTTCTTCTTGTCACGATCAAGGCGGTTCCACTTAGGCTGCGACATGACCAAATCGCACTTCGCGTTGCGATCGTTGCAGGCCGAACAACGACCAGAGCTCAGGTTCACCAGGCAATCATCGCCCCGGCGAGAACAGTTCGAGCAGGGTGTCGGCATGTGGTGGGGTTCGTTACGGATCCGAGAAGCTAAACGGCGAGCACGTATTAGAGACGACTCAGGACGTGTCATCGTGGGGAGGCTGGGCAGGAAGGAAAGGAAGTCGAGGGTCTTACAGTCTGGAACACCGAGCGGAAGACCTGCTACCTTTATACTGCTTATAGAAAGGGGAAACTATCTTCCGAGACGAAGACTTAGGAGAGGAGGATAGTGTTACAAACAGCAACAGCAAGGTAACTGCACCCGAGGAGCTGAAGGAATTGGCCGCAACAGCCAATGAAGCCTTGGAATGGAAACGTATGTTTGAGCTGGAAAGGAAGAACTGTAAGCAGGCACGGGATGCATTGGCACAGGCTAAAGCAAGGGCCAAGAAGCGAGGACAGAAATATGGAACCATGCTAAAGGATTAGGAGCAGTGACTTATGTGACACTTGGCAGCCAGAAGAGACAGAAGAGCCAGAGGGCTTCGGACACTTCTATCTTTTCGGACAGTATCTAACATACTGAACACTGGTACAGGATGTACGCACGGAGGATCTACTATAAGTATAAGGCATTGGACGGTTCACGATTACTTTTAATTCTTTATAGTTACTCTAAAATTGAGATTCATACCTTAAGTGAAATAGTTTAATACTATCCTGTTAAATCTTAACTTACTATATTACTTCCTTCTTATCTTCTATTAAGTTAACTAACTTCTATTAAGTCTAACGAGCTATCTGATCTGGAAGTAAAAAAACTACTAAATATTACATAAGCAATTAGACGGCTTATTACTAGTAAATTTACGTTAGTAAGTTAGCAACTTATAACAGATAATAGTAAAAATAATAGTAAGAATAATTCTACTTCTTAAGTTATTATAGTCCTGAATTTAGTTTCTAATATATAGAAGTTAGAAATTCTATAGCATTAAGCTAGAGCCTTAGTCTTATTATCTATAGTATTTATTTAATATATCTCTTTATTAGAGTTTAACTATAGTAAGGCGTTACTAAGTAGGGTTTTTCTAATATACTTTTTTATAAATATAAGAGAGTATATAAAGCCTTACTAATAATATATTAACTATAAGTCTTATGTTAAGTATATATTACTATATAAGAATAGCTATATAGCATAATATCCGCGCTTTTATTATATAGTATTTAATATAATTATACGGAAGTAAGTGAACATAAAGTCTAGTTTCTTTATATTAAAGATATCTAGTAATAAAGGGATCTCTATTAATAAGCTTTAAAATATTTTTAAAGATACTAGTTTCTAGTCTATAGCTATACTAAACTTAGTTATGTGTTTTACTAGATCCCTCTATAGAACGCGCTTTTTTTAAGCGGATAAAAATAAAGATCTTAAAGCTATAATATATAATTCTATTTCGCTATTTACTAGAACTAATACTAAGACTAATACTGGGACTAATATTAAAACTAATACTTTACTAAATATAGTAACTAAGGAGTCTAAGCTGATTTTTTTTTTCTATAGCTAATTATTATTAAAATAACTTAATATAATATTTCTTTTAATATAATAAGTAAAAAAATGCTACTCCCGCCGCTAGAATTAAAATTATATATAATAATATTTAAGATAATTTCTCTATTTTTACTTATTACTTTTACTATTATTTCTAAGCTTTTAAGAATAAAATACTTATTCCTAAGTTTAGTATTATTAATAGCTAAAATTGTTTTAAATAGTAGAGTTATAGTAGTATTTATAACTATAGTATATACTATTATAAAGATACGCCGGATCCTGATAAGGAGCTCTTTAATAAAAATAACTACAATACTTTAGCTAAATTTATTAAGTTTTAAAAAGTATATATTTCTGTTATATATTTTTAGCTCTAATTATAAGGTATTACTAATAAAAGATCGTCTCTTTTACTTACCTATTTTAATATAACCTAAGACTTTAAGTAATTATTCTTAATCTTAACTAGGATTTAAATTTACTATTATATAATAGTATATTACTTAAAGTTTAATAAAAGAATAAAATAGATTAAGTGCTGATTTTTTGTTTTCTAGCTATTTACTAAATTCCCTACTATTTTTTAAGATAAAGGTAAGTTATACTATTAGTTTTATCCTATACGTAACTACTTTTAATTAAATATATATTATTAAATACTTCTAATAAAATAGCTTACTAATACTGACATTTAATTATATATAAGTATAATTAGTGTAATAGTATATAATAGAAAGTATACTACTAAGTAGAAATAGCAGTTTAAGGACTATAAAATTATAATTACTAGAATTTTATTAAAACTTAATTCTAAGAGGCCGCTATACTCCTTCGTTATAAAAATAATAAATAAGCTTATTAGTAAGTGGGACTAGTTTATTTAGAAGATTACCTATTTTCTTTTTAATTTACCTTTAGTTTATTACTCTTATTAGGTACTTAATATTAATTATTAACTAGAAAAGAACTAGCTAAATATATACTATTTTATAAAAAAAAAGTAGTAAAAATAATAGAACTCTTAATTATAATAAAAATTTTCTCTAGAAGTATAAGGATTATTCTAATCTATTTAATCTTTCTTTCTATAACTTTCTTTTTAAATATAATTATACTGGTGATATGAAGAAGAGACCTTAGGCTAAGCTAAAAATTTTAAACTTTATATTCTAATATTATTTTAACTATAACTTAGCGTAGTTTACTTGTGTTAAACTTATACTCCATTATCCATTTTAAAAAATAAGTAAAATTCTTTTATTTAAGAGTAGAGTATTTACTATATATAAGAAGACTTACTAACACTATAAGTCTAACTATACTTATTTATAAGATAATTTATATAAAGAAGAAGAACTACTTACTAAAGAGAATAATTCTAATCTTAAAGATATTAATAAAAAAGAAAATGACCTTAAGCTATCTTAGAAAGAATTAGCTACTTATTAACTAAGTATATAAAGTATTTTAGTTAATAGAGAAAACTTAGGAGATCATTTTAAAAATCATATAATAAATTAATTTACTTAAATTAATATCTATAATCTTAATCTCTTTATGTACTAGAAGTAATAAAAAATTAATTACTTTATTAACTTTACTATCTAGGCTATAAGCATATATAAAACCCTTATAGAAAAATAAAAGTTATTTAATAGACTTATTATAAACTACTATTAGTTACTCTTAACTAGAGAAGATCTCTTATAGTAACTAGTTAACTTAGATAGAGAAGCAGAATCTGGAAAGATATATATTATAGAATTTACTTCTACTAAGCTTAATAACTTAGTTATTACTTATAGATATTATTTTCTAATAATTTAAGCAGCACCTATAGGTTGCGCTGCTTATAATATTTCTAGTAAAATATTAAATATACTATTTTATATTCTAATTAAGGGTATAGAGTTTACTAAGTTGTTTTTATAAGCCCTTTAGGATCTTTAAGCTACGTTTAAGAATATTTATTATCTAGTTATAAACAAAAAATCTATAGTTAGCTTAAAGATATTAGTTTAGGTTAATTTATAGTGTAAGGAGATTTTCCTATTATCTAGTTATCTCCCTTTTAGTAGCTTAAGTATTATTTTAGCTAGAAATTTTTTTTAACTTCTACCCATAAGTATAAGGCCTCTATATAATACTTATATATTTTAGAATATAAGTAAGATATTTAGGCAGCAGCTATATTAATAGTTTAAAAAAAACTATTATCCTTAATATTATAATATAATAGTAGGGTTATGATTAGAAGACTTTTCATAACACGCTTAGCTATTTTCGTGTTAGAAAGATTATAATTTAAAACTAGCTTTTATTTACTACTAGGATTTAATTAATACTTCTTATAGATAATATTAGTTTATTCTAAAACACAATTTATATTTATGCTAAAAGAGTATAAGTTTAGAAGTTAAATTACTACCGGCTATAAGATTTTAGCTAGCCTATAATAGTTATTATAGCTAGTTATAAGAGCGTAAAGGCTAAAAAGTCTATTATAAAAAAAGCTAGAAACTTAAAGTCCTTACTTTTTTTAAGTATTAGCTTATAGGTTATGCTTATAGATAATATATAAATAAAAAAAAGCCTAGTAAATAATGCTCTAGGTATATTAGATAATATTATATAGTTTAATAATATTATAAATTTTTAAAAAAAGCCTCTTTAGCGTTACTTGTTACTTTTAATAATTATAATAAGCTATCACTATATAGAACCTTAAGTAGGAAGAGTATAGTATTAATTTTCTATTATTATTAGAATTTCTAGTATAGAAAAGTTATATGCTTATGGACTTAGTTTCTTTTAATAGTAGCTTATACTATTACTATTTATAAGTCTCAGAATATTACTGTTAAACAGGCTGTGCTAGGTATATTAGATAAAAAAGACTTTATTTTTAAATTAATTTATATAGCTATTTCACGCTGCAAGTCTCTCTAGAGTGTGTTATTTATAAATAGTTTTAACTTTTAAAAATTAAGATAAAAGAAAAGTAATATAACACGTATAAGATAAATTAATATTAATAAACGATTTTAATATCAAGTCACGGTTTCTAATACGGTGTTTAGATTTTAAAGGGGAGTAAATATATATATAGATTAGTAGACTAATATTAATTAATACTAACTAATATCTAGAAATACGCTATTTTATATTTACTTTTATTTAAAACCATTAAATAGCTTAATCTACGCACTAACGTTTTTTAGTATAGAATTAGTATTATCTAAAAGCTAATTAAATAAGTACTTAGCATTATTCTTATTAAAATTCTTAAAGTAAAACTTCTTAGTGAAATTTCTAATTATATTAGACTAAAAGACACCTAAAAGGCTAAGGTATTCTAAAATAAATACTAACTAAATTTCGGACTTAAGATAATAGCTATAAGATTATGCTGTAGTTACTACTACTATAATAATACATTCTAGATAGCTAAATAAGCTATAGAAGGGTGGAATTAGGCAGCTATTAATTAAATCTACTTTAAGTATTAAGGCGCTATGTTTAATGGCTAGAGTATATAAAGCTTTTAAGACTAGAATTTAAATTCTATTAATAATATACTAATACCTAAACTAATATCTTACTTTATAGTAGATGCTAAGTAGTATGGCTGATTTCTTTTTATTAGAAATATCTTTAAGATTTATACTTTTCTATACTTAGCTAACTTAATCAAAACGCTTAGCTTATATTATTATTATTAGATATTTCTAGACAGGTATTAGTCTTGGTATTAGTCTGAAATTAAGAAAATATATACTAATTTTAAATCATGATATGCTTATAAGCCTTATTATATATCTAAAATTTATCTAAGTAAAGAGCTATCTTAATTTTTTAATAATATTTTTTAATATTATATTTTAAAAGTATTATACTATGCACTACTGTATTATAAAATCTACTATAACTAAATCTTTAAGTACTTAAAGTTATTTTTTTATATTAGTAATTAATTCTATCTTATTATCATTACCTGCCTTATTATTACTGAGGATAGAAAATTAAATAGGATAATTTTTATTAGGATTATATAACTTTACTTTTTAGATTTAATAAATACTATCTTTAAACCTGCTAACGTTAGTGACTAATACTAAAACTAATATTTTATCTATTTATAGTTTCTTAATAGCCTTAGTCTTTGCTTTCTGCTTTAGATTTTTAGTTATAGTCTTTTTATTTTTCTCTTTAGTAGTATTAATTTTAGCTATATAATTCTTTATATATTTTATTTAATATTTTAAGATAAATTTATTTATTGTATTTTTATTACGTGCTAATGCTAGTTTTCTATTTTCTAAATTATTATACTTATTTCCTCTCTTTAGTAGTATGCGCATTATTTGAATATTTCTTATTATTTTTTTAATGTTTGTTTAGTAATATTATAGAGATAGGTTTTACAGCGCATTTTAGAAGCATAATAAATAACTAATAAATAAAATATTACTAAAATATAGTATTAGTTTAGATATTAGTTTACGTAAAGTATAAACTTATAAAGATTATTTTAGTAAGGTTAGTGAGTTAGTGTTAGTAAAATAGTAAAATAAAATTAAATAAATAAATAATCTATACACTAAGCAGCTAATTATATACTTATATCTTACTAAAATTTTTCTTTTACTTATCTTTATTTTTATTTTTACGCGTTTTTAATTTTAATGCGCTATAAATTTTAATGCCTACTTTATTATTTACTTCTATTATTAATTATTTTATTTTAACTAATACTTATTTAATATTTTAATTATAGTTAGTATAGAATAGGTTACGCCCACTAGCTCTAATAAGCCTTATAAAAATCTTTTAGGCATAGAGTAGGTTATACTTATTAGTTTTAGTAAATTTTATAAAGATTTTTCTAGCATAGAGCAGGCTATATCTACTAGTTCTAATAAATTTTATAAAAATCTTTTAAGTAAAGCACCACGCAAGACGGTTACTTCTATAGATTAGTTCTTAATATTAGTCTTAGTATTAATTAATTATAACTAATATTTTACCTACTATTCTAATAAGCTTTATAAAGATTTTTTTAGTATAGATTAGACTATATCTACTAGTTTTGATAAGTCTTATAAAGATTTTTTTTAGCATAAAGCAGGTTATAGCTACTAGTTTTAATAAGTCTTATAATTTTTTTTTAATAAAGCACCACGTAAGACTGTAGCACGTAAAACTATTATTTTTATAAATTAGTTTTTAGTATTAGTTTTAGTATTAGTTAATTATAACTAATACTTCGCTTACTAGTTTTAATAAGTTTTATAAAAATCTTCCTAGTAAAGCAGCACGCAAGACTGTTGCTTTTATAAATTAGTTCTTAATATTAGTTTAAGTATTAGTTAATTTTAATTAATATTTTATAGTTTTTTTATTTTAAATATGTATTAAACGGCCTTCTGTAGCTTTAGCTAGTAATAAATTTTAAGTTTTACTATCTCTATGTCTTAAACCTTTTGGTAATTATTATAAACATAAAACTAGTAATAAGTTTTTCTAGTTTTTATTTCATTTCCTTTCCTTTATTTTTTATTTTTTATTTTTATTTTTATTTTTAATATTATGTTAACAATTTACAGCTAGTGTGCTATATAAGATTAAATATTATTAATATTACTAAAAACATTTATTAAGGCGTCTTTTATTCTAGTAACTAGTTTATAAGATTACTAGAGATTTTAATAATAATTTCTAGTTTTAGGCTATAGTTCTTAACGCTCTGCAAGAAACTACAAAAGCTTTCTTAATTAATATTTTTAAAAATAAGTATTTTTAGGTATTAGTTTTAGTATTAGTTTAATTAGCTTTAGTTATTAATCTATCTGCTATTTATACTAAATAAGTTATAATTTAGTCTAAAAATCTTTATCACTCCTTTTAGATTATCTGCTGCCTAGCTGGCTATATTAATTTTATTAGTAATATAAATTTAGCTTATATCACTAAAGCCAGCTATTACCAGTAAAGGCTAATAATAAAGAAATAAAGCTAGATATAGAGTTTACATAAGGTTAGAGTTTAGTATTCTATTTCTAAATAGGAGTTTTAGTAACTATTCTAGGCTTAGAAATAAATAAAAATTTATACTATAGCTTAATATAAGTAGCTATTAGTAACTTGAAATTCTAAAGTAAATATATAATATACTTTACTACACTCAGCCTACTAACATTTATATTAACTTTAGTATTTTATTTATTATTTTAAAGTATTTATTTTACTCTTTACTTAGTATTTATTTTTTTTAGTATACTTTTTTACTAGTAACTAGTAATTATTTTTTTAAGCTATTTACTATATTTTAGTTATTACTATTTATATTATAATATAGTTTTATAAAAACTATTATTTTTAAGCTATTTAAATTAAATATTATATAGAGTTTTTATACAAACTATGCAGGCCCTTTTATTTTTAAAATTTTATATATATTTTATTTATAGCTTTTATATATTGCTTTATAAGCTATGTTTTATAATTTATTTTATATTATATACTATTATTATAGTTACTAATTTTATTTATACTTTATTATTTTTTATATATTAACTTTATAACCCCCACTAGTTTTACAAAATAAAAATGAATTTCTATAATTTATATAAAAATAATTATAAAAATAGCTAAATTATATTATAGTCTTATATAGCATTTATAAAAACTAATTATAGTAACTTATTATTATTATAATAGAAATAATAAATATTTATAAGTAAATTATAATACTTAAAAAAGTTTATAGCTACTAGAAAAAGAAGCTATAAAAAGCTTAAAAGTAGATTATAAACCTATATATATAGCTATAGTCTAAAAGCCTAATATCTATTATTTTTACTATCTTTATTACTTTTACTATTTCTATTTCTATCTTTATCTCTATTTTTATTACTATTTTAATTAAAACTAAATTGTTTATAACTATTTCTTTTCTATTTACTTTTATTTTATTTCTAATTTATACTTTTTCTAAATGCCTACTTAACTTTAATAGGTTTAGTAGTAACTAAAATAACCTTTAATACTTTATAGTATAAATCTATATAAAATGATTATAAATTAAAACTATTTTCTTACTACTAAATTCTATATAGCTTATGTAAATAAATAACTTAAAAGTATATTATATAAGTAAGTTTTTTTATATATTACTAATAGTATTTACTACTTACTAAACTACTTTATAATACTAGAAATTTTAAAGTAAACTTATAGAAACTTAAATTAAGCTTATAATACTTAATAAAATCTATTTAAACTTTGTTAAAAGAACTAAGAATTTAGTACCTTTCTAGTAGAATTCTAATAGTTAGTTCTTAAATCTAGTTTATTTAAAGACTTTCTACTAACTTTTTTAAAAAACACTGTTTATAAAAAATTATAAAATATATTACTTTATAATTTATTATTAAACTACTAGTATTATTTACTAGCTTATTATTTATAAAACTTTACAAACTACTACTACTACTATAATCTAGCTATTTTTGTAAGTAGTTATAAAACTTATAACTTTTAATTTATAATTTAAAAGCATATTATTTTTTTACTAATAGTTATTTTTACTATTTTTATTACTAAATGCATAAATCTAAGCTATTACTACTAACTAAATTTTTTAAGTTAAGACTATAAAAAACACTATAAATACTATTACTATAGCTTAAAAAGTTATTTTATTACCTACTACTTTTACTCTAATACTTGTTAGTTTTAAAGTATTTTTATTTATATACTATTTAGTTTACTATTTTTTTTATTTACTTTTTTATTTACTTTTATACTTTATTATATTTTCTATTATATAGTCTAGTAAAAGCCTTAAGCTATAGCTAAGTTATGCTTTAGTTTTAGAACTATACTTCTATAAAATTTTATTATAGTTTAATAGAAATTTCTAAGAATTTTTTTGTAGCTCTTATATACTTAAGGTTATTATATATAGTAAATATACATAGCCTTTATTACTATACTATAAAGACAATATATAGGTTTCTTTAACGTAGTAAGTATGAGTATAATTTATATTAAGACTTTAATAATAATATAAAGTCATATAGTAACTTACTAACATAATATTCTAATAATATAAAAATATAGTAAGGTATAGTTTAACTAATTTATTACATAACGAATTCTAAAGAGTTACTCTAAAATAAAAAGATAAGTATAAAGAAGAAAACTATTTAAAAGCTAAAGAGAATACTTTTTATATAGTAATTTCTCTACCTATAATTTACTTAGTAATAAGTCTTAATAAGTGTGTTAAGTTCTTATTACTACTTATTATATTTATTTATTATATAACTATTATATATAAGATGTTACGTATCTTCTTTACTATTAAATTTATTAATTACCTTAATAATATTAACTAGAAGCCCTGTTTTTTGCCTTTTCTTTTAGAGTATCTACTTTATTTTTTATCTAGTATTAAGTTCCCATATATACTTCTTTACTAATAGCTAGTAATTCTTTTTTAGTTAGTTTTTTATTTCTTATTTGTAATTATTATTTATAATAAATTCTTACTTATTACTATCTATAATACTTACTCTCTTTTTAGACTTTTAGCTTAAAAGTTCTTTTATTTAAACTTTAAATATAAGAAAAGTCTGTTTCTTTAGAGATGTTATAAGTGTCTCTAGAATTTCTTTTTCCCTTTACCTCTAATAATACGTAAAGTTAAGTCTTTAACTATTTGTAATTATTATTTTATAAAATTAATTTAGAATTATAATCATTTTATGCTAACTCTATGTAGTTTATGTAAAAAAAAAAAGAGTTTTTATTATTTTAAAATTTTTTTATCTAGCTATTATTTTAAGTGCATTTCTTAAAATTATAAATATAACTTTATAATTTTTTAGCTAGAGTTTAATAAATCTCTAGTTAAGCATTAGCGTTTTTATAATTAGCTAGAAATAACTAAAAATACTATTTTAGTTACTAAAGCTTATAAGTAATAGCTTTAAAAGTAGCTTACTTTAGTTAATAATTATAATTATAAGCTATTTACCTATAAGCTTACCTTAATTAAAGAGATACAAAATTTAGAGAAGAAAAAAAAATAAAAGATTTTTAAATTATTATAATTTATAATATCTCTATCTACTACTTTTACTATTTTTTTTTTTAAATATCTTTTTTAACTAAAAAGCTATGTAGGCTTTCCTCTAAAATTTAGTATTATTAAATTCTTTAAATAGAATTAATCAATTATCTTAGAATATTACTTTAAGTTTTTAATAAATTTCTAGGTATTTTTCTCTAGTTTATAGTTCTTTTATTTAACTAGGTATTTCTACTAATATCTAAATTATTATATCTCTTAAATTTCTTTAACTTTATACTCTAACTAGTATAGCTTTATGTTTATGTCTATTACTATTAGTGCGTTCAGTAATATTAGTTTAAGTAATAATATATAAACTACTAAATAAATTCTTATATTTTATAGTAGTCTTAATTTATAGTTAATTAGTCTAATAATTTTACTAATTTTAAATGGTTTAATTCGAACGTAATTTAAGTTTTTACTTAGTTATTTAGTTTTTAAATTTTTATATAGTAGGAAAACTTTATTCTTTTTTTTAAGAATTAGTTTTTTAACTCTTAACTTATTAGTACTCTTTATAGTTTGTAAGTTCTTTAAGATAATAATTCTACTAAAATTATTATATAAATTCTATAACTATTTAGCTTTATTTTAGGTTTAATAAAATTCACTTTTTAATTTATATAATTTTTTATAAGCTAATAGCTTACACCCATAATTAGCATAAAATAGTAATATATTAGTTATAAATAATTTTATACTATTATAAATAAACTATACTAAAAGTAATAACTTAACTTAATTCTCTTAAGAGTAATTAATATATATTCTTAAATATTATTTTAGAGTCTGATTAGTGCGCTCTGTCTGCCTATTTATTTAAAATTAAAAACTTATTAAAAACTTATTTTTTAATTCTAACTTAGCTAACAAGGTTTTCTAGAAGTATAATATAAATAATTTATTTTAATTAGTAATAAACTCTTTAGGTAATCTGTGTTTTAAGATTACTATTTTTAAAATATTATATACTAGTTTCTTAGCTAATAAATTCATAGCCATTAAATTAAAATATATATACTTAGTTAGTTTATTTATGATAATAAGTATTATATTATATTCTCTATCTATTTCTAGTTCCTTAGATAATAGTAATCTTGTAATAAAGTCTATTAAAACTAACTACTATAGTTATTTTAGTGCTTCTAATAGTTATAAAAGTTTATAAAGCTTATATTATACTAGTTTATTTTTTTTATATTCTAAATAAGCTTTAATTACTTCCTTTACTTTTTATTTTAATCTTTTGATATAGAAATTCCTAGAGATTTACTTTATAGTTTTCTTTATTTCTTAGTATCTATATGTAATAGCTTTGTGATTCTTTGTAATTAGTTTCTTATATAGCTTTTCTAGCATATAAATAAGTCTATTCACATATATAAGTCCTAATTCTAAGTTCTAAAAGTTTTATTACTTAAAATTCTGAATTCTTATTATCTAGTAATTTTTGACTTTAGTGATTGCTATAATTCTTAGGTAAATATAGCTTAAAGATTTATTTAATTCTATTATTAATACCACGTTTAGTATTAGTTTATGTTATTTTATATAATTTAGTTATTAGCTAAGTACGTCTACTGCTCGGTTTTCTAATTCTTATTAATAAAATATTTTAAAATTATAAATAGCTAGTATCTCTAATTAGTATATCTATCTTTAGTTTAGCTTCTTTATAGTAGTAAAGTTTATTAAGTTCTTATAGTCTAAAAGGACTTCTATTTAATACTTAGCTTTTTTAAGGTAAATTTATTATTTCTTAAATACTATTACTACTGTTAATAGTTTCTTGTTATGAACATTATAATTTAACTCAGTCCCTATAAGTTTCTTTAATAAATAGTTTATAGAATAGAGATATTATTATTATATTATTAATTATAAACTATTTCTATTACGTAATTAAATACATTTATTTCTAGTATAATAAATAATTCTAGATTAAACATTTTTAATATAAGTGCTTAAGTGAACTTATTCTTAAGTTTTTTTAAATACTTACTACTATTTTTATTTCTAACTAAATTTATTATCTTTCTTAGTTAACTCTGTTAAAGGTGTCGTAGTTTTTAAATATTCTTTTATAAACTTTCTATAGAAATTTATAAATCCTAAGAAGGACTATACTTTATTAATTATTATTAGTATTAATTAGTCTTATATTTCTATTAATTTCTTTATATCTACTGAGATTCCTTCTCTTAAAATAATAAATTCTAGGAACTCTATTTCTGTAACATGGAATTTATATTTTTCCAACTAGATAAAAAGGTTATACTCTTAAAGTTTCTTTAAGATTTTCTTTATATATACTTTATACTCTTTAAGTATTCTGTTTATATACACTAGCATGTTATCTAGGTACGCTATTATAAATATATTTAAGTATTTATAAAGTATATAATTAATAACCGCCTAGAAAATTCCTAGTGTGTTTATTTTTTTTAAATGGTATAATATAATACTTAAAGAGCTCATATCTTATTTTAAATGCTGTTAACTATTTAAATCTTTTCTTAATTTAAATTCTATAGTATCTCTTATAGATATTAAATAAGCTAAATTATTAAGCTCTTTAGAGTCTATTTATTAGCTCTTAAATTAATAGTAATAGATATTAATTCTTAGTTATAGCTTAATTTAGTTATCTAAAATCTATACATAATTATAGTTTTTTATTTTTCTTAGATATAAATAATATTAGTAAAGCCATTAGGCTTTCACTTAATTATATATATTCTTTCTTAAGATTTTTTTTTAATATACTGTTTCAATTCTTCCTGCTGTACTAATAATAGAGAATATATTAATTCTAGTTTAAGTTCTTTCTTATTTTTAACTAGTATTTTATAGTTTTAAAATTAATATTTTAAAAGTGTATTTTTCTCTTTCTTACTAAATAAATATACAAATTCCTTATATTCCTAAGGTATTTAGGCTTTAGTAGTATTTAAGGCTTTTTAAATTTATACTACTCTAATATCTTATAGTTATTATTATTATAATTATTATATAGTCTTATATAAGATTCTTTTTATTCTAGAGCGTTTTTTTTATATATTTAGTTTCTATATTCATACTACTTTCTTTATTAGATTATACTATTAAATAGTTTTTTTTACTAATCTATTGTTAGATTATGTAATAAGAGTTAATCTTATTTTAAAATTATATTAAACTCTTTTATATTTAGAATATTAATATAGTAGATATTTTTATAGTCTATTACTTTTAGCTTTATTACTATAGTCTTTAAGTTAATTAGACCTTTTCTAAAGATTATTATATTATTATTTACTTACCTCACCCTTACTAAATACGCCTTTTCTTAGTATAATACATTATTTTATTTAATTTATTAATTTAAAATTAATGTTTTGTCTACTCTATTATCTACTAGTACTTTTAAAGATTTTTCGTTTACTTTTATATTAAAATAAAGATATAGTTCTTACTATGCTTATTATAATTTAAGAGCTCTAATAGCTATATTACTAGCTTAAGTTTTTTATTAATAGTTATTTAGTTTTTTAATATAGAATCCCGTATGCTGTGCTTTTAATTTTTATTATTTAAATTAAAATACTCCTATTTAATGTGTATAGGGTAGTAGTTATAATAGTATACTAAATATAAAAATTTATAATACTCTTTTCTTACTTTATTTCTGTGTATTAAATATTTCCATTTTAGGAAATATTCTTTATAAGAGAGTTTCAGGTAATATAGGTTGAAACTTTATTATCTAATTTTTTTTTATAGTATTTATATCCTAACACGTATTTCTTTTAATATTATTATTTATATTAGTAGTTTTACTAGCTGTTTTTGTTTTTTATATTAACTATAATATTTAGGGCTTTTAGAATTTATCTATTAGGTTTCTATTTTTTTACTACTTTTTTATATGCTTTTTATTCTTTTAGTTTCCCTATCTAGATTAAATATATTATTTATGTGCATGCTTTTCTTATATAGTTAACTAACTTATAAATTTAATATTTCTAATTCTTTAATTATTAAAAGATATTAGTATTTTTAATTTATATAGTAGGTAAAAAAGTTTTTGCTTTATTATACTTATCTTTACTCTCTAGCTTAATGCGTTTAATTTAAGTCAGTTCTTCTTCTTAATTTCTAGAAATATATAATTTTCTTTATTAGATATTTATAAGAAACTAAGATACTACTCTTCTTATAAAACTATTATACTATAAAAATACTACTTATCTTAACTAGTTTTTTAAACTATAAAACTCCTCTTCTAGTATAATCTCTTAATGTTTGGTTTTATAATTCTTATTTAAATATTAGTCTAATCTATAGATTTAATATATATCTCTATTTAGCTATTACTAGATAGTTATTATCATAATTCTAAAAGTTTTATATATTAAAAATTATATTTCCTGAAATAGCTATTATTCTTTATTAATTTTTTATAATATAAGGGATTAAGCTTCTAGGCTTGTTACTTAATATTATTCTTTAACTACTTTTTATAATACCTCTTTTAATTATTACTAGTTACTTATAAGTTTGTGCTTTGTTTTCTAATGCTATTTTTTATAATTTTTTTCTATAATATCTATTAAATCTATAAATCTAATACTAATTATTATTAAGTTTTTTTTAATAACTTTAACTAATAAGGTTTCTGTTTACTACAGGTCTTATTTTATAAGCTTAAGTTTTATTCTTATTATTATAATTCTTAATTTCTTATCTAGGCATTTCTTTATAAATTATTTAATATTATTATATTTTAGATATGCTTTCTTGTTAAGCTGCTTATAGTATTTTTAAGTTATAAGCTATTTCTTTAGCTTTTTTTATAGTCTAAGTTTCTTTATCTAGACCTTATTAATGTCTATTTTATTATATATCTATTCTTATTATATTAATATTTTTTTCTTTTCTATAGTTATTATTTAACTTTTTTTATATTTTAATTTATGCTTATACTGCCAATTATTAATGCATACAGCAGATTCTATAAGGGCGTAAAAATTATCTAATTAATTTTTTCTAGTTAATTTATTTTTAACTTAGTTTTTAAGTTTAGTGTAATAAGCTATTATTAATAGCATATTATCCCAATCAATTCATGACTATAGTTAACGAAATTCTATAGTATATACTAAAACTAACTTTATTTATTTAAGGTTTTGTATCTTATGTTTTGCAGTTCTTTTTTTATTAATTTCTTTAATAACTATAGTTATTTAAATTTTGAAATTATTATAACTCTAGAAAACTGCCTTTGCCTTATTAGTTATATTAGTTTCTTTAATTTTCTTATCTATATAATTTCTAGCTAAAGGTTTAAACTAATTTATAATTCTACCTTTTATATTTATATTAGCTATAAGAATTCTATTTTAATTCTTAGAAAAAGTATTTTTATTAAAGTAGGTGTATATTTCTATTTTTGTTAAAAATTCTTTAAGGTGTTTACGTGTCCTGTTAAATCTTTTTAATAATTATACTTTAGTACTAGATATATAAACTCTTATATTAGCTTAGTTTTTTAACTCTATAATTATTTATTATAGCTCTATAATCTGTGCCTATTATTACTATATAATCTAGACTATAGATAATACTAGTACTAAGGCTAAACTATTTAGTTTTACTATTATATATTATTTATATAACCCGTGGGTACTTATAGTGTTATAGTTTAATAGAAATTTCTAAGAATTCTTTTATAGCTCTTATATACCTAAGGTTATTATATATAGTAAATATACATAGCCTTTATTACTATACTATAAAGACAATATATAGGTTTTTTGAACGTAGTAAGTATGAGTATAATCTGTATTAAAGTTTTAGTAATAATATAAAGTCACATAATAACTTACTAACATAATATTCTAATAATATAAAGATATAGTAAAGTATAGTCTAACTAATTTATTATATAACAAATTCCAAAGAGTTGCTTTGAAATAAGAAGATAAGTATAAAAAAGAAAACTATCTAAAAACTAAAGAGAACGCCTTTTATATAGTAATTTCTCTACTTATAATTTACTTAATAATAAGTCTTAATAAGTGTATTAAGTTCTTATTACTATTTATTATGCTTATTTGTTATATAACTATTGTATATAAGAAATTATATATTTTTTTTTACTATTAGATTTATTAATTATCTTAATAATATTAGCTAGAAGCTCTGCTTTTTACTTTTTCTTTTAAAGTATTTACTTTATTTTTTATCTAGTATTAAGTTCCTATATATACTTTTTTACTAATAGCTAGTAATAATTTTTTAATTAGTTTTTCACCTCCTACTTATAATTATTATCTGTAATAAACTTTTATTTATTACTAACTATAATAAATCTCCACTATTACTATTTATAAAATATTAATTAAGAAAGAGCTTAATTTATAGTTTTATATTTTTATATTATTTACTAAACTAACTTTTATTACTACTAAATATTTAATATAGTCTACTAGCTATACTACTACTATTTATAGCCTTATTAATAGTAGAATTAAAAAAGACTTTATTAACTAAAATTAGGCTATTTTTATGGACTTCTAGTTTTAATAGCTAAAGAGACCATTTTACCTTAATATTATAAATAAAACTAAGTTTTATAGTAGACCTATTACTTTATATATTACTATAAGAATTTATATTAATAATTATACTAAAATAATCTACTTGTTTGCAACTATTTTAGAGTTGTATTTTATTATACTAAAAGTATACTAATTATAACACTATAACTCTTAAATTAACTAGACTATAAATATTTTTATATTTAATAGCTTATTTTACTATAATTATTATAAAATTCTATTTATCTTAGCATAAACCTATAGAGTTGCTTTTATTTTATAGAAATTAATTTCTAAATTCTACTATAATTAGAAGAACTATAGAAAGTAAAATGTCTATTTTATATTTCTAAAAGTTTATACTATATATACTTATTACAGCAGCTACTGCCTATTTATTATTTTTATAAAGAATATTAAGTAAGTTTTTACTATAACTAAAAGTATAAATCTATAAGAAAAGCTTTTACCTAATACCTAGAAATTTCTATTTTAGTTTTATTAGTTTTTTTTACTAGAAGAAGCTAAAAACCTGCTACTATACTACTTATATAATTATAATATTTAGCTAACAAAAGAAAAAACTCTACTCTTTAGTTATTTATATTTAATATTTTATATAAAGCTATAAGTACTCTATAAATAGTTTAATAAGAATTTTTAAAAGAAATTTATTTACTTTAATAGCTCTCTAACTATATCTTTAGTCTTATTTATAAAAAAAACAAATAAAGAACTCTAATTTTATATTAACTATTATATACTAAATAAAATTATGGTAAAAAACTATTATTTACTACTACTAACTAAGAAACTACTAAATAACTTAAAGAGGATATAATACTTTTCTAAAATTAATATTTTATAAGTTTTTAACAACCTTTGTATTAAAGCTAGCTAAAAGTAGTTTACTATATTCTAAACCTATTTTAGCTTATATAAAATATTAATAATATTATTTAAATTAATAAATGCCTTTGTAACCTTTTAGTAGTATATAAATAATATTTTACAGAAATACCTAAACTACTTTTATACTATTTATATAGATAATATTTTAGTCTATAGCTATACTTATACTAAATATAAAGAATACTTTTATTTAATACTAGAAAGCCTATAAAAGACAGGCCTACACGTAAAAACAAAAAAGTATAAATTTTTTATAATTAAAATCTAATTTTTAGGCCTAATTATAGGCTGTAATAGTATTTATATAAAATTAAAGAAAATTAAGATAGTAGCTAACTAGGTAACACTAACTTATATTATAAATATATAAGTATTTATTAGTTTTATAAACTTCTATTACTATTTTATATAAAGATTTTTTTTATATTACTACTTTACTAGTTTACTTAACAAAAAAGAACATACTATTTAACTAAAATAATAGCTATAAAAAGGTTTTTTAAAAATTAAAAACAGTATTTACTACAGTACCTATTTTAGTATTATTTAATTAGAAAAAAGAAATTATTATTAAAATAAACACTTCTAACTACGTTTCTGTAGAAATATTATTATAATATAAAAATAATAGTATTCTATAGCTTATTGTATTCTTTTTAAAAAAGTATTTAATAATAAAGTATAACTATAAAATCTATAATAAGAAACTATTAGTAATTATTTACTACTTTAAAGAATAGTAGCTAAAACTTAAGAAATATACGTAACTAATTATGGTAATTATAAACTACTATAATTTAAAATACTTTATAATAATAAAGTTACTAAACTACTATTAAGTCTATTAGTTTAAATTCTTATTCTACTTTAACTTTAAGATTATATACTGTCTTGAAAAGTAAAATATAAAGTTAGATTCTTTAACTAAAAAATTAGCTAATTTATTATAAAAAAAGAATAAAAGACTCTACTACTAAAGTTAAATTGTTTTAAAGTAAAAAAACCTAGAATTACTTCTAGCTACTATCTTATTTACTATAATTAATTATAAGAAAAAATTAGTTTATTTCTCTAATTTATTAAAAATCTTTACTTGTAGTATTATTATAATAATCTATAACTAGTTTTACTAATATGCTACTAAACTATTATTATCTACTAAATTTATTTTTACTTTTAATTTTATTACTACTATTACTAGACTTACTACTGCTTTAGAACTTAAATAAACTAAAAATCTACTACTACTAAGAATTTAAATTTTATTCTAAAAAGGCTACTATATTAATTCTGTAATTAACTTTATACTAACTAACTTATAAAATAAAAACTATAAAAATAAATACCTAACACTAGTTAAGTATACTAAAATAAGTAGATATTTATAATATAAAGAAAGGCTTTATATACCTAATATAAATAAGCTAAAAGCTAAACTACTTTATTTTTACTATAAAAGCCTTATTACTAGTTATATAAGCTATAATAAAATATATAAATTACTATTTTATAAGTACTATTAGTCTTATATATATAACTTTATTACTTACTAGTTTTATAATTATTATACTTACTACTATACTCTTCTATTAAGAGAAGTTTGTTAAAAAGTTTTAAAACTACTACTTATTCTAAACCATATTTAAAAGAATGTGTTTATAGACTTTATTATTTACTTATTATTAAGTAGCTATTATAATACTATAATGATTATAACTTACTATTTAATAAAAATAAAGTATTTAATTTTCTGTTAAATATATTATAATATTAAAAATACTATTTATTTATTTCTAATATATATATAAAAGCTCTACAGGTTACTAAGTACTATTTTTTCTAATTATAGACTTTAGTTTATTTTTAAATTTTAAAAGTATTTAAACTACTAGCTAAAAATTATAACTTTACTATTAATTATATACTATCTTAAAACTAATAGCTAATTAGAATAGACTAATATAGTTTTTAAATAATACTTACAGTTATATATTAGCTATTTATAAAATAATTAGTTTAAATAGCTACTACTAGCTAAGTTTATTTTAAACTCTATTTACTTAAAAAATACTACTATTTTTCTATTTTTTATAAACTATAGCTTTTATTTAAAAGTTAGATTTAAACTATTAGCTACTATTTACTCTATATAAAACTAAGACTCTAAAAAGTTTATAGCTAAAATATAAGAAATTATAGACTACTTATATACTAAACTATTAACTATATAAGTTTATTATAAAAACTAAATAAACATACACTACTACTTTACTTGTTTATTTTATATAGAAAATTATATATAGCTAAATGTCTAAAATATTAAAACCTTACACCTTATAAAGAAACTAGATTAAAAAAATCTAAGCTTATTTTAAGTTATAAAAACTATATTACTATATGCCTACTATTTTAAACTATTAAATAAGTTTTATTTTTATAATATGTTTTATATTAGCTTGCTTTATTTTACTGTAATTAATTTATTATTCTACTAATAGATACTACTCTTTTTGTTAATAAAAATTAACAGTAAATAAAAGTAGTTTATTAAAAAAATTATTAACTTTTATTAAAACTCTTATAGCTGTAATAGCACTTTATAACTAAAATATATAATTAAATAAACTAAATATAATAAGTTAACTAAGACTCTTATTTACTAAATAGAAAATACTATAAATGTAATTTAAGTATTCTACTAGTAGTACTCTAAGAAGTCTAGCCTTTAAAGTAATTGTAAAAACTATAACTATAAGAAAAAAAATACTATTATAGTATAGTTTTATAAAAACTATTACTTTTAAGCTTATTTAAATTAAATACTATATAAAGTTTTTATATAACCTGTATAGGCTTTCTTATTTCTAGAACTTTATATATATTCTGTTTATAGCTTTTGTATATAGCTTTATAAGCTATGTTTTATAATTTATCTTATATTATATACTATTATTATAGTTATTAACTTTATTTATACTCTACTACTCTCTAACAATTTATAATACTTATTTTTTTTTTAAAATAAAACTTTTAGTTTAAAGGTTTTTTTTATAATATTATAAGTACTTTTAATTTTTTTTTTTAATAATATTTAAAATTAAGTTATTAACTATTTATAATTATTATTTAATAAAATTAATTTAAAATTAAAATTAATTTATACTAATATTATATAGTTTATATATTTTTTTTATTACTTTATAAATTTTTTCTTTAGTTAGTATTTTAAGTATATTTCTTAAAATTATAAATATAATTTAGTAGTTTTTTAATAAAAGTTTAACTAATTATTTATTAAGTTTTAGTACTTTTATAAGTAACTAAAAGTTACTAAAAAAATACTATTTTAAAAGCTAAAGCTTATAAATAATAACTTTATAAATAGCTTACTTTAATTAATAATTAAAAATATAAACTATTTATTTATCAACTTACTTTAATTAAAAAAAATGTAAAATTAAAAAAAAATAAACAAAAAAATATAAAAGTTTTAAATTATTATAATTTATAATATTTTTGTTTACTACTTTTACTAAATTTTTTAAATTTTTTAAGTAAAACTATTTAATTATTTTAAAACATAACTTTAAGTTTTTAATAAGTTTTTAAGTTTTTTTTTATTTATATTTTTTTTTATTTAATAAAGTATTTTAACTAATATAACTTTATATTAATATTTATTAGTAGTAGTATATTTAATAGTACTAATTTAAGTAATAATATATAACAAACTAAATAAATTCTTATATTTTATAATAGTTATAATTTATAGTTAACTAATTTTTTTATTTTAATAATTTTAAATATTTTAACTTAAATATAATTTAGTTTTTTACTAAGTTGTTTAGTTTTTAGATTTTTTTATAGTAAAAAAACTTCTTTTTCTAAAAATTAGTTTTTTAACTTTAGACTTATTTATACTTACTATAAATTATAAGTTTTTTAAAGTAATTTATTTACTAATTTTATTATATAAGTTTTTAAGTTACTTAGCTTTTAGAGAAGTTTTATATAATTTATTTTTTAATTTTTATAGATTTTTATAAACTAATACCTTATAATTATAATTAGTATAAAATTGAAATTTATTAGTTATAAATAACTTATACTATTATAAATAAATTATACTAAAAGTAATAACTTAACTTAATTTTTTAATAGTAGTTAATGTATATTTTCAAATATTATTTTTAAATTTAATTAGTATACTTTATTTATTTATTTATTTAAAAGTAAAAACTAATTAAAAACTTACTTTTTAACTTTAATTTAATGAATAAAAGTTTTTAAAAGTGTAATATAAATAATAATTTTTTAATTAATTTTTTTTATGTATTTTGTATTATAAAATTAAGTTCTTTAAATTCTTATATATTAGTTTTTTTACTAACAATTTTGTAACTATAAAAATAAAGTATATATACTTAGTTAACTTATTTATAATTACTAATATTATATTATACTTTTTATTATGTTTTAGTTTATTAAATAATAGTAGTTTAGTAATAAAGTTTATTAAAACTAACTATTATAATTATTTTAGTATTTTAAGTAGTTATAAAAGTTTATAAAACTTATATTATTCTAGTTTTTTTTTAATATTTTAAGTAATTTTTAACTATATTTCTAACTTTTTATTTTAATTTTTAAATGTAGTAATTTTTAAAAATTTATATTATATTTTTTTCTACTTTCTAGTATTTATATATAATAGCTTTATAATTCTTTTAAATTAGGTTTATATATAAAAATACTAGTATATATATAAGTTTATTTATATATTTAAACTATTTTTAAAGTAGTTTATTAAGTTTATTTTTTACTTTTACTTAAAATATTATCTAATTTGTTTTATTTAATAGTTATTAATTTTTATAATTATTACTATTTTTAAATAATTATAAATTAGCATTTTATTTAATTTTAATTTTAATAATATTATATTAAGTATTAATTTATATTATTTTATGTAATTTAAGTATTAACTAAATATATTAGCAACTTTATTTTTTAAATTTTTTTAATAAAAGATTTTAAAAATTGTAAATAGTTAAAGTTTTTACCTAATATATTTATTTTTAGTTAAGCTTTTTTATTGTTATAAAACATGTTAGATTTTTATAATTTATAAATACTATTACTTAATATTTTTTTTTAAATATATTTACTTTTAATAAAATAAAATTTTTTATTACTTTTATAAATAGTATTATAGTTTTTAAGTATTTTTTTATAAGTTTTTTTATAAAAATTTGCAAAACTAAGAAAATATTGCGTGTTTTTAACTATTTTTAGTATTAACTAGTTTTTAATTTCTATTAACTTTTTTAAACTTATTAAGATTTTTTTTCTTAATATAATATAACTTAAAAACTTTACTTTTATAACATAAACCTTGCATTTTTTTTTGTTAAATTAAAAGGTTATATTCTTAAAGCTTTTTTAACGCTTTTTTAACATATTTTATATATTTTATATATATTTTATATATTTTTTAAGTATTTTTTTAAGTATACTAATATATTATTAAAAAATGCAATTATAAATATGTTTAAGTATTTATATAATATATAATTAATAACTATTTAAAAAGTTACTAGTATATTTGTTAATTTAAATAGTATAATATAATATATAAATAGTTTATATTTTATTTTAAATACTATTTACTATTTATAGTTTTTTTTAACTTAAATTCTATAATTTTTTTTAAATATTAAATAAACTAAACTATTTTGTTTTTTAAAGTTTATTTATAAGTTTTTAAATTAATAGTAATAAGTAATAATTTTTTATTATGTTATTTAATTATTTAAAGTTTATACATAATTATAGGTTTTTTAATTTATTTTTAAATATAAATAATATTAGTAAAGCCACTAAATAGTTTTTATAAGTTATAATTAAACTTTAACTTTGTACTTTTTTATTTAAAATCAATTAAAAATTAATTTATAGTTTTTTATAATTATTAAAAAAAAAATTCTTTTAATATAATTTATATTGTAAAAAGTTATATTAATAGTATAACTTTATTTAAATTATTTACTATTAAAACTAGTAAAATATAAAATATTTAAAAGTAGTAAAAAAAAATAGTGTTTTTAAATATAAACTAAAAGTTTACTAATATAATTTATATTAAGTACTTTAATATTAATTAAAGTAATAATAAAATAAAATAAGTTATTTATTAAGTAGTATATAACATATTTATTTAATAAATAAGTAGTTTATAAATTAATAAAAATTTAGTATTAAAAATATTTTAAAAAGTAACTTAACTTTAAAATAAACTTTTAGTAAACTAGTTTAAAAAGGTTAAAAATATTTTTATTATAAAAAAAATTTAAATTTAAAAAGAAAAATAAAAGTAAATTACTTATTAAAGTTTAATTTAAAATAAAAACCTATTAAATTATTTAAAAAATAGTAAAATATTACAAAATATAATAAAATATAAATATAAGTTATAAAAAGTAATAATATACTAATATAAAAAATTTAATAATATATTCTATAAGTGAGTGGCCCACTTAAGTGAGCGGCTTATTTTATTAAGTTTTAACTCTTTTACATACTTATAACACCGCAACACTAGTAGCTATTACTATAATATTTAGGTAGTAGATAGCTAGTCTATTTCTTAGTTTTTTTATAAGTTCTTAAGTTGTGCTTAGGTTTGTAGTAGCGTTTATAATATTTTTACTTTAATATATTAGCTATCACATGCCTGCTACTCTAGTATATTTTAATCCTAATTTATATATTAACGTTTGCTTAAGTAATTATCTCTAAGCTCTCTGCCTTTATTAATGTTTTTTACTTCTAAATTCGCTTTTTTTAGCGCTTTTTGCGTTGTGTTATAGCTTTATTTACTTTTTAAAGCTTAGTAACCTTTAAGTATAGTAATATAGCTTCATGCATTATTAGCTCAGTACCCTTTATAAGCCGATAAATTAACTCAAAAATGTGTATAGGTAAGCTATTTTAATGCTACTAAATCTAGTTATAAATTAAAGCATTTTAAGACCCTAATTTAGTAGCTATTTTAGGTGTTTTTAACTTCTAAATAGTATCCTCTACTATAGGGGGGACTAGCATCCGAAGCTGAATATTAAGCTTTAAAAGTATAGTATTTAAGTTAAATAGGATTAAGCCAGCACCTTAAAAGCCTACATAGATATTACTTTCTATAAATATAGCTTAATAGACTATTTTAAACGCTAATAGAAACTTAAGCTTTATAATATAGTAGATATGGTTACGGATAAAATCCTTAACTTAGTACCTATATGCATCTTTTAAAGGTGAAAAATAGTTTATATTAAGTGGCTAAAGTAGATATAATAAATAAAATAGTATATAAAGTATAATAATACTCTTCTCTTTATAAAGCTACTGAAATTTAAGTGAATTATAGCTTTTATAGCTATTAATTATTAGCAGATAATAGACGCCTACTGTATAACTCTTTATATACTTATTAAAGTACTGTAGCTACTTAATACTAAGCTTATTATTTATCTAGCTATTATTACTTAATAAAATAACTTAATTTAGTAGTATATTATTACCCTTGTACCATGCAGAAAGATGGTACGTTTCTATAAAGATAATAAATAATAGGATTATCTATTCTTTTATATTAATACCCTAAATTACTATAACCTACTTATAATTACCTAGCTGCACTATTTTACGTTAATTATATTTATTAAAGTTTATAATAATTTTACTGCCTGAAATAACACCTATCTAGAAGCTAGTCTTATTAAAGTTATAGATATCTTCTTTAGTAATACCATACTTCTTAATTATATACTATATATAGTTAAATAAGGCTTAATAATCTTAAAATCCTTACATAAAGCTCTCTAGTAATTATACCTTTAATTATAGACTATTTTAATCTTTAAAGTTTGCTGTATAAAGTTTTCTAGCTAGTTCTTACTAACTAGGCTAGTAGAGCGTGTAGTAAGTAGATAATTAGCTATATCTCTTATAGCACTAAGCCTAGAGAGAAATCCTCATAAATCTAGGTTAAGTATATATTAAATAATAACTAATTCTTCTAGCTTAGTAAGCTTCTTTGAATTGGGTTTATAATTATGTTATAAAGTAGTTCTAGTGCGTTACTATTAAAGTATTATTTAGGGAATATTATATACCACTACAGTATATCACACACTTTATAATTAGCTTTTCTTAATTACTAAAATAGCTAAGAATAGCCTATCTTTATTATAAATTAATTAAGAGTTACTTTGTTATTATATTGTGCTTAAAAGTTAGTAGGTGTTATGAACAGTAATAGTAAGGTAACTATACCTGAAGAGCTGAGGGAACTGGTAATAACAGCTAATAAAGCTCTAGAATAGAAACATATGTTTAAGCTAGAAAGAAAGAATTGTAAGCATATACGGGACGCTTTAGCACAGGCTAAAGTACAAGCTAAAAAGTAAGAACAGAAATATAGAACTATACCAGTAGATTAGGAGCAGTCACGTACGTAACTAGAACAGAGTCTTAGCAGATAAGGCAGATAAGATAGATAAAGGACTTATTACTCTTATTTTCTCTAGCAGTATCTAATATACGGCCAGCAGGTATATAATGTACGCATGAGAGATTTCCTATAAATATGAGACATAGAACGGCTTAGGGATATTTTGGATTCTTTATAGTTACTCTAAAATCAAAATCTTCTCTCTAAGTTGAGACTTAAACTTAAGTGAAATAGTTTGATATTATTTTATTAAATTTATTATATACTCTCTTCCTACCTTGTGATAAAGCATAAACTCTATTCTGTTAAACCTAAGGCTATTTATTCCAGATACGGAAAGAACTAAGCATTTGTTAAGTAATCAGTCAGGACAGAGTTGCTCACGCGAAACGTATTATTAAGCTAAGGCAACTTATAATATTATAACTACCCTTTCAAAGCGTAGGAGAGGACATTAGATTAATTCTAATAAACGAATTTCTAATCACGGTCTATGACGACTTATTATAAGGATAAACAAGAACTTTACTCGTTAAGTAATAGTAGCAGCGAAGAAGAAGTTATAGCAGGACTTTTATCTACTACTAAAAGTATATTAGGAGGAACTAAGAGCGCATAATAGGTTATCTAAGAATAAGAAACAGCTATTATGAAGCTACGTGATGCCATAATTAGCATGTAACTATAGGTTAGAAAAAATAAGAAAGGAGGGGTCGCAAAGATCCAACCACCCTCTAAATTCAACAGAAATCAGGACGAACTTAAGACGTTTTTGGCCATAATAGATCTATACTATTAATTTAACTAAGCTTCATTCACAACTGACTAGGATCAGATTTTGGCAGCCAGTATGAACATGATAGGAAGAACCATGAAGTGGTTTAAACCGCTTACAAAGAATTATCTAGCGAAAGAAGACCCTAACCAAGGATTGGCAGGACTCACGAACTATAATAACAATGTTAAGAGAACCTTCGAAAATTATAAAAGCTTCGAAAAAGAATTGGTTGTAGTTTTCAGTGAGATTAATGAAGAAATGGAGGTAATTTAGAAGCTTTAATAACTTAAGCAACGCACATCAGTAGCTAACTACACAGCAGAATTCAAGTAAATCCAATCACAACTTAATTAGGCAGACTAACTACTGGTTATGATGTACTATACAGGGCTGAAAGATAGAATTAAGAATAAAATCTCATAAGGAAAACAACCTAGTATACTTCTGGAAATCATTAAACAAGCAGTAACCATTAATAATTACTAATACTAAAAAGAATAAGAAAAGAAAAATAATGCTAGGCCAGTAATCCATGCACCATAAAGGAACGGGAAAAATACTCGAACCTATAATGTAATAGAAATTAATCAGGTATTAGTCAAGAATATATAGATTAATAAAAGGAAATAAAATAAATGTACTAAGGAATGAATAGACAGATATGCGCGCAAGGCATGTCTCAGATACAGAAAACAAGAACATTTTATTAAAGAATGTAAATAATAAAGAGTGGATGTTAAATAGGCTTATATTCAGACCCAGGCACTAGTTAAGATTACCATAGTCTAAGTGGAATTAGCTAAGGACTAACTAATAATAGAAACCATAATATAATGAATCTAGGAAGAATGATGCTGGATTTACGGAAACTATATATATCTTAAGTAAGAATACGAAGTACTATATTAGCAGGTTAAGGATTATTTAGTAACACCAGCTAGTAATATAATTACTATTATATAAGAAGTTGCTATTAAATAATACCAAGCCAGCTCCCTAGAAGAAGCTAATTAATTCTATGAGATAATTTAGTAAGAAGGGGGACCCTTTAAAGCGGAAGACTAGAAATTTAGACAGCAACAGAATCTAGAAACCATAGAAAACAAGAAATTAATGTCTACTATAATCTGACAGTAAGTAAGCTGGGGACATTGCTGGATCTGTAGATTAGAATACTATATAGGGAAGTATTATATCACTAAGCACTAGGAGATTATCTTAGGAGACGGGATACATAAGTGCTGATAAGCACTATAAGTAGCTAAAAACAAGTAATATAAAGAACTTAGTAGATAGAAGTTAGCCACGTGGATAAATGAGATTTATAGATAAGAATTAATGCTACTTATAAGCCATGTGACTTACTACCACCCTATAGGACAACTTAAACTAGGACGGAATTAGAATAAGAAATCTGATAAGGAATCTACTTTACTAGTACTATAGATATAGAATAACAATACCGCTGAAAGATCCATATAAGGAAAATGCTGGATATATGGAGAAAAAACGTATACTGGATAACACTATAAATAGGCAGCTTACACTATAAGGGTTAAGAAACTAAAGATAAGAAGAATATTAAAATAAATAGCATAGAGATAAGAACTTAACACTGAACAAGAGCTGATCTATATGGATTCTGAAGAAAAGCTTCAAGACCCAAAGACAGAGAAACATAAACAGTTAGACTGGAATAAGTGCTAACTAGGATGTTAATATTATTAAGCTAAACACTACTAAAATAGATAGATAGTCACAGAATTACATGCTAAATTAATAATGCGGGAATGTTTCTTAAGATAGAAGTACTAAGATCACGGAGAAGAAGCCAGAAGGGAACACGAATTATTACTAAAAGAAGAATGCTAACTCTAATAATGCCCTATCTATAGACCTAAAAAAGAAACGCTGAAGAAGTAATTAATAGTTAGAATTATACTATAGAAAAAAAACTAAGAGGCCAGCGAACAACGACCATGCCGCCAGAAGGCTAATTTAAGGTTAAAATAAAGAAGTTATCACTTAACTACATGGGACTTGGATGAAAATATGAAAATAAGCTATACGTGGACGCATGTATTAACAGCTTTTAAACTCAAGCATTTATAAACAGCAGGGCTAGTAAAACATTAATATTAAATTAATAGATATAGAGATACTATACCTTTACTAGAGTTCTAGACGAACCTGTAAGAGTAGTACGCGTAGACGATAGTCCGGTAGTATTCAGAAAAGATCTAATTAATCTTGAAACGGAGAATATAACTATTAAAGCAGCAGGTTATACGGATAACTGCCGTATTAAGATTATAAATCTAGGTAGTAAGGATCTCATACTAGGATGAGACTGGCTAGTATGATAGAATCTATTAATTAACTGGAGAACGAAGTCTGTAGGACCCAGGAAGAACTATTACAGATAAACGAAAGCTATAATATAGATAAAGAAAGTAACTCTTTATGATACCACGTTTATTATGCCAAACAAATACCAGGAGGAATTCAGAAAATGGTTCATAAAAGAACAAGAGAACTAAATACCAGAACATAAAGATTGGGATTGCAGGATTATACTCAAAGAAGGAGAGAAACCAAAACCAGCACTATTATATCAAATATCTATTAAATAACAAGAGGAATTACGACAATATCTGAATAATAATATTAAAAAGGGATATCTACGGGAAAGCAAAAGCGAAGTTGCATTATCAGCACTGTTTATACCAAAGAAAAACGGAAAACTATGACTCTGTGTGGATTACTGATAATTGAATAAAGTAATAGTTAAGAATCGCTACCTAATACCCCTAATATCAGAACTCATGTATAAACTCAGAGGGGCTAAGTGGTTCAGTCTGTTTAATATTAAAGATAGGTACTATCGGATACGAATGGCTGAAGGGCACGAATAGTTAACAGCTTTTAAAATAAGCTATAGGTTATATAAATACACGGTCATGCCCATAGGACTTACTAATACACCAGTAATATTCCAAGCCATTATTAATCATGTTCTAAGGGAATATCTAGACGTTTTTGTACTAGCATATCTTGATGATGTCTTAGTATATACGAACGGAACGCTAGATGAACACATTAAGTATACTAAGAAGATACTACGGAAACTCAAGGAACATAACCTATATATTCAAACAGGAAAATGTGTGTTCCACAGAAAAGAAGTCAAGTTTCTGGGATATGTTGTATCTAGAAACGGAATAGCAGTTGACCTGGATAAAGCTAGGGATGTTCTGTCATGGCCAACACTAATGAACGCGAAAGAAGTTCATTCTTTCCTCAGATTCACGGGATTCTGTAGGCAGTTTATTAAAGAGTATTCAAGAATCACGGCACCCTTAACGGAATTGCTCAAAAAAGATCAATAATTTAAGTAGATGGATAAAGAAAATATAGCTTTCATAACGCTAAAGCAAAGGTTTAAAGAGCCACTAATATTAAAGATATTTAATCTAAGACTTTAAACGGAGATATATGCAGATGTATCAGACAGAGCTACAGGAGCTATCCTTTTATAAATATAAGACAATAAATAGAAACACCTAGTAGACTTTTTATCTCATAAACTTATGACTGCCGAGTTAAACTACGACATTTATAATAAAGAACTGTTGGCAATAGTTTAAGCATTTGAGAAATAGAAACATTACTTAGAAGGAGCTAAGCACTAGATTATTGTATATTCAGATTATAAGAATCTGACGGCATTTATAATAATAAAGAAGTTAAATCAACGACAAGTCAGATAGTAGGAAATATTATCAACTTTCGATTTCTAAATACTTTATAAATTAGGAAAAGAAAATATAGCGGCTGACGCACTCAGTTAATAAGCAGATTATATAAGGGATATACCTAAAATACATAATATAATACTTAAATAAAGATAAGATGGATTCTTAGAAAGTTTATAAATAGATATTAAATCAGTAGTCATTATTAAAAACACCTGGGAAAAGTGAATAAGGAAATTTAATAATAGACAACTACTTTAGAATCTGGACTAAGAAATAATTTATGTACTAGATGAATTATAAACGAAGCTGATTAAAGACTAACACTCAGCCGAAATGCACGGATATTAAGGAGTTAAAAAGACTATAGAACGGATTAACAGACACTTCTAGATTCCAGGAATTTAGAGTAAGGTTAGAAATATTCTTTTAGAATACATTAAATACAAAAAGAATAAAGTATTAAGACATAAAGAGTACGGACTTATGTAACTAATATCTTTACTAAATAGACCATAAGAATTAGTCACAATGGACTTTATTATAGGAATACTAATAATCACTACCTTAACAGGTTAATAGTATGATATGATACTAGTTATTATTAACAGACTAATAAAGTACGCTTACTTTAAACTGACTTATATAGAGATAAAAGTAGATAAATTAGCGTTATTACTAATTAAAATACTAATTATATAATATGGAATGCTATGAGAATTTATCATAGACCGAGACAAGTTATTCACGTTAATATTCTGGAAAACGTTTATAGAATAGCTAGGGGCTGAATATTACCTCTTAATAGCATTCTATCTATAGACGGATGGACAAACAGAACGGATAAATCAAACACTAGAATAATATTTACGGATGTACGTTAATGAACTATAAGATAATTAGATTAATTTACTACTAATAGCTGAGTTTGCATATAACTCTGTAAAGTCATTAATAATAGAAAGATCACTATTCTATGTGAACTATAGTTATAAGCTAATAGCTTATTAAGAATCATGAATATTAAATAAAGTATTAGAGTCTGTAAGAAAAAAAGTTAAAGACTTATAAACGCTGCATAAGAAAATCGCACAGAAAATCACTTATAAAGATAATCTTAGTAAATAAATTAAAGACAAATCTAAAGTTAAGGGACTAACCTTTGAGGAGGGGGATAAGGTTTTCTTAAAAAAGAAAAATTTAGAAATAAAGCAACCATCACGGAAATTAGATCACGTTAAATTAGGACTATTTAAGGTTAAATGATAAATAGGACCTGTGAATTACGAACTATAATTACCTAAGAACACGAGAATTTATTTAGTTTTTTATATCTCTAAATTAGAACCAGTACTATATAATGCTAAACTTTAGATAAGACTTAAACTCAAGGAAGATTATACTAAGTATGAAGTCCAGTAGATTTTGGACTACCAACGGTTTAGGCGTTAGTGGAAGTATTTAGTTAGATAAAAAAAATACAGACCTAAAGATAACACTTAGGAACTAATTAGGAACTTAAGGAATAGTTTAAAGCTAATTAACTAGTATTACTAAAGAAAATAGTAAAGGCTTACTCTAAAGCAGGGTCTAGTAAGTAAGGAGAATAAAAGACATTCTACTTAAAACCTAAGAAAAAAGGCGAGGCGACACTAGACACTGCGGGTAGTAGTGTGCTAAATTAACTCTAACAGTTTTACTTTTTCTTCTCTATTATATAAACTTCGTTAATTGAGGTAAGCTTACGCTGGAATATTTCCTTTTCTTAAGAATCTATTTAAGCTAGCTACTGATGAAGGCGTAACTTGCGGGAATAAGCAGCTACTATCTCCTTCTAGGCACAGTAAAGTTACTCCTATAATTTCTTCTTATCATGATTAAGGCGATTCTACTTAGGTTAAGTTATAATAAGATCGTACTTTACGTTATAATTAACGCATTCGGAACAACAACTGGAAGCCGGATTTACTAGACATTAAAAATCACTGTTACGACAGCAAGAACACGGTGACGGCATGTGATAGAGTTTATTATGAATTCAAGAAACTAAACAGTAAGCATGTATTAGAGATAACTCAAAACGTGTCATTATTAAGAAGTTAGGCAGGATAGAAAGGAAGTTAAAGGTCTTACAGTTTAGAACACAGGCCAGAGGACCTATTGCCTTTATACTATTTATAGAAAAGAAAAACTATCTTCCGAGATGAAGACTTAGAAGAGGGGGATAGTGTTATAAACGGTAACAGCAAGATAACTACACCTAAAGAGCTAAAGGAACTGGTAACAACAGCTAATAAAGCTTTAGAATAGAAACGTATGTTTAAGCTGAAAAGAAAGAACTATAAGCGTACATGGGACGCTTTAGCACAGGCTAAAGTACAAGCCAAAAAGTAAGAATAGAAATATAGAATTATGCTAGTGGATTAGAAGTAGTCACGCACGTGACTAGGACAGGGTCTTAGCAGATAAAGTAGATAAGACAAATAAGGGACTTATCACTCTTATCTTCTCTAGTAGTATTTAATATACGGCCAGCAGGTATACAATGTACGCACGAGGGATTTCCTATAAATATGAGACGTAAAACAGCTCAGGGATATTTTGAATTCTTTATAGTTACTCTAAAATCAAAATCTTCTCTCTAAGTTAAGACTTGAACTTGAGTGAAATAGTTTGACACTATCTTGTTAAATTTATTGTATACCCTCTTCCTACCTTGCGATAAAGCACAAACTCTATTCTGTTAAACCTAAGGCTATCTATTCTAGATATGGAAAGAGCTAAGCACTTATTAAGTAATCAGTCAGGGCAGAATTACTCATGCGAAATGTACTATTAAGCCAAGGCAACTCGTAACAGTAGGTTACGTTTTATTTATAAGGTAGACCACTCACTTAAGTAGGCCACTCACTTATAAAATACGTTATTATAAAATATTAATTAAAAACATAAACTAATAAAAAATTTTACTTTTTTAGTATTTAACTATTATATATAAATTTTTTTTTAATAAAGTAATAATTAAATAAACTACATACTTAAGCTTTTTTAGTTACTATGTAATCTTTTTATAAAAAAGTCTATATAAGATATAAGTTTATAAACTTAATATAATTTTATAGTTTAATATAACTAGTACTTACTAAAATATACTTACTACTTTAATTTTACTAACTTTTCTACTAAAATAATATGTATACGTATACTTAAAGTAACTACTTATAATATAAAAGTTAAATATTAATAAAATTATGTAATTACTTAAAACTCTAAATAATTTAAATATTAAATAATATATATATAATTATAAGCTATTTTACTTTTACTTATAATATACTTTTTATAGTAGCTATAATTAAAAAACGTGTTCTTAAAAAAACTAAAAGTTTACAAAAAAAACAAGACTTTTTATTATTATATTATTATAATATAATAAATAATATTAGATTTAGCTTATACTAAAATTTAGTTATATAATAAGCTAATATACTATTTACTAAAATATACTATAGTTAGAACTTTCTACTTACTATAAGTAAATATTAAATAAAGTATTAATTATAAAGCAAGTTATAGTATTAGTATATTAAAATAAAACTAATTATTATAGACGGTAATAGTAAGGTAGCTGTATCTAAAGAGCTAAGGGAATTAGCCATAATAGCTAATAAAACTCTAGAATAGAAACGTATATTTAAGCTAGAAAGGAAGAATTATAAGCGGGTATAGGATATACTAGTATAGACTAAAATACGAGCTAAAAAGTAAGAATAAAAATATAGAATTATGCTATAGAATTAGAAGTAGTTATACACATGACTAAGAAAGACTTAGTAAATAAGTACTAATAAAAGAGATAATACTAAGACTAGACTTATCTTTATTATCTTCTTTAATAGTATCTAATATACTGCTAGTAGGTATATAATATACGTATAAAGGGTTACCTATAAATATAAGACATAGAATAGCTTAGGGATATTTATGATTTTTTATAGTTACTCTAAAATTAAGATCTTCTCTCTAAGTTGAGACTTGAACTTAAGTGAATTAGTTTAATAACTATTTTATTAAATCTATTATATACCCTCTCCCTATCTTGTGATAAAGCATAAACTTTATTTTATTAAACTTAAGGCTATTTATTCTAGATACGGAAAGAGCTAAGAGCTTATTAAGTAATTAGTTAAAGTAAAGTTACTAACATAAAACATATTATTAAGTTAAAGTAACTTATAATATTATAACTACCCTTTCAAAGTATAAAAGAGAACGTTGGATTAATTCTAATAATAAATTTCTAATTACAATCTATAACGACTTACTATAAGGACGAATAGGAACTTTATTTGTTAGAAGAGAATAGTAGTAAAGAAGAAGTTATAGGAAAATCTTTATCTACTACTAAAAGTACATCAGAAGAAAATAAGAGTATATAATAAATTATTTAAGAATAAAAGATAGCTATTATAGAGTTACGTAATATTCTAGTTAATCTATAGTAATAAGTAGTAGTAGGTAAGACTAGTAGAAAAGAAACAGTAAAAATATAACCTCCTATAAAGTTTAATAGTAATAGAGATAAACTAAAAACCTTTATAGCCGCAATAAACCTTTACTATTAGTTTAATTAATCTTTATTTATAACTAATTAAGATCGGATCCTGGTAGCTAGTATGAATATAATAAGAAGAGTTATAAAATAGTTTAAACCACTTATAAAAAATTATCTAGCTAAAGGAGACCTTAATCTAGGACTAGCAGAACTTATAAACTATAATAATAATATTAAAAGAACCTTTAAAAACTATAAGAGCTTTAAGAAGGAAATAATTATAGTCTTTAAAAAAATTAATAAAAAAATAGAGGTAATTTAGAAACTTTAATGGCTTAAATAATACACATTAATAGCTAACTATATAGTAGAATTTAAGTAAATCTAATTTTAACTAGACTAAATAAATTAACCTCTAGTTATAATATACTACGCAGGACTAAAAGATAGGATTAAGGATAAAATTTTCTAAGAAAAACAACCTAGTACACTTCTAAGAATTATTAAACAAGTAGTGATAATTAATAACTATTAGTATTAAAAAAAATAAGAAAAAAAAATAACACTAGGCTAGTAATCTATATACTATAAAAAAATAAGAAAAATAACTAAACTTATAATATAATAGAAATTAACTAAGTGTCAGTTAAGAACATATAGATTAATAGATAAAAACAAAATAAGTAAATTAAGAAATAAATAGATTAATACACATATAAAGTATATCTTAGTTACGGAAAAAAAGAACACTTTATTAAAGACTATAAATAATAAAGAGTAGATGTTAAATAGGCTTATGTCTAAACTAAGACACTAATTAAAATTATTATAGTCTAAATAAAACTAGCTAAGAACTAGATAACTAAAGAGACTATTATATAATAAATCTAGAAAAAGTAATACTAGATCTGTGGAAAACACACATACCTTAGATAAGAATATAAAATACTATATTAGCAGATTAAGAATTATTTAGTAGAATAAGCTAATAATATAATTACTATTATATAAAAAGTTACTATTAAATAATACTAGGCCAGCTCTATAAAAGAAGCTAACTAATTCTATAAAATAATCTAATAAAAGGGAGGACCCTTTAAAGTAGAGAATTAGAAATTTAGATAATAACAAAATTAAGAAATAATAGAAGGCAAAAAGCTAATATCTATAATAATTAGATAATAAGTAAGCTAGGAATACTACTAAATTTATAGATTAGAATACTATATAAGGAAATATTATGTCACTAAGCACTAGAAAGTTATCTTAAGAGACAGAATATATAAGTACTAATAAGTATTATAAGCAGCTAGTAATAAGTAGTATAAAGAACTTAGTAAATAAAAACTAGCTATATAAATAAATAAGATTTATAGATAAAAACTGATACTATTTATAAGTCATGTAACCTATTACCACCCTATTAGATATCTAGAGTTAGAATAGGACTAGAATAGAAAACTAGAGAAAAAACTTATCTTATTTATTTTATAAGTACAAGACAAAGAAGCCGCTGAGAGGATTATATAAAAGAAGTATTAGATATATAAAGAAAAGATATATACTAGATAAGAATATAAATAGGCAGCTTATGCTATATAAGTTAAAAAACTAATAACAAGATAAGTACTAAAATAAATAGTATAGAAATAAGAACTTAATATATAGTAAGAACTGATTTACATGGATTCCAAAAAAGAACTTCAGGACCTAAAGACTAAGAAATATAAATAGTTAGACTAGGATAAGTGCTAACTAGGATGCTGATATTACTAAACTAAATACTACTAAAATAAATAGTTAGCTACAGAATTACATACTAAACTAATAACTAAAGAATATTTCTTAGGATAGAAGTACTAAGATTATAGAAAAGAAGTAAAAAGTAAGCATAAAATGCTACTACAGGACTAATACTAACTTTAGTAATACTTTATCTATAAACTAAAAGAGAAAACACTAAAGAAATAACTGCTACTTAAGAGTTAATAATTAATAAAAAACTAAAAGGCTAGTAAGCAATAATTATGCCGCTAGAGAGCTAATCTAAAGTTAAAATATAGAAATTATTACTTAACTATATATAACTTAGATAAAGATATAAAAATAAGCTATATATAGATATATATATCAACAGCTTTTAGACGCAAGCGCTTATAGATAATAGGGCTAGTAAAACACTTATATTAAATAAATAAATATAAAAATACTATATCTTAACTAGAGTTTTAAAGAAACCTGTAAGAGTAGTATACGTAAATAATAATCCAGTAATATTCAAAAAAGGTCTAATTAATCTTGAAATAGAGAATATAACTATTAAGGCAGCAGGTTACACAGATAACCGTCGTATTAAGATTATAAATCTAGGTAATAAGAATCTTATATTAGGATAGGACTAGCTAGTATAATAGAATTTACTAATTAACTAAAAAATAAAGTCTATAGGAACTAGGAAGGACTACTATAAATAAACGTAAGCTATAATATAAATAAAGAAAATAACTTTTTATAATACTACGTTTATTATGCCGAATGAATACTAGAGGGAATTTAGAAAATAGTTCTTTAAAAAAGCTAAAGACTAATTACTAGAATACTAAGACTAAGACTATAAGATTACACTTAAAGAGAGAATAAATTTAAAACTAGGACTATTATACTAACTATCTATTAATTAGTAAAAGGAGTTACGACGATATCTAAACGAAAACCTAAAAAAGAGATATATATAGGAAAGTAAAAATACTATAGCATCACTAACACTTTTTATACTAAAAAAAAATAGTAAATTAAGGTTATATATTAACTACAGATACCTTAACGAAGCCATAGTAAAAAATCGTTACTTTATACTCTTAATATTAGAACTTATAGATAAACTCAGAGGAGCTAAATAGTTTAGTCTCTTTAATATTAAGAATAAATACTACAGAATATAAATATCTAAAGAACATGAATAGATAACTGTACTAAAGATAAGATATAAATTATTTAAATACTTAGTTATACTATTTAAACTTATAACGCACTAGTAATATTCTAGATAATTATTAACTATATACTAAGAGAATATCTAGATGTATTTATAATAGTATATCTTAATAACATACTTGTATACATAAATAAGATGCTAAAAGAATATATTAAGTATACTAAAAAAATACTACAGAAGCTTAAGGAACACAACCTATATATTTAAACAGAAAAATATATATTTTATAGAAAAGAAGTTAAATTCTTAAGGTATTTAATATCCTGAAATAGAATAGTAGTTAACTTGGATAAAGCTAAAGACATTTTATTATAGCCTATATTAATAAATATAAAAGAAGTTTATTTTTTTCTTAGATTTACGGGCTTCTGCTGATAATTTATTAAAGACTATTTAAAAATCATAATACCCTTAACGGAATTACTTAAAAAAGACTAATAATTTAAGTAGGAAGCTAAGGAAAATAAAGCTTTTATAATTCTAAAAAAGATATTCTAAGAACCACTGATATTAAAGATATTTAACTTATAACTTTAAATAGAGATATATGCAGATGCATTAGATAGAGCTATAAAAGCTATCCTACTATAAGTATAAAATAATAAATATAAATATTTAGTAGACTTTCTATCTTATAAACTTATAACTACCAAGTTAAATTATAATATTTATAATAAAAAACTATTAGTAATAGTTTAAGTATTTAAAAAATAGAAACATTACTTAGAAAGAGTTAAGTACTAAATTGTTATATACTCAAATCACAAGAATCTAACGGCATTTATAATAATAAAGAAGTTAAATTAATAATAAATTAGATAGTAGGAATTAGTTTTTATATTTAATTTTTAAATACTTTATAAGGTAGGAAAAGAAAATATAGTAGTTAACACACTCAACTAATAAGCAGACCATATAAAAAATATACCGGAAATCTATAATATAATACTTAAGTAAAGATAGGATAGATCTTTAGGAAGCTTATAAATTAATATTAAACACATAGTCATTATCAAAAACACCTAAGAAAAATAAATAAGAGAATTTAATAATAAACAACTATTATAGAATTTAGACTAAAGGATAATCTATGTACTAGACGAATTATAAACTAAATTAATTAAAGACTAACATTCAGCAGAAATGCACGGATATTAGGGAATTAAAAAAACTATAGAATAAATTAACAGACACTTCTAGATTCTAGGAATCTAGAGTAAGGTTAGGAAAATTCTTTTAGAATACATTAATTATAAAAAAAATAAAGTATTAAGATATAAAGAGTATAGACTTATGTAACCTATACCTTTACTAAATCTACTATAAAAATTAGTTATAATAGACTTTATCACGGGAATACTGATAATTGCTACCTAAAAAGATTAATAATATAACATAATACTAGTTATTATTAACAGACTAATAAAGTACGCTTACTTTAAACTAACCTATATAGAAATTAAAGTAAATAAACTAGTAACATTACTAATCAAAATTTTAATTGCATGATATAAAATACCACGGGAATTTATTACAGACAGAGACAAATTATTTACGTTAATATTCTAGAAGATGTTTATAGAGTAACTAGGGGTAGAATACTGCCTCTTAATAGCATTTTACCTATAAACGGATGGATAAATAGAATGGATAAACTAAACGTTAGAATAATACCTATAGATGTATGTTAATGAACTATAAGATAATTAGATTAACTTACTACTAATAGCTAAGTTTATATACAACTCTATAAAGTCATCAATAACAGGAAAATCACTATTCTATGTGAACTATGGTTATAAGCCTATAGCTTATTAAGAACTATAAAAACTGGATAAAGTATTAGAACCTGTAAGAAGGAAAGTTAAGGACTTATAATTACTTTATAAGAATATCGCACAGAAAATCACTTATAAAGGCGATCTTAGTAAATAAATTAAGAATAAATCTAAAGTTAAGGGACCAATCTTTAAGGAGGGGGATAAAGTTTTCTTAAAAAAGAAAAATTTAGAAATAAAACAACCATTACGAAAACTAGATTATATTAAATTAGGACTATTTAAGGTTAAATGATAAACAGGACCTATAAATTACGAACTATAATTACCTAAAGACATAAGAATTCACCTAGTTTTCTATGTCTCTAAACTAGAACTGGTATTATGGGATGCTAAACTATAGATAAAACTTAAACTCAAGGAAGACACTACTAAGTACGAAGTTTAATAGATTTTAGACTACTAATAGTTTAAGCGTTAGTGGAAATATTTAGTTAAATAAAAAAATTATAGACCTAAGAATAATACCTAAAAGCTAATTAGAAACTTAAAGAGTAGTTTAGAGCTAATTAACTAGTATTACTAGAAGAAGTAGTAAAAACTTACTCTAGAACTAAGTCCAAGACATAAGAAGAATACAGAATATTCTATTTAAAACTAGAGAAAAAAGTGATATTAGATACTACAAATTATAGTATACTAGATTAACTCTAACGGATTTACTTTTTTTTTATTATATAAACTTTATTAACTAAGGCAAGCTCACGCTGGAATATCTTCTTCTTTTAAGAATTTATTTAGGCTAATTTATAATAGATCTGATACTTATAAGCTCTTAACTCTTTCTTATAATAATAATAATTAAGGAGATTATCTTGGGCTTTTTCTAGTTAATAGTAAAGACACTTTTTATTATAGTCTAACTAGTTCTACTTAAGCTAAATTATAACTAGGTTATACTTTATATTACGGTTAATATACTTAGAGTAATATCTAGAGGAGAGATAGACTAAATAGTAATAACTATTATTACAGCAGCAAGAATAGGGCGATAGTATATAATAGGATTTATTATAAATCTAAGAAGCTAAATAGCGAGCATATATTAGAAATAACTTAGGACGTATTATCATTAGAAAGCTAGGCAGGAAAAAAAAAGAGTTAAAGATCTTATAGTTTAGAATATTAAGTAGAAAACCTACTACCTTTATACTACTTATAGAAAAAAGAAACTATCTTCTAGGATAAAGACTTAAAAGAGGGGGATAGTATTACAGACAGTAATAATAAAGCAGCTATATTTAAAAAGCTAAGGGAATTAACTATAACAGCTAATAAAGCTCTAGAATAAAAACATATATTTAAGCTAGAAAGAAAGAATTATAAGTAGATATAAGATATACTAGTATAGGCTGAGATACAAGCTAAGAAATAAAGATAGAAATATAAAACTATATTATAAGATTGGAAGTAGTCGCGCACGTGACTAAAAGAGACTTAGTAAATAAGTACTAATAAAAGAGATAATACTAAAACTAGACTTATCTTTATTATCTTCTCTAGTAGTATTTAATATACTGCCGGCAGGTATATAATATACGCATGAAGAGTTTTCTATAAATATAAGACATAAAACAGCTCAGAAATATTTATAATTTTTTATAGTTACTCTAAAATCAAGATCTTCTCTCTAAGTTGAGACTTGAACTTGAGTGAATTAGTTTAATAATTATCTTATTAAATCTATTATATACTCTCTCTCTACCTTGTGATAAAGCATAAACTTTATTCTATTAAACTTAAGGCTATTTATTCCAGATACGGAAAAGACTAAAAGCTTATTAAGTAATTAGTTAGGGTATAATTACTAACGTAAAACGTATCATTAAGTTAAAATAACTTATAACACTAATTAAAATTACTTAAAAGCTTATATAGTATTTAAAAAGTATTTATACTTAGTTTAAAAAAGTGTAGTATAAAGTTAAAGAGCTAAAAGTTCTACTTAATAATATATAGAATATAAATAAGTATAGCTATTAAATAGAGGTTGTAAAAAACTAGTATATTTATATTAAGTATAGCTAGAATATAAGTTTTCTATAAAATATTATACTAGTTATATATATAGTATATTAATAATAAGCTACTAAGTTATAATTCGTTACTTAATTAATTAAAAGTTTATTATATTTATAAAGTATTACTTTACTACTAGTAACATTATTAAGTTAATAGTAATTATTAAAGTAGCTATAATTTTTAAAAACTAGATAATAGATTTGTTTTACTAAATATCTAATAAATTAAATAAAAAGTAGTTATAGTAATAATAGTACTTATTTAAATTAGCTAAAATACTTTAATATATTAACTTAAGTTTAAATAAAAAGTCTTTAGTTACTACTTATTTTTAATAGTTATAGCTTATATTATACTTATAAGTTTTACTAGTATATAGAGTCTAATAAAATTTAACTATTTATACTATTTTTATATATAATATATATACTATAGCCTTTTAATATAAGCTACTTTTAACTATTAAAGTAGTATTATAATAAAGTACTTAACTAGACTACTTAAATAAAAGAGAAAAAATATTAATAAAATAGATTTCTTTACCTGTTTTATAAAAATACGTTAGCTAATATTTTGTAATAAAATAATTTATAGTAGTTAATAGTAAACTAGCTTATACTTATTTAATTCTAATATAGTTATTAACTAGCTATTACTAAAAAAAGTAGTAAATAATAACTTTAATATATTTTTACTATAAAATGTTTACTTTCTACTCTTCTAATTATAAAAAAGTAATAGGTAATTTACTAGTTAACTTTACCTATAGTTTAATTTAACTAAAAACTAGTTAATTAGTATTAGTATTAAAATTAAGTTATAAACTTAAACTCTATTTTTTATACTTAAGTTTAGTAAGTTTAAGTAAGTAATACTTACTACTATTAGAGTATTTAATAAATAGAAAAAACTGTTAAAAAAAATATACTATAGTAGTAGCTTTTTAAGTACATTATTAATAATACTTTATATATACTAAAAATCTATTAACTATTACTTATATAGCTAAAAGTTTTAAGTACTAACTATAAGATACTAAAGTAGCTAAAAATACTTAAACTAAGTATAAAAAGTACTTATACTATATACTAAACATTAGTAGTAGTTTAGTATATATAGAAAATACTTAAGTAATAGTATAGTAATACTAGAAAGTAAGATTATTACTTAAAAGTAAGCTCTAGTAATTACTTTAGCTTAAAAAATATGTATTATATATAATAAATAATGTAAACTTTTTTCTTCTATTTAATTTACTAGAAAGTAGAATATAAAAAAGCATACTAATAGTATACTATTTATTATAAATATAAGTAACTAAGTTTATTATAAAAATAATAAAGCTTATAACTATAAGCTATAATATTTATTATATAACTATTTAGTAAAACTTATAAAAAAAATGTAACTATAAGTTTAATACTATACTTAAAAATAATTTTATACTAGTTATAGTTATTATGTATTTATAGTATAAAGCTTATAACTTATATACTAACTTACTTATAAAAAAAGTAAAGAAAAGCTATTAAAAAGGTATTTATAGTATATTTACTAGTAATATATAAACTATAAAAAGCTGCTAGCTTACTATAAATATTAAAATAAAAATAAAGAATTTATAAAGCACTTTAAATAGTATGCTTAAAAATAATAATAATAAAATTAATTAGTTTAATATAAGTAACTTAAATTAGTAAATAAACTATAAAATAGTATTTAAAGTATTAGTACTCTATAAAATTTTATTTAGTACTAAATTTAAATTATTTTTTTTTACTTTATTTTTAAATAAAATACTATAAATAAGTAATTAGTTATATTAAGTTATAAAATTATATTAAGCTTATAAACTTGTGTTTTATATAGGCTTTTTTATAAAAAAACTACATAATAACTAAAAGAGCCTAAGTAAGTAAATAAAATAATTTAATTTAAAAACTAATAAGTTTAAGTAATATAATTTAAAGTAATTAAAATAATTAAAGTAAATTAAAATAATTTAAAATAATTTATATAAAAATAATTTATTATTTAAAAAAGTATTTATTTTAATTTTATATAATTTAATTTTTTATTTTTATTTCTTAGTTTTTAAAACTCTACTCAAATAACTATATAATAAATTAGTTAAACTATTTTTACTATATTTATAGTATATGTAATTACTAAAATACTAATATAAATAAAAAAAATTATTTTTAAAATAACTTATATTTAATTTTATTATAATATACTACAAAGTTAATTTAACATTATTAAATTAAATATAAGTAAGTAAAAATATTTAAATTATAATAATATAAATACTTATAATTACGTAATTTATATATAATAATAGTAAACTTAAGTAGTATTATTTTAGTACTAACTTTATTTATAGCCTAAATTATATAATAATAATAAAAATAAATTTTAAAGCTATAATAAATAGTTTTTAAACTTAAAAACTAAGTTAATACTTAAATATATGTTTTAAATACTAAAATATAACTACTTAAAAAGTTTAATAGTATAAAAAAAATTTAAAATTTTTTTTATAAAAATCGAAATATATATTTAATTTAATAAAAATACGTTTTTAAAAAATTAAAACAAAATTCTTATAAATAGTATAAGTATAAAAATTAGACTAAAAATTAATTTTAGCTTTTAACTAAAAGTTATATATAAAAAAAAGAGTAATAAAATAAAAATATTAAATAAAATAAAAGTAGTTTTTAAAAGTTATAAATGTATTATCTATAGTTTAGTTAACTTAAAATACTACAAAAAATATTGTTTTTATTATTACTTTAATTTAGTTAACTAATTAATTTTTTACTTTAAAATTAGAGTATAGAATTGACTAACTACAAAGGCTTAAATATATTGCTTTTTAATTAAACATACACCTTTAATATATAATAATAATAATTAAAATTACGGGTTTCTTTATTTGGCTCTGTAGTGGGCAAATACCTATAGAGTGTAACTCATGCAACATTTTCGGAAGCCGCCTTACTTGCGGAATTCTCTTTTTTAAGATTTTCCTCTATTGTGTCCAAGTTTTGTTGAAACTTCTTTTGCTTGCGACCGTGGTTTGTTTTGAATTTAGGCGGAGGACAAGGTGTTGGTAGTAAAAATAGTGTTACTCCAAACTTATTTCGGCCCATGGAATCCACCCGAGTTTGATGATAAAAGAGCAAACGAGCCAGTCGCTTCACTTTATAATATAGAATAAGTTAGGCTGCTTTCAATCGCAAATTTTCTTCCTCTTCACAGTCATAGAGAATTTTCTTTACGATGGGCTTATCTGGTACAGCGAATTGAATAGAAAGATTAGATACCCATTCGTAGTTAGAATAACTTGGGAGAATCATGGTGTGGATATGATTGTTCTCCTGTCCGATTCGCCGCCTGTTGTGGTACTGTTTTGAGGAATCTTACCTTTTGTTCTCCGAATTCGGTGTTCGCAACTCAGAAATCTCAGCCCCAAGGTATTCCCGACAGAGGCCTTTTTGTCCTCGCGAACACCAACTCCTGAACGCTGCACTCAGTGTGCTGTTCGTAACCACACGCCGATTTAATCAACAAGCACCATGGCTCTTCGTCCCCTGCGTCTTCTATTTCTTTGCGCCGCCGTCACTCTTGACTCATTACACCATCTGCTATTCACTCACACACTGCCCTTGCCACTCATTTCTCTCGATGATGGTGCACAAAAGGGTCAAAGTCGCAGTGAATCTCGCCGATCTCCAGAAACGAGGTCCCAGGAAGAATTTCTAGAAGGCTTACAGTGCACAGCTCTTCAAACCCGATTCAGAGGCCACAGCTGGTCGCGAATGCAGTAACATAGTAGACGTGTCTCTCCAGTTGCTATCATAGCAAATTAGAGTAGCAATGTCAAGCACGCATTGACTGCTTCAGGGACAGTAATGAACACTGTTCACAGAAACCGACCTTTGTGAAATTTCCGGGATACTCGAACGCAGTTTACAGCGAGAATGGAGCCGTATTCCCAGGATTTATATTGTTCTCAGATCTACGTGTTGCTGGATATACCATCTGTTACCGAGCAGCACCGGTTGGTACTGCAGCTTGCACCATGTTTTTCCTTCTGCTTGCCAAACATCTACACAAACACTCCTTTGTTACCCGCTTGACAAACACCTACCTAATCACTCCTTTGTTACTTGGCAAACATCTGCCTGATCACTCTTTTGTGTATTTAAATCCCTAGATAGACACATCAATTCGACATAAGGTTACATCTCAATTCTCACTTGGGCTGACAAGTCATGAACCTTCCGCGCTGCTCGCTCATACCATCAATAAGATAACGCTTGGGAAAAAAAAAAATTGGCTAAAGGAAATATAATTTTGAGATCGCGCTGAAGACAAGGGAGCCAGTATCCAGCGAGCAATAATGCCACAATTTGCAAATCAATAAAGTAGGTGTCGGCGAAAAGCTGAGTAATCTATAAGGGAGTCGGTATTTGATGGGCATAATAGAAAATAGCATAGTCCAAAGGATCTTTGAGAGCTTTAGATTTCCCTAATAAATCAGCCTGTGTAGGTCATGTTCGATTTAAGGTAATATTTATGACTGAATACCAGCTCCTTCGTACAGGAGGAAAAGAAAAAAAAGAACCCTGCAAAGAAAATACGAGAGCTCAAATATGGCTACTTTGCTTAGCTGAACTTTATCACACTCCTTCGTACAGGGTCGGTAAAGGGAATGCATGAACAAAAACTTGAGTTCAGCTTGTGGTGGAAGGCTAAGGGAGAGCTGTAGCATGTGGTCCAATTCAACCAGAGAAAAAGGGTCTTAGAGTCGATGGGTAAATGCACAGATGAGAAGAGTTGTGTTCACATCTCTATTGAGGAAGTTGAAGAGGAGGAGTTTGGAAGGAGGAATCTTGATTTCAGGGCATGTGCATTGAAGACCATGTCAAGTGTAGGATTGAAAGTGAGGAAGCCGCAGAAGGCATGGATGCAGCATGTTAACTCTTGCTATGTGAGATGAATTGTGTAGACCAAGACACATCACCGCGAAGATGGCGCCGCAAATCCCCCTCCAAGCGCTCGAAGAATACGAAGCGGCGATCGAGAAGGGAGAGAAGTTGTTTCGGCGGCTGAAAAGCTTTGAGGCGACGCAGCCCACATCTTCGACCCTTTCGTCGTGCGGGTACGCCATCGATTCGGAGCGATTGCGCTCCAATACAGAGAACAAAGTGCAAGATATGGTGCACCAGTGCGGGCTTTTAATAAGCCAACTTATATATGTTGATGTCCGCTCGGCGGGCACGAGTAGGTGGGACGACGCTGTTTACTCGAATTATATCGATACTAGACACGGTCTCATTGTTTGTAATGAGAATTACAAAGAGAGGGATACACACCCGCAGGATAGACGGTTGTGGCCCTCGGAAGTCCTCTGGCAAAGCTGGAGGCGTATCAATACGGAGGCGAATGCCTCAGCCTCCGACCTGCTGGGAGTCGTTCGGTTCAAGATAGTGAACGAAGCGACGATGAATGCGGTCTGGGTAGCATCCGGCCGGTCTTCGGCATCAAGAGTCGAAGAGAACAACTACGTGGAGTACACGCAGTTGGATAATGGCTTTTACGCCATTCTAGGAACACCAAATGGGGCGAGCACGGTGAGGATGCTGCTTGACCACAAGAGGGTTCTGGGATTTAGAGTCGTAGAGAAGGTAGTGGTTCTTGGTGACGACACCCTGAAGATGAACGAGCCGGAAAGTCGTTCGATAGTCTTTTTCTTTCCGGCCGTCGTATCCCTCCCGCAGGCATTCCTCAGCCGAAAGAACCCGTCAGCCAAATGATGTACGGTCGCATTGCTCGTCGTTGATATCTGGAGCCGGGAAGGAAACCCGTCTAAACCCGAGGAGACAGTCTCGTAAAAAAAACCGGAAGGAAACCGGAAGAACCCACGAGGGGGGAGAACACCCTACTTAACAAACCGGAAGGACAACCGCATTAACCCAAGGAGACAAAGCCTTGTAAAAAAAAGATACCCTGGCGAGGGCCTGTACTTTGGTGCAGTGCCAGGGCTCAGTACCCTTCTTCAACCGAGGGGGAAGCGAAATCAGGTCCATACAACGCAATTCTACGAGTCGAGTATAATCGTATCGTCGTCCGAGTATCCTCATCGTTATCCAAACAGCTCTTCTTCGCTCCGTACTGTACTCCTACCAACGCAAACGTCCACCAAATTTTACTTCCTTATTCCTCACCACTCCTCAAAACCGTGTCTTTCACCATCATAGCTCCTTAATGCCGCCGTCAATCCGATCAAGTCTTACCGTACTCTAACTATACCTGTATCGATATCAGAAAATCTACCCTTCACCTCGAATACCAACCCAATTTTTACGATCTTGATCGTCGTTCATGGATATCATCGTATTGCTTCAGTTACAACTGTTATGACACAGAATGTCTTCCTCAAGATCCCGTCTTGCACCACGTTGAACTCCCTGCGAACGATTCCAACTTGACGTGGAGCAAAATCACTCATATCGAGTTATAACACCAACACGAGAGTCATGGAAACACTGCTCAACTCACGGTGGATAAGGACAGTTCTAGATGAGGACATCTGAAATGGTCACAAATAATCGAACGACTCCAAGACTTTGCAAGGCCGTAAACGTCAGTTTCGACTTCGACCATGGTTCTTACCTCTATACAATGTGGAGTATCAAAGGACGGCGCTTTTTAGGAGACCGTTTAACTCATTGCACACCCCGCTGCCTCGATACGTCGCGTGTTTGTTCCGTTGCAACGACTGGGAATGTAACCGGCTGCACCTCTACCCCGTACCCCTTGTTTCACTAGCTATCCCCTGGGGTACATATACCACCTAGATAGCCCTCAATTCCACCACACGGTGGTTTCTACCTCGATCCTCTGCACTCTGTGATAGGGAATCTATGGCCGGAAGACATTCACTTGGACGAGCGAAGTGGAACTGTTCATGCTCAGATTTCCCTTTGTTGGCTTAATACGCGAAGATAAACCGCCGAGTCGATGTGATATCCATGGTATGCTGGTGGGTGGGCGTCGTGTTCGAACTCTTGGGGTTACACATCGGGACAAAGACCCGGAGTCAAGTGGATTACTAAGCAATCGGCTGAACCCACCCCCAAGCAAAAAAAATTGTCTCGTAATAACTAGCCGATTCCCAGAGGGGGATAGCCCTGCGCACGCGCCAAGTTGGGACCCCCCCGCGGGAACGTCTGGTGGCCGCTTTGATAAAACTGGCTCTCGGAACGTCAAAAAAGCCCACCTTTTCACCCTTCAACGCGCTATAACCCATTCAATACCTATTAAATATACAATTTCCAATATAGTAATTAATCAGCAGCATCAGTTCCACATTCTATGAGTTTTTTAGCTCCTCCATTGGGTTTGAAAGGGTAAAAGCCCAGTTGCTAAAAACTCAGTTCGGAACGCCTGGTTCCTTTAACTATGAACACGCAAGAATTAACATTAATAACACTACCCACCCGTAATGCGACATATAGCTTGGATGCGTTAAGTATTATTATAGTGGCTATTCTTGACAGTTAGTATCACGTTCTGTAAGATAATAATAGTGTCGTGTTCATCGAAGTAAGAGCTCATAGAAGCTAGTTATAACTAACGTCTTTCTATAACCTGTTGACGTTATTAGAACCATATCTTTCTGATTATATAACTCCACAAGGGATTTATGTTGCTTAAGCTGTAGTTGGTACCTCGTTAGTTCCTTTAGCCATTGTATACCATCATACAACGACTGGTTGGAGTTTGGGAGGGGGTCTAAAATAGAGGGGGTTTCGATGGGAATTGCGTCAGTTAGAGACTTGATTGGTAGGTTGCTGAATAAGGCAAAATCTAGCGAATTATTATAATTTGAGAGTAGTGAAACTATTGCAACAATAAAAACGCGTGTCTTATATAGTATTCTAAAGTTATTGCGAGTTTTAATTTCGCGTTTTCATCTGTCGCGTATTTACGCAAAAGCGGCCACTAGACCCTCTGTCGAGGGCAGTCCCGACTTGGCGCGTGCGCAGGGCACTAATCTCATCAGGGGGCTAGTGGCAACCAGACTAGCCAAAAAAAGGGCACGAGGGGAGGATTTTGATGAGGTAAGCAGCCAAAATCCTCCCAATTTTGTTTTGCCAGCGGGGTGAACCTGCCTTCTACCTCTACCACGTCCTCGTTACACTTGGTCCTTAAACGCCAATCAAAGGACTGTAACAAAAGCCTGTGGTACAAAAAAGAACATACAGTCGTTCCAAAATCTGCTTCAACTGGAAGGAACAGGATCGCTCTTCTCATTTCCATGTCCAAGCTGTTCTGCACAGGGAGTTATGGGCAACTCTTAGATACGAGAGATCAAATCGAAGTTTCGACGTCTCGACATTCGAGAACAAGATCGGCATGATTTTCCAAAAGGACGCATTTACTATGGGTCACATATGAGTCACTTTCAGCATATGAACTATAAAAGTCCTCATCCACTTCTCAAGCTCCGGATAATACCACTTCATTCACCCTCTTCAAGATTCACCCTTTCCAAAAGTGCTTTCTCACCTTCTACTCCATCTGCAGACTAAATTCTTTCTACCGTTCCTTCAACGTATATCGCGATGCCCGTCACGGAACCTGTGCGCATTAGTGCAACCGATCTTGACGACCTTACGAAGGACTTAATTACAGAAGACCTCAATCAAACATGGCACTTTCAAAGAGAGGCCGAGTTCCGTGACAAACAAAAACTCATTTGGACAACGACAGACTCCCATCGCGTTGTCCTTAGTGATGATCGCGGCAGGGTAGACTCCAAGGTCAAAGAACTCTGCAATAAGCCCACAGCCTTCTATTGGTTGCAGTCCGCGCAGAAGGGTGCTCCTGATGCTCCCGAAAAGACACATACTCCTGGCATCGTTTTCGCTGCAATATACGAAGAGTGGCGTCGATGCTATGACAATCCGAACATTGAATTCGGCCATTTCCTTGCAAATCCGGTTAGGGTCACGCCAACGGGCCCCTCAACTCTACAAGAAGTCGTCAATACTCATGCATCCCTCTGCTCGCAGGCGAATGATCTCTCCTTGGCCTTGGAGCACTATTCGATACACCCCTTGTACCCTGCCATCGTCATGGTGTGCGATCGATTGGATGGCGAAATTGAGCTTCAATCAGATGGCTACATCAGTCTCCGCAAAGTGGCACAGAAGCAATCTGTGCTTGTTGTTCTCACTGGTTCAAATGGTGGTTTACCAATCTCCTTGGAAAATCTCGCAGCATTCGCTCTACCCATCGAAAGGACGGACGTCATCGGCCTTGACGTTGTACGTGTTCCACTTGAAATCGCTGTCAAGTTCTTTATCAGGTTGGAGATCCAATTTCAGGACCGAGAGGCAAAAGATTGCCACATTATCGATGAGAGTCTGTGTCGACATCGTTGCCCTAAAGGATACGATCGCAATGTCTGCTATAGCCCGGATGAATGGGTTCATGCCATGCAAACAGCAGCCGAGAAATATGGATATGGTAGCATGCGGGATACGCAGGAATCTGTTTTGAGAGTACGAGCTCGCCTATCTGGACGACGTGCAGACTTCGAATTCGAACACGAACCATTCGGTCACCGATGGAAACCTTGAGTTGTTGCGCGCCTCAATTGCGCAACAAATTGATTGAACCATCAACTGTTAGAATAGCATCGAACACTGGAAGCCGAGACTCTTAGTTTTCCCAGCCTGTGCTTTATACCACCTCGCCGCAAAGCTGGCTACTCAAACCTGGATGAAGGAGTCTTGCGAAACATTTACACCAGGGAATCATTATGTACGAGATCAACATAACACATTTGAGGAAACAGTGCGGCTGGTAGTAGTAATGATGCTCTAGAAGGTGGGCGCTACATGCAATGGCTTGAGCAAATCACGATTGTTGGCAGTCCTCAAGGACTGGGGAAGTTTAACTGGAGCAGGATGAGCTGGGCTAGTATGAGGTGTATAAGGCCAAAATATACTGTCGGATTTATCGTTTTCACGGGATAGAAATATAGTATCGTTACTCAATGAACATTTGTTAGATATTAGAGCGCGGTATGTGGAGGCGCTTTACCAGCCTCTACAGCATTCTCACAGTATGTGGGAAAGGTAGAAAAGGTGGGACATAATAAGAATAGATTCTGTTAGAAGGTAGTGTACTTTCTACGTCCTAGACTCACGAACTACCTCTCAAGTCTATAAAATCGTGACTGTTTGACCAAGTCATTGCTCATTATCGTGAACAAGCGAACGATGTTAGCATAACTCAATCATTTTACCATGCTTCGACGCTTTCTGGAAACAATTAACATGCTGTCAGATCGCGCGAGAGCCAAAACGCTCTATGCCTTTTCTTCAACTAGATCAGGTCCTCCAATAGTGCCGTAACCTATAACATAACATATGCCTCATTGAAGCTCTTAGTATCCTTGTTCAGCAACCTTATTCTTCTCGAATCCTCTTCAAGACACCACTTTCAACTCTGCCACTACCTTACCCCAATATTAGCAATTTAAAATGCTCCTCCTAACCTTATATAATCTCCTCTATATTTTCTTAAAATTTTCTTAACCTATTCCTATATATTATAATTCTATTGTGTAGTATTTAGTATAGTATCTACTTTCCTATATACTGCATCTGCGTACTACGCAATAGTAAAGCTAATAAATAGTAGCATAATAAGCGTGTAGAATAATGCAATAATTAGTTTAACTACTAGTATATAATCAGCCTCTAGTAATATATTAGAAGAGAAGAAGCAAAGTGCCAGTAGTATATAAAGTATAGCAGATTTAAAGTACAAGCTATAGCAGTAATATTAAAGAGGAGGAGTTAAAAAGGGCTCTAGAGAGATATTATAATAGAGAACACAGTAGTATTTGCGGGGGCTGAAAGAGCCTAGCTGAGCCGAGTAGTATTTGTGGTAGTGTGGGGGCCTCATCAATCAGATTAGAGTGATCTCTTTTTTCGCTGTGACGTCGACCTGTTCGTGATTTCATTCTGGAGTTATTAAAGCAGTAAGGAGCGCGTAATGGAGATAGTAATAAAAACGCGAGACAGCATCAGGCAGATGAGGACGATGAGACCAATGAGACCGACGGGACTGGTAAGACCGACGAGGGCGATGTGGAGCGTTAAGTAGATAAAGAAGAGACGGGGCGTTAGACAGAACGCTAACAGACTGACATATTAGTGCCATGCTCGCAGGATGTAAAGCAGCACACTGTAATAATGCTCGTGCTGGGGCGGGTATCCGAATCCTGGTTCCAGTTGTGAACTAGAACAGTCTTAGTAGCTACTTCAGGACAGTCTGCGGCCATCCCGCTTCCTGTAAAGAAAAAATTAAGGGGTCTTTTGACCATTAGCAGAGAGGAAATAAGATATCCTGTATGGCGGACTCTTTCTCTGTTTTCTGGTATCCGCAGGTGTAATTATCCCTTACGATATCTGTGTCCTGGTATACTGGCGCCCTGAAAAAGAAAATAGCATCCGGCTAAATATCCTGTGTGGTAAGTAAGTTTCCCGCTTTCTGTACTCCTTTTTTATCGAGATAGGTATCAGGCCACATCACTCGTGCGGTATGTTCCATTCTGGTGTACAGAGCTTATATGTAACATATTCCCGCATGAGATCTACAGGCCTTAACTTAAGAAACCTTATTTAGGATAAGGACGCTTGGCCCAAGATTCCGTACGGTATACTCTCTTCTGATTTCCAGCACGTTTATCTAGCATATTCCCGCATGGGTTCTGCAGACCTTAACCCAAGAAACCTTATTTAGGATAAAGACGTGTGGCCCAAGATTCCGTGCGGCACGCTTTCTTCTGATTTCTAGCGCGCTTATCCAACATATTCCCGCATGGGACCTGCAGTCTCTACCCAAGGAACCTTATTTGGAGTGGAATGTGTGACCTAAGACTCCGTGTAGTATAATTTCTTCTGATTTTCTACTCGCTTATCTAACATGTTCCTGTATGGAATCTCTAGCTCTGCCCTAATTAAGACGTTCGGTTTAAGATCTCATATGGTACACTCTTGTCTTCAACATTTAACCCTAATAGGCTACTATTTCTAATGACATCTTCATTCTGTTCTTTTACATGCCGTCTTAGTTGTGATCCCGTAAAGTCATGGCAATAGCTACAAAAAAAGAGAGGCTTTACTTTAAACTTGAAAGGCCAGACGAGTAACGCAACTTTTACTCTAAAAAATAAAACATAGGTATAAGAGAATTATATAATAAATTTATAGTTTGCAAAAGAACTAAATAGTAGTTACTAATTATAGAAGTTAAATATAACGTAGTTAATCACCAAACCGTGTAAATTACCAAACCGTGTAAACCACCAAACCGTGTAAATCACTGAACCGTGAAAATCACTGAACGGTGAGCGCATTTCTTGGCGTTATAAACACCACATTAAATTCTTTGAATTATGCTACCACGAGCTAATTTTAAATGAGAACTATATTATCTAAGGCTTCTTTAAATATAGGACAAGTTCTTCTATTATATTCTAGTAATCTACAAGCGCTGTAGTAGTAAATAGCTAAGGTAAAAGCTTTTAGTATTATATTACTACTTCTACTTACAGCAGCTTATATAAAGTCCTAAAGCTATTATAATAGCTTAATACCTTTACTAACTATAAAACTCTCTCTTTAGGTGATATATTTGACCTTGATATTATACTTTTTAACCTACTTAGCGTTATTAGTTTATAACTCTTTAATTTATTTACTTAAGATTATAACTCTCTATAAAGCCGTTTTAGCTATTTTAACTAATTTAACTATTTTTTTAATTATTAGTAAGATAGATTACTGCTTAAGCTAATACTATTATAATTTAATTATTATTTACTACTTCTTATTATAGACTATAATAAAGTGGCAACTCCAACTAAAAAGGTGCTTCTATAAAAAGAAAAGTATAAAAAAATATATAAAAAATATAAGAAAGCTAAAGCAAACTAATAGAGAATTAAGTTAAAAAAAAAAGTACTTTATATTAAGTTTAGATATTATAGAAGGCAGCACAAAGGCACGTAACTAGTCACAAAATAAAGTCTTAATAAATAAATAAAAATAAGAAAAATAAAGCTTAGTATAAACCTTATCTAGTATTATCTCTTTTAGTAGTATTTAATATACTAAATATAAATATCTATTATACATATAAAGAATCTACTATAAGTATAAGATATTAAATAACTTATAGTTACATTTAATTCTTTATAGTTACTTTAAAATTAAGAAGTTATTTTTAAGTTAAGTTACTGTTAAGTAAAATAGTCTAACTATTATTTTATTAATTACTTTTTTATTTACTTTTTACTTACTAAAGCTTTACCTATTAAATTTAATAAGCTTTATTATATATTAGCAAGTAAGAAAGCTAGTAAATTATTTATTAACTAGTTAAAATAAGTATAACGTATTCTATAAGTAAGTGGCCCACCTAAGCGAGTGGCCTACCTCATAAACAAAACGCGACCTACCAACTTTCAAGCGCGATGCAACAACAAAGCAACTCTCAATCAATTCATAACAAAGGTAGGCTATTCTTAGCTATCTTAGTAATTGAGAAAAGCTAATTACAAAGCGTGTGACACGCTGCAGCGGTATATGATATCCCCTGAACAACGCTTCAACGGCGACGCACTGGAACCACCTTACGACACGATTGCGAACCCAATTCAAAGAAGCTCACTAAGCTAGAAGAATCGGTTATTATTCAACATGTACTCGACCTAGATTTACGAGGATTTCCCTCTAGGCTTGGTGCTGTAAGAGATATGGCTAATCATCTACTTACTGCGCGCTCTGCTAGCCTAGTTAGTAAGAACTAGCTAGAGAACTTTATACAGCAAACTCCAGAGGTCAAAACAGTCTACAATCGAAGGTACGACTACCAGAGAGCTCTATGCAAGGATCCTAAGATTATTAAGCCTTGGTTCAACCGCGTACAGCGTATGATTGAGAAGTACGGTATTACTAAAGAAGATATCTACAACTTTAACGAGACTAGCTTCCAGATAGGTGTTATTTCAGGCGGTAAGGTTATTACAGGCTCTGACAAACGTAATCAACGTAAAGCAGTGCAGCCAGGTAATCGCGAGTGGGTTACGGTAATCTAGGGTATTAACACGAAAGGATGGGCAATCCCACCATTCATCATCTTTACAGGAACGTACTACCTTTCTGCATGGTACGAGGGCAACAATATACCACCAGATTAGGTTATTTCATTAAGCGACAACAGCTAGACAAATAATGAGCTTGGTATTAAGTGGCTACAGCACTTTAACAAGCATATAAAGGGTCGTACAATAGGCGTCCATCATCTGCTAATAATCAATGGCCATGAAAGCCATGATTCACTTGAATTTCAGCAGCTTTGTAAAGAGAAGAGCATTATTACGCTTTGCATGCCATCTCATTCGTCACATCTACTTCAGCCACTTGATATGGGCTGTTTTTCACCTTTGAAAGATGCATATGGGCGCTAAGTTGAGGATCTTATCCGTAACCACATCTACCATGTCACGAAGCTTGAGTTTCTACCAGCATTTAAAGCAGCCTATCAAGCCACATTTACAGAAAGCAACATCCGTGTAGGCTTTCAAGGTGCTGGCTTAATCCCATTCAACCCAGACACTGTACTCTCAAAGCTTGATGTTCAGCTTCAGACGCCATCCCCCCCTGTAGCAGAGGACACCATTTAGGAGTCAAAAACACCTAAAACAGCTACTGAATTGGGGTCTCAAAATGCTCTAATTCATAACCAGATTCAGCAGCATCAAAATAGCTCACCTACACACATTTTTGAGTCAATTCATCGGCTTATAAAGGGTGCTGAGCTGATGATGCATGAAGCCGTATTACTACACTCAGAGGTTACCAAGCTTCAAAAGACAAATAAGGCTACAACACAACGCAAAAAGCGCTAAAAAAAGCGAATTCAGAAGCAAGGAACGTTAACAAAGGCAGAGGGCTCAGAGATAATTGCTCAAGCAAACGTTAATGCGCAAATTAGGGTTGAAACGTGCTAGAGTAGCAGGCGTGTGATAGCTAACACGCCAAAGCAAAGGCGCTGTAAACACTACTACGAACCTGGGCACAACTCAAGGACTTATAAAAAGGCTAAGAAATAGACTAGCTATCTACTACCCAAATATTATAGCAATAGCTGCTAGTGTTGCGGTGTTATGAGTATATAAAAGAGTTAAAACTTAATGAGATAAGCCGCTCGCTTGGGTGGGCCACTCGCTTATAAAATACGTTATATATTAGAACTAAAATTAATAAGTATTTACCTTATAATACTTCTTTACTTATAGTACTATTTTAGAAGTATTTGATACTAAATTAACTAAAGAAAATAAAAAAACTAGTAAAAGTGTTAAAAAGTTAAATTTACTTAGTTTAATAAAAATCTCTTTTAAATGAAATAAAAAAATACCTGTAGTTTTAAAAGTACTTTTAATATTATTATTACTAAAAGCTACTAGTTAAAGCTTTATATAAATGTAAAAAAAGTTATTATTTATAATATAATTAACGTATTTTATAAGCGAGCTAAATGTTATGAGTTGTTTTTACTTAATAGTACGTTTCACGTTAGCGACTCTACCCTAACTAATATTCTAATAGAATCTTAGCCCTTTCCGTATTTAGAACAGATAGCCCTAGGTTTAACAGGTGAGAGTTTATGCTTTATCGTAAGGTAGGAGAAGAAATATATAATAGATTTAATAAGATAGTGTCAAACTATTTCACTCAAGTTCAAGTCTCAACTTAGAGATAAGATCTCGATTTTAGAGTAACTATGAAGAATTATAAATATCCCCAAGCCACTTTGTGCCTCATATTTATAGGAAATCCTCCGTGCGTACATTCTGTACCGTTGTTTAGTATATTAGATACTATTAGAGTTATTAGAGGTATTAGAGCTTCTAATACTTCTAGCTTTTCTAACTACTAAGCCTTAGCTTAGTTATGTGGGCTACTGCTTTTAATCCACTAGTATGGTTCCGTATTTCTGTCCTTGCTTTTTGGCCTGTACTTTAGCCTATACTAAAGCGTCCTATGCCCGTGTACAATTCTTTCTTTCTAATTTGAACATACGTTTCCATTCTAGAGCTTTATTGGCTGTTGTTGCCAGTTCCCTCAGCTCTTTAGGTGCAGCTGTCTTGCTATTACTGTTTGTAACATTATCCCCTTCTTCTAAGTCTTCGTCTTGGAAGATAGTTTCTTTCTTCTATAAGCAGTATAAAGGCAGCTGGTCTTCTGCCCTGTGTTTTAGGCTGTAAGACTCTTAACTTCTTTTCCTTTCTACTTAACTCTCTAACGATGACACGCCCTAAGTTGTCTCTAATATATGCTTGCTATTTAGTTTCTTAGATCCGTAATGTACCCCGTCACATGCTGACACTCTACTTAAACTGTTCTTGCTGAGGCAAGGAATGCCTCATGAGTCTAAGTTCCGGTTACTGTTTGGCCTATAATAATTGTAACATAAAATGCGACTTGATTGTTTTGCAGCTTAAGTAGGATCGTATTAATCACGATAAGGAAAAACTTCGTTGTTAATTCAAGAAGGCTGAGGCGGAGGCTCTAGAGGCCCGTTCCTGAGCCCTCCGACTTCGTCGTGAACTGGCGAAATTGGATTCCAAAGAGAAAGAGATGTTTGATTGAGAGATGGCTTCCATTCGTGAAGTTCAGGCTTTTGAGGAGGAAGAAGCTTGTTCTCGTAATTGAGAAGTTCGCACACCGTAACCTGCAGTGTCTGGTACCGCTTTACCTTCCTTCTCTAGTTTTGAGTAGAATGTCCTGTATTCTCTATATTCCTTGGATTCAGCTTTAGAGCAAGCTTTTGCTGCTCCTAATAGTACTGGTTAATTAGCTCTAAACTATTCTTTAGGTTCCTAATTAGTTCCTAGGTATCATCTTTAGGTCCGTATTCTTCCTATCTAACTAAATACTTCTACTAATAACTAAACTGTTGGTAGTCTAGAATCCACTGGACTTCATACTTAGTACGATTTTCCTTGAGTTTGAGTTTTGTCTAAAGTTTGGCGTTGTGTGGCGCTGGTTCTAGTTTGGAGACATAGAAAACTAGGTAAATCCTCATATCTTTAGGTAATTATAGTTTATAATTTACAAGTCCTATTTATTACTTAACCTTAAATGGTCCTAATTTAACGTGATCCAGTTTTCGTGATGGTTATTTTATTTCTAAATTTTTCTTTTTTAAGAAAACCTTATCCCTCTCCTTAAAGATTAGTCCCTTAACTTTAGATTTATCCTTAATTTGTTTGCTAAGATTACTTTTATAGGTGATTTTCTATGCGATATCTTTATAAAGTAGTCGCAGATTCTTAACCTTTCTTCTTACTAATTCTAATACTTTGTTTAGTTTCTGTGGTTCTTGATAAGCCGTAGGCTCATAACCATAGTTCATATAGAATAGTGATTTTCCCGTAGTTAATGACTTTACAGAGTTATATATAAACTTAGCTATCGATAGTAAGTTAATCTAATTATCTTATAGTTCGTTAACATACATCTATAGGTATTATTTTAGCGTTTGGTTTATCTATTCTGTTTATTCATCTGTTTATAGATAAAATGCTATTAAGAGGCAGTATTCTGCCCCTAGTTACTCTATAAACATTTTCTAGAATATTAACATAAATAATTTGTCTCTGTCTGTGATAAATTCTTATGGCATTCTATATCATACGATTAAAATCTTAATTAGTAATGTTACTAGTTTATTTGCTTTAATTTCCGTATAGGTTGGTTTAAAGTAAGCGTACTTTATTAGTCTGTTAATAATAATCAGTATCATGTTATACCATTAACCTATTAAGATAGTAATTATTAGTATTCCCGTAATAAAGTCCATTGTGACTAATTCTTATAGTAGATTTAGTAAAGATATAGGTTATATAAGTCCATACTCTTTATATCTTAATGTCTTATTCTTTTTATAATTAATATATTCTAAAAGAATTTTCCTAACCTTACTCTAAATTCCTGGAATCTAGAAATGTTTGTTGATCTGTTCTATAGTTTTTTTAATTCCCTAATATCCGTGTATTTCTGCTGAGTATTAGTCTTTAATTAACTCTATTTATAGTTCGTCTGGTATATAAATTGTTCTTTAGTCTAAATTCTATAATAGTTATCTATTATTAAATTCCCTTATTTGTTTTTCCTAGGTGTTTTTGATAATAACTATTAATTTAATATCTATTTATAAGCTTCCCAGGGATCTGTCTTGTCTTTACTTAAATATTATATTATATATTTTTAATATATTCTTTATATAGTTTGCTTATTAGCTAAGTGCGTCAGCCGCAGTGTTTTCTTTTCTAAATTTATAAAATATTTAAAAATCGAAAGTTAATAGTAATTTCTATTATCTAACTTATTATTAATTTAACTTCTTTATTATAGTAAATACTGTTAGATTTTTGTAATTTAAATATATAATAATCTAGTGCTTAGCTCCTTCTAAGTAATATTTCTATTTTTTAAATACTTAAACTATTACTAATAATTTCTTATCATGAATGTTGTAGTTTAACTTAGTAGTTATAAATTTATAAGATAGAAAGTCTACTAAATATCTATACTTATTATCTTATACTTATAGTAAAATAGTTTTTATAACTCTGTTTAATGCGTCCGCATGTATCTCTACTTAAAGTCCTAAATTAAATATTTTTAATATTAGTGGTTCTTTAAATCTTTGCTTTAACTCTATAAAAGCTATATTCTCTTTATTTATCTACTTAAATTATTAATCTTTCTTAAGTAATTCTGTTAAGGGTGTCGTAATTTTTAAATAGTCCTTAATAAATTACCTATAGAATCCTATAAATCTAAGAAAAGAATAAATTTCTTTTATATTTATTAGTATTAGCTATAATAGAATATCTTTAGCTTTATCTAAGTTAACTGCTATTTTATTTCTAGATATAATATATTCTAAAAACTTAACTTCCTTCCTATAGAACACATATTTTTCTGTTTAAATATATAAGTTATGTTCCTTAAGCTTTTGTAGTACCTTTCTAATATACTTAATATATTCTTTTAGTATCCTGTTTATATATACTAAGATATTATTAAGATATACTAGTATAAAGATATCTAGATATTCCCTTAGAATATGATTAATAATAGCTTGGAATATTACTAGTGCATTAGTAAGTTCTATAGGCATAATTATATATTTATATAATCTATAGTTTATTTTAAAAGCTGTTAGCTATTTATGCCCTTTTACTATTTATATTTAATAATATCTATTTTTAATATTAAACAGGCTGAACTATTTAGCCCCTCTGAGTTTATACATAAGTTCTAATATTAAAGGTATTAGATAGTAATTTTTAACTATTACTTTATTTAATTATTAATAGTTCATATAGAGTTATAATTTCCTATTTTTCTTTAGTATAAATAGTGTTAGTAATGTAACTTCGCTTTTACTTTCTTATAAATATCCTTTTTTAATATTATTACTTAAATATTATCGTAACTCCTTTTATTGCTTAATAGATATTTAATATAATAGTACTAGTTTTAGTTTCTCTTTTTTTTTTTAAGTATAATCTTACAGTCCTAATTCTTATGTTCTGGTATTTAGTTTTCTTATTTATTTATAAACTATTTCCTGAATTCTTTCTGGTATTTATTTAGTATAATAAACGTGGTGTTATAAAGAGTTACTTTCTTTATCTATATTATAGCTTTTATTTATCTATAATAGTTTTTCCTAATTTCTATAAACTTTATTCTCTAATTAATTACTAGGTTTTATTATGCTAGCTAGTTCTATCCTAATATAAAATCCTTACTACTTAGATCTATAATTTTAATGTGGCGGTTATCTGTGTAATCTGCTACTTTAATAGTTATATTCTCTATTTTAAAATTAATTAAACTTCTTTTAAATATTACTAGATTATTATTTATATATACTACTTTTATAGGTTTCTCTAGAACTTTAGTTAAGATATAGTATCTCTATATTTACTTATTTAATATAAGTATTTTACTAGCCCTGCTGTCTATAAGTGCTTGTGTCTAAAAGCTATTAATATATATATTTTTATATAGCTTATTTTCGTGTCTTTATCTAAGTCATGTATAGTTAAGTAATAAATTCTATATTTTAACCTTAAATTAGTTTTCCGGCAGTATGGTTGTTGCTTACTGGTTTTCTAGTTTTTTATTAATTATTAACTTTTAAGTAGTAGTTATTTCCTTAGTGTTTCTTTTTTAGGCCTGTAGATAGAGTATTACTAGAGTTAGTATTATTCTTATAATAGTATTTTATACTCTTTTCTTATTTCTTCTTTATAATCTTAGTACTTTTATTTTAAGAAACATTCCTTAGTTATTAGTTTGGCATGTAATTTTGTAGCTAACTATTTATTTTAGTAGTATTTAGCTTAGTAATATTAGTATTCTAGTTAGCACTTATTCTAGTCTAACTATTTATATTTCTTAGTTTTTAGATTCTGAAGTTCTTTTTTAGAATCTGTATAGATCAGTTCTTACTGCGTATTAAGTTCTTATTTCTATACTATTTATTTTAGTACTTATTTTATTATTAGTTTTTTAATTTATATAGTATAAGCTGTCTATTTACATTCTTATCTAGTATATATATTTTTTTTATATATTTAGTACTTTTTTTATATGGTTCTCTCAGCAGTGTCTTTGTCTTATACTTATAATATAAATAAAGTAAGTTCTTTCTCTAGGTTTTTATTCTAGTCTTATTCTAGCTCTAGATATTTAATAGGGTGGTAATAGGTTACATAACTTATAAATAGTATTAGTTTTTATTTATGAATTTTATTTATCTATATAGCTAGTTTTTATCTACTGAGTTTTCTATACTGCTTATTACTAGCTATTTATAATACTTATTAATATTTATATATCCCGTCTCCTAAAGTAACCTTCTAGTGTTTAGTAATATAATATTTTTTTATATAATATTCTGATTTACAGATCCAGCAGTATCTCTAGCTTATTTATTATCTAATTATTATAGATATTAGCTTTTTACCTTTTATTATCTCTTAATTTTATTATTATCTGAATTTCTAATCTCCTGCTTTAAAGGGTTCTCTTTTCTATTAAATTATCTTATAGAATTAGTTAGCTTCTTCTATAGAGCTGGCCTAGTATTATTTAATAATAGTTTTTTATATAATAATAATTATATTATTAGCTTGTCCTATTAAATAATTCTTAACCTACTAATATAGTATTTCGTATTCTTATTTAAGGTATATGTGGTTTCTATAGATTTAGTATTATTCTTTCTAAATTTATTATATAATAGCCTCTTTAGTTATTTAGTCCTTAACTAGTTTTACTTAGACTATAGTAATTTTAACTAGTGTCTTAGTTTAAACATAAGCCTATTTAATATTTACTTTTTATTATTTATAGTTTTTAATAAAGTGTCTCTCTTTTCTGTAACTAAGATATACTTTTTATATATATTAATTTATTTATTTCTTAGTTTACTTATTTTGTTTTTATTTATTAACTTATATGTTTTTAATTAATACCTGGTCGATTTCTATTACATTATAGGTTTAGGTATTCTTTCTATTTTTTTATAGTATATAGATTATGGGCTTAGTGTTATTTTTCTTTTCTTATTTTTTCTAGTACTAATAGTTATTAATAGTTACTACTTGTTTAATGATTCTTAGAAGTGTACTAGGTTGTTTTCTTTAAAAAATTTTATTCTTAATTCTGTCTTTTAGTCCTGCGTAGTATATTATAACTAGAAGTTAATTTACTTAGTCTAGTTAAAATTAGATTTACTTAAATTCCGCTATATAGTTAGCTGCTAATATGCGTTATTTAAGTTATTAAAGCTTTTAAATTACCTCTATTTCTTTATTAATTTCTTTAAAGACTATAATTATTTCCTTCTTAAAGCTCTTATAGTTTCTAAAGGTTCTTTTAATATTATTATTATAGTTTATAAGTTCTGCTAATTCTAGATTAGAATCTCCTTTAACTAGATAATTCTTTATAAGTAGTTTAAACTATCTTATAGCTCTTCCTATTATATTCATACTAGCTACCAGAATCTAATCTTAGTTAGTTATAAATAAGGATTAATTAAACTAATAGTAAAGGTCTATTATAGCTATAAAAGTTTTAAGTTTGTTTCTATTACTATTAAACTTTATAGGAGGTTATATTTTAGCTATTTTTTCTCTACTAGTCTTACCTACTGCTACTTATTATTATAGGTTAACTAAAGTATTATATAACTCTATAATAGCTATTTTTTATTTTTAAATAATTTATTATATACTCTTACTTCTTTCTAATATACTTCTGGTAGTAGATAAAGATCCTGCTATGACTTCTTCTTTACTACTACTTTCTTCTAATAAATAAAGTTTCTATTCATTCTTATAGTAGGTTATTATAGACTGTAATTAGAAATTTATTATTAGAGTCAATCCAACATCCTCTTCTACACTTTAAAAGGGTAGTTATAATATTATGAGTTGCCTTTATTTAACAGTACGTTTCATATTAGCGACTTTACTTTAATTAATATTTTAATAGAATTTTAGCTCTTTCTATATTTAGAACAGATAGCCTTAGGTTTAATAGATAAGAGTTTATGCTTTATCATAAGATAAGAGAAGGAATATATAATAGATTTAATAAAATAGTATTAAACTATTTCACTTAAGTTCAAGTCTTAACTTAGAGATAAGATCTTGATTTTAGAGTAACTATAAAGAATTATAAATATCCCTAAGCTGCTTTGCGTCTTATATTTATAGGAAATCCTCCATGCATACATTCTATACCATTATTTAGTATATTAGATACTATTAGAGTTATTAGAGATGTTAGAGCTTCTAATACTTCTAGCTTTTCTAGCTACTAAGTCTTAGCTTAGTTACGTGAGCTACTGCTTCTAATCTACTAGTATAATTTTATATTTCTATTCTTACTTCTTAGTTTGTACTTTAGCCTGTGCTAAAGCGTCCCGTGCCTACTTATAATTCTTTCTTTCTAATTTAAACATACGTTTCTATTCTAGAGCTTTATTAGCTATTGTTGTTAGTTCTCTTAGTTTTTTAGGTGTAGCTGCCTTGCTGTTACTGTTTGTAACACTAGTTAAACAAGCAAGCTAATTACTTTACTAAGAAATTACGAAAACTTTAATAACTTTATCAATTCTTAATATTTTTTAATAAAAATTTAAAATTTATAAAGCTATATACTATATCTAGCTGGTATTAAATTTATAGTATAATTATATTATTAATTAATTTAATTACAATAATTAGAACAAGTTATAATAAAAAAGAATAGAAATAATATATTTTCTTTAAACTTTAATAAAAATTTATAAAAATTTAATTACGTTTTATTACACTTATAAATAATACTATAATATTAATAAAAAAACTTACTAAAATTTAAAATAAAAAGTTTATATTACTAAATACAAAAAATATTAAAATAAAGTAATTAAATAAGAAACTAAACAATAAATATATAAAATATAAAGTTTTAAAAAAATTAAACTATTATTTTATTAACTATAATTACTTAATATATTATAAATATATAATATTTTTATATATTTTTATTAAGATAAAAAAGGCCGCAATAGCAGCTAAATAAGCTTAAAAACTACTTAAAAAGAAACTAGACGCTGGAACACAATTCTCTGTACTTAATTACTTCTAATAAACCCCCCGCATTCCATCCGCAGAGCATGGGGGACGACGGTGGGTTGTAATCTCATTCCTGTAGTTACGAAAACCGCGACCGTGACGCGTTGGGAAGTAACTAATAAGTAAGTAGGCAACACCAAGAAAAGGATAAACACCAGCCTGATTAAGACTAGCAGAAAGCAATTAAAACCCTCTAGAAAATCGAGGATGATTTTAATAAAGAGAAGGAAGAGAAGCCATGCTGCGGGATTCTTACTAACGTAAAGAAGACACTACAACACGTCTAAAACCTTTGAACATGCTACTAAGCTATCTAAGACAAGGACAAGACATAGCTTGACTAGATTGAAGCTGGAATCAATGAAATTAGGAAAGAAACATGCAAGGGAAACCGCCTAGAGATCCCCTAAACATGAAACAAGACTTGGGCAGCCGTCGCTGCGCAGGCGTCACGCACGGTCAACGCCGCCGCCGCGTTGCAGAGGATCACTATCCGAATCCGCTTTAAGGATTCCCAGGGAAAAGACCCAGGAGAGATACTGGAAATGGCAAAAAAGGTAATACCAGAAGCCTTTGCTGTAAACACCCTGAAGAGTAGTAATATCAACGTTTACGTGCTATTACAGACTATAAAGGACTAGATTATAAATAGACCGGATATACCAGGATTTAAAATCCTAAAGAAAGACTATTTCTTAGAGGTTTTAGAAGTTCTACTTAAGATAAAAATTAATAAGAGAAGAAACACAAATAACTTTAAGCTAATATATATAATATATAAAGCTACTAAATAGCTAGTACTAGATATAGCTATTATCTAAATCTAATAGTTATATAACTCTAAAGTGTAGGAGATACGTTATAGAAATACTATAAAAAGCTTAAAAAAGCTAGAAAAGATTTATAGTACTCTAATTATTAGGACACCCACACAAGTGATTTAATAGAAAATTATAAAGAATAAATTAGTTATTAACTCCCAGCTCTTTAAAGTAAGGCTATTTAATAATAGTATAATTATTAAATAATGCTTTTAATATAATTAATAAGGCCATACCTAAAGCGTATGTGGTAAAAAAAATATAGTATAGATATTATATAAGCCTATATAATATAATAAAATATCCTTAAGAAAGAGTATCCTGTGTAAACTATAATAAAACCTATAAAATATAATAATAAAAAGAGTATAAGATATTCTAGAGCTATTTAGAAAAAATCTAGGTAAAAAAAATAGCCTTTTTTAAGTAAATACTCTACATTTATATTATAAAAAAAGTATAAGTAGAATAACTAAACTCTATATAAAATAACTTTATTATTATAATAAAGAAAAAAAATAGATTACCCTATTAAATAACTTATATAAAAAACTATTACTAAAAAGAGGACTAGGTAGACTCTTTTATATAAAAGTTATTAATAAAAATATATTATAATTAAGACTTATACTAAACGCAGGCGATATATACTTAATTTAAGTAAAAATAAATAATAATTCTAATATTAATATAGAAGACTTTATACCCACTCTAAATAAGTAAACTTACTATTATTTAATATAACTATAAAAACGTAAATTAAGGTGTATGCTGTTTCTTCTTTAATAAGATAACATAAGTAAAGTATTAAATACTTATAATTTAAAAACTAGTATATAATAAATATACTAAATTAATATACTGCTTATGCGGATACGCTTTAGCTTATAAAGAAGACCTTATAATAAAAGTATACTTTATAATTAGCTAAAATATTAATATTATATATTAGAAATGTAAATAATATAGCCTATTTATTATAACACTCTAGCTTCACTTAAAGAGGCTAGAGACTACTATTATTAATATTTATAATCTATATAAAGACTACTAATAGATAAAGACCTAGCTAGAGATTAATAAAGTAATTAAAAAAGCAGAAAAAGAAGTCATACTTCTTAGAGACTTTAATATATACTATTTAATATAAAGAGAAAGTTATATTATAAGTAAAGTATAAATAAAACACCTATTCTTTAAAATAAAAGTATAAGGTCTTTAACTTGCCATACTATAAAATAAACTAATATAAAAAAGAGAATAAAAAAAGAGCGTTATTAACCTCACATTTCTATTAAACATAATATATAAAAAAGTTAGCTTCTATAGAACTAAGGATAGATAGACTCTAATAAGAAACTATATACTAATATAAATCTAAATAAATGGTGCTACCTATCTATAAAAGAAAAGTAAATACTATATACTTAAAAAACTAAACATAAAAGGATTCCTTTAAGATATTAAAAACCTTAAGTGGATAATAGCCTCAGAATCTTTAGAAGCTCTCTAAAAAGGAATTATATATACTTTTAAGATTTACTATCTATATATAAGACCTAGCTTATAAGTGTATAGAATATAGTTACTAAAAGTAATTTAGTTTTTTATAAATATTAAGTAGATAAAGTGCTGGTACTATAACTATAAAAAAAATTATAACTATTAAAACTACAAGACACTATTCAACTAGCTCTAAAAAAAGATTTAAAAAATAAAAAAAAATAACTAAAGATAATTTATATAAGAATTTATAGTAAACCCTATAAAACCATATAATAAGGGGCTATAGACTTTTTAAAGGTGGAGTAAAAAAAGTATTAATATAATAAAAAGTAATTTCTACTCTTTTAACTTTAGAAGCTTAATTAGTAACTCTCTTACTAAAGATAATACTATAAAGATAGAGATTCTAGCTAAGAAATTCTTTCCAAATATAGATAAAGCTAACTTAAAAGATATTAATAATAAGATATAACTAGAGTACACCTAAATTAATATTAACTTATATATATCTAAAAATGTAATAAGTAATTTAATTATAGAATTTCTAAATAGAAAAGCTTTAGGCTCTGATAGTATACTAAATAAGATTTTAAAAATCATATTTCTATTAATAGCTTAGAAGCTTGTATAGGCGGTTCACTAGTGCCTTAAAAGCAGAATAATACTAATATACCTTAAAGAATTAATTATAATTACTTTATATAAAGAAAATAAGAAGGATTATTTTTTCTTAAAAAGTTACTAACTAATTATACTAGAAAATACTCTAGTTAAGGTAATTAAGAAATAAATAGCAGATATAATAGCAGCAGCTACTAAGAAATATAAACTATTTTTTTAGAACTAAATAGAAGTAAGAAAGAAGTGCTTAATGCTTTTAGTAATTAATATACTTATCTCTAGCATTCAGACAGCATAAAGAGTGTGTCTAGGCTATATTATTTTAATACTAAACTTAGATCTAATAAAAGCTTTTAATAACATCTCTTATAAATGTTTACTATATATTCTAAGGAAGAAGAAGCTACTAGTATAGATAATTTATTTTATATAAAACTTTATAACTACTTAACGAACGCGCATTATATTCCCTAGATATTAAAATAAATAAATTTAAATATAAATAGGTATCTTATAGAGATTTCTATTTTTACTAATTTTATTTCTCTTCTTTATATTAAGGCTTTTAAAGGAGTTTTAGTAATTAAATAGTAATATACTAATATTTAGCTCTATTAATAATATAAACTTTATCTTATAGGGAAATTTAGCTACTAAAAATTACTAACACCTAATAGCTATATATAATTAATATATAGTATAAGCTAAATACTATAAAGCTATATTTATACTAAAAAAATACTAGCTTATATATTTTACTAAAAAAAGACGCTATAATAGTGTAGATTTAGTGTTAATAGTATAAATTATTAGTTATAAAACTACTCTCTAGAGCTTAAGTATATATGTTTTTAGAATCTAAATAAACCTAAAGCTCTAATAAAAAGAATATATTTATAAAGTAGTAGAAAAGGGTATAGTAGTTTTTAAAACTATATTATAAATTATTATATTAATATAGAGCCTGTTTATAAGACGTTTATACTTTTTATATATAGTAATTATCTACCTAATAATACTCTATAGTATTTAGATATAGGGAATTTGTAATAACAGTAACTTTATAGTAAAAAATCTTATTTTATTATTCTAAAAGACTCAAAACCAGTGTCTCTATAAGATTATAAAAGTATATAAGAAAATACTAATAGTAGCTATTAAGAAAGAGTAATAGTTTTATTAATTATACTTTATATAAATATTATAGCTCTTTAGAGGACTCTAGATACTAGCTAGAATTTAATAGAAAAAAAGATTATAAGTACTCTTAATAATATTTAGATATTACTAGTAAGTTAATAATAGATTATAACATAACTACTAACTTTACTAGAAAAGCTTTAAAATTAGGTAAAAGAATATAAGAAAGAAGTCCTAGTCTATTTTATAAGAAAAACCCCTAGAAATTACTAGCACTAATAGGAACAGAAACGTGCAGGAGAAATATAAGTATACTATATTAATAGCTATTAATATTACTAGTATATAGCTACTTTTATTTTAAAGTAAGTAAATATAAAGTAGCAACACTAATAAAAAAGTATAATAAAAAAATAAATAGTAATTATTTAGTATACTCTATAGAAAATACCTATAATTCTATTTTATAAAGAACTTTTAAAGGTAGAAGCTACTATTCTATTCTTATTATATATAAAAGTCTTTAGCCTTAATACTTAGCTAGTAAAAATAAGGGTCTTAAATAAGTTTTTATAGCATAATTATAACTAGTTAGTGTAGACTATATACTATATTCTTTTCTACTATCTTAAGCTTAAGAGAATTAAACTAATAGTATTATTCTTATTAGAATAATTAGAAAAAATACTAAGCTAAAAAGATAGTATTTAAGCAGTTATAAAATAGTTTATAAAATTAAAAATACTTACTTAGTTTTATATAGTAAAAGTAATTAATACTAAGGAAATAGACTATTTTCGCCTATTCTAGAGCCTAGACTAATAGTAGGAGACAGAAAAAAAAGGTATAAAAAAAAAGAAAATAAAATTATTTATAAAATATAGGCATAATAGCTAAAAACATAGACTCTAAAAAAATAAAATAGTAGAAAAGAAGTGCTATAATAATAGAATATTAACGCCCTTTTAATATAATATATTAATAAATTTTCTTATTAGTAAGTTTTTTTTATAAAAGGAATTAGCTTATATAAACCTATTAGGGGGACCAAATCAGGCGGTAAATAGAAATAATAATAATATATTTTTATTAAATAAATATTATAAAAATAGCTTTTAATAATATTAACTAAAAACCTTTTTTTTTTAAAAAAAAAAACAAAAAAAAACATGTATATAATTAATAATATTATAAGTATAAAAAAAATTAAATTTTTTTTTTATAAATTATAAAATATATAATTATAATAATAATAACTTAATTTTTTAGATTTCTTTAAGTATAGTTATAAAATTTTATAAAAAGTAATAAGTACTTATAAAAAAATTAACTTAGAAAGTACTAATATAAATAGTAATAAAAACTAGTTTAAAAAAAATCATAATTAAAGTTATTTAACAAAAAAAAATTTTATTTAATTTTAAAATATTTTCAAAAATTTTATATATTAAATTAAATTAAAATATGTTATAACTACTTATTATATTAAAAACTAATTATGTTAACTATAAACATGAATTTACTTAATTTTTTTATTAAATTAAAGCTAAATAATTTATTATAACTTTAAATATTTTAATTTATTTTATAGTAAATATACTAAAAAATTTTTAAAAAAAATTCTATTTATTATATTAACTATTACTTTTTAGTATTAGCTTATTATAATCTAAATTAAATAATATTAGATATATTTTAATAAGTATTAACTATAATTAAAAAAGGTTTAATTTACTTTAATATATATAATTTTTTTTATTTACTAATTTTATTTACATTTAAAGTACTTAAAAAACTATTAGTTAAATAAAACTTATTATATATATTTAAAGGGTTTTTTTTTTAAAAAAAATTATAACTTAATTTAAAATAATAGTACTAAATTTACTATTTAACTACTTTTATTAAAAATTAATTTCTTTAACTAAATTTTATTTAAAAGTATTTGTAAGTTTACATATTTTAATAATATTATTATGTAAACTTTAAAGAATTTTTTTTAAACTTAATTTAAAAAATAGTTTATTAGAAATTTAACTTAAATTATAAAATATTAAAGTTTAAAAAAATTATAATTTTTAATTTAAAACTTTTAATATTAAACTTAAATATAATTTTTAAAATAAAAATAACTTATATATAATATAATAAAATTAATATAAAATTAAACTAGTTTTTAAGTTTTAAGTTTTGTTTTTTTACTAATACATACATATTAAATAAACTTAACTAAAATATTTTATATTATAAAAAGTTATTTTACTAAAATAAATAAAACTTTATTATTACTAACTTAACTTTATTTTATAAAGCTATAAAATTATTTATTAAAAAACTAATTTAAAGTAATTTATAAACTAATATTTTAGTTAAATATATAACTAAAGTTAAAGTATTTAATAACTATTAATAAAGTGGAGTATAAAGGTTTTAGTTTTTATTTTTATTTACTATATTATTTATATAAGTTTTAAGTATTTAAAAATAATTAATAAAAAACGTAAACTAAATTAATGTACTTAAAAAAAAATAACTTATTTAATAATAACTATTTTTTCTAAAAATTTTATACTAATAGTATATTATATATAACGTTTTTCATAAGCGAGTGAACTATACAAGCGAGTGAACCACCTTAACTAACCCCCACTACTTTAACAGCTAATAGCAACCCACAACCATTAGCTATCATTACTAGAATTAATAGGTAGATGGCTAGCCTTAGCCTCAACCTGTGTATACTTTCTTGCGTCGTGCCCAGCCTGCCTGCAGCGTCTGCAGCGCCTAGACTATTATAGGCCATTAGCTCCACGTCTCTTACTAGAACCTAATTCTACCCTTATTGTGACGGTGCTGCTCGCTCTGCTCGCTGCAGGCCACATGATATCGCGACTGGCTACGCCAGCCACGACCTAGCGCAGAGCTCAGAGCATGGCTAGCTCGCGCTCAGGCCATGCACCGCCCTATTTAGAGGCGAGCCCCCTTTGTACCTCTTCTCTCCCCATCTTAGTGTAGCTGAAATAGAGCCAACTTATCCCGTCAACCTGCATCTATGCTACGACGCGTGAAGACCGAGCCCGTCATCACACTTATCTGCGCATTAACATCAGCCTGAGCTAGTATAGCTACACCTTCTGCCTATAATAGAGTCCCTAATCTCTGTATACGCTTCTTTTTACGCTTCCTACACTTTAATATAACCTTATTAGCCTGTTGTAGGGTGGCCAACTGTAAGCGCATTAGGACGCTAGCGTGTAACATCATCAACGCACCCTTCATAAGCTAGCCTAGTAATTCCAGAATTAATATAAATAAGCTATTCTAGTGCTGCTCAATACGTCTACGTAGGTAAGTAGACTAACTGTCTAATTCAGTAACATTACTAGGTGTCTAGGGTTCCCATAAAGTCGCCTCTGTAGGCAGCTTAGGTGTTTGTAGCCTAACATCTAGCCCAGATAGAACGACGTCTAAGTCAAATGGAATGAGGCCTGTACCTTAAAATCCTCCACATATATTACTTTCAGTAATCGAAGCTAGATAGGCTGCCTTGAAGAGTGGCAGAAAGTCAAGCTTAGTGACGTAGAAGATGTGATTTCTAACCAGCTTATTAACCTCCTGTTTATAGGCTCACTTGAGAGGTGTAAAGCAGCCTATATTTAGAGACTATAATAGATGCGACGCGTTTGCTGGCATGCAGAGTATAAGAATATTCTTCTTCTTACAGAGCAGCTGAAATTCAAGAGACTCATGGCTCTCATGGCCATCTAGAATCAATAGACGATTTACACCTACAGTCCTATCCTTTATGTACATGTCGAAATGCTCTAGCTAGTCGATACCTATCGCATTTGTTGTCCAGCCATTCTCGCTTATTAAGATTGCTCAGCCTGGTAGTAGGTTCTCATACCAGCAGGATAGATAATAGACTCCAGTAAAGATAATAAACAGTGGAATTAGCTAGCCTTAACTATTCACGCCTTGAATGACTGTGACCTATTCTCTATTACCTGGCTATACAGCCTTAGGCTGACTACGTTGCTTAGAGCCTGTGACAACTTTAGCAGTTAATGAGACACCCATCTGGAAGCCTGTCTCGTCAAAGTTGTACATGTCTTCATTAGTAATGCCATGCTTCACCTTGAAGTTACGCACAAGGTTAAACTATGGCTGTATAATAGCAGGATCCTCACAGCGAGCACGCTGATAGTCGTACTTCCTATTATATTTCGTCTCAATTTCCTCAGTCCTCTTGATAAAGTTGTGTGGCCAGTTAACGCCGACTGTCAGGTTACATTACTCAGCCAGTAGATAGTTAGCCATCTCTCTTACGTAGATAAGCTTAGGCGTGAATCCTTATGAATCTAGGTCTAAAATATGCAGGACAATAGCTCTCTCTTCTAGCTTCGTGAGTTTCTTTGAATTGGGCTCACAATCGCGTCGTGCAGTGGTTCCATCAATTTGTCACTTAAGTGTAGTCTTATTAACTTCATAGGTTGCTACTACGCGTCATATGGTCTAGATTTAATCCTACTAAATAGCTAAGATAGCTAGCAATAGTCTACCTTCGCTGCGGATAGATTTAGTCGTGATTTATTAAGCCATAGTTATTAATAGTTGACGCGTTATGATTCTTGGTTGAGGTGGTTCACTCACTTGTATAGTTCACTCACTTATGAAAAACGTTATATATATATATATTTTACTTACAAAAGTTAGTATTATTAAGTTAAAGAAATTTAAACTTAACTATTAATATAAAGTTATTAAAACTATTTTTATTTTATTTTATTTTAGTTTTTTTATAATTTTACTTAATATATTAAGTAAATATATTAGGTATAAATTTACTAATAAAATTAACTTAACTTAAATAAACTATTTAACTAAAGTAATATATACTAAAGTATAGTTTTATATTTTTTTTTTTTAGTATTTTAATGTAATTATAAGCAAGACTATTTTAAGTTTAACTAATTAGTAATAAAGTAGTAAAAATTATTATAAAAAGTAAGCAAAATAAAATTATTTAAAAACTAGAAAAAAAAATATTAAATAAAATATAAAATAAATTAAAGAATGGCTAACTTTATTTAAAAAATATTAAAATATAAAAGTTTAAGTAAAATAATAATAATAATAATAATAATAATAATAATAATAATAATAATAATAATAATAATAATAATAATAATAATAATAATAATAATAATAATAATAATAATAATAATAATAATAATAATAAATATATAACTTACTTATATTATAAAGTTAAAAAGTAGTTAATTAACTAAATAGTAACTTTAAGTTTTTTTTATATATATAACTTTAATTTTAATTTTACTTTTACTTTTACTTTTACTTTTACTTTTACTTTTACTTTTACTTTTACTTTTACTTTTACTTTTACTTTTACTTTTACTTTTACTTTTACTTTTAAAAGTTTTTATATAAAAATATACTTTTAAAAAAAATACAAATTAAACTAAGTAAGTTAAGTTAATACTAAAAAAAAAACTAAATTTAGTATATAATTAAACATTTTTTTAAAGAATAAAAAGTAGTAGTTTATTTAAATATAACTTATATTAAGCTACTAATTTTATTTATTTACTAGTATATTATATACTTACTATATTTATATATTAATATTAATATTTTAATTTTTTTTTAAGTTTAGTAAAAGGTTTTTAATTTTTTTTTTTTTTTTAGTTTTGTAAATAGTTATAAATTTATATTATTTAAATTATATTATAAAATAATATATATTTTAATATTTATTAACTAAATAAGTTTTATTATTATTTAAAAAAGTATATTTAAATAATACTAAAATAAGGTTACTTTTTTATATAAAAATAATAGTTAAAAAGTTTATAAATAGAATATATTACTTGTTACAAATATATTTTTTAATAATTAAGTAATAATATATAATAAAAATAGTATATAAAGTTATAATAACTATTGTTTTAATTATTATAATAAATATTTTTACTTTATTTAACATACTTTATATTATTTAAGAAAATTAGTTTAATACTTAAGTTAATTTATATTATTAGTTTTGTTAATATTACTTTTTTTAAACAAAAATTATAAATACTATTAATTTAATATATATTATAAATATTATACTTAATTAAATTTAATAAAAACTTGTTAATTTAATTACATTATAGTAGTATTATAAATAATTACTATAACTAATACATATATTAAATAATTTTTATTATAATAATTTTTTTATAAAATGGTTATAATATTACATTTTAATATAATTTAAAATTATATTATACTTTAATTTTAAGTGTAAAAATACTAAAATAAGTTAATTAAAATTTTTTTAATTAAATTTATATTACTTTATATACTTTAAATATTTAAGTAATATATTATATTAAATATATAATGTAGTTAATTATTATACTTTTAAAAACTAGTTTTTAGTTTTATATAATTATATACTGTTATTACATTATTTTTAACATATTTTATTAAAATATTTTATAAGTTTCTACGTTATTTTTTTTATTATATTACTAAAGTTATTTTACTTTTAAAATAATACTTTGATATTTTTATTATTAGTTACATTTTGCTTTTTAATTAAATTAAATAAAAGTATACTATAAAATACATTAATATGTTACTAGAATACTATTTTTAATTTTAGCTTATTATTATATTTTAAATACAAGTATATATTTATATAATAAATATATTTTAAAAATCAAGAAAATTAAAATTATAATAAAGTTTTAATGTTATTTAAATAAATTTTTTTATAAAAACTACTTTAATTTTTAAAAATTATTAAAAATTAATACTTAATATAAATTTTTGTTATAAAAATACTACATGTAGAAAAGAAGTTAAAAGCTTAAAAAAAAGCATTAATTAATTACTATATATAATACTAAGTAATAGTTTAAAATGCTACGTAAAAAAAAAAAAATAAGTTATAAATAAAAATATTTAGAAATAGAGTCTATATACTAGCACACAGCTAATATATAAACATATAATAAAAAAAAAAGCTTATAAAAAAAGTTTTTATAAAAGGCCTTTATAAGGTATTATAAATAGTTACTATAATAGTTTTTTTTTTAAATTTAAGTTCTTGTAAAAAGTATTTATGTTAAGTATTAAGTTTAAGTTAATTTAAGTTTTTAAAATAAAATTCTTTTATAGTAACTATAATTTTAATATTGTTTACAGATTTCTATATTAGGTTATTATATTTTGTATATTTAACTAGGTATTTATAGCATTTTTGTTTATAATTTAAATATAGTTTTTTAATTTATTTAAAATAATATTTAGTTTTTCTATTAACTTTAATAGAATTAGGCAGTAAGTTTTACTACCTTAAAAAGTATTTAAATTTAAGTATAGTAAGCTAAAGTAATAATATATAAAAAACTAGGTATATATTTAAAAATTTGAAGTGTTTAAATTAGTATATATATAAAAAAATTATTTAAAAAATATAGTATTTTTCTAAGGCCTTTAAGTTTAGTTTTTTAAATAATTATTTTATTTAAATATTTTATATATAAGCTAAACTATGTTCTTTAGTAATTAAAAGTAAGTAATTATTTTTAATTTATATACTCTTTTTAAAAGGCCTAAGCCTAAATTTTTTTTAAACTAGTTATTAAATATTAGCTATTTTTTTTATTATATAATTAGCTTTTATAACTTGTAGTACTTAGTACAAACATTTTTAAGTTCTTTTAAAAAGTTTAAAATCTATTTAAAAGTATTAACTTGTGTTAGCTAAATATAAAGAAACTTTTATAAATTTAAATATAATATTATTAGCTTTAAACTATACTAAAAGTAGTTAGTTTACTTAGTTATTTTACTAGTAGTTTATATATACATGTAAAATGTCACGGCTAGTATAAACTTATAGGTAATTATAAGTAATTATAAGTAATAAGGCGCTATATTAGAGCTACTCTAGTATAAAGAAAAGAAAAGAATATAAAAAGAGAATAGAAAAGGATTATATAGACGTCTATAGTATACACATAAAAGTGTAGTATGTAACTAGTAGTGTTATTTATAACATAATAATATAACAGCACGTAGTAATATTTTTTATAAATATGTTATATAATAAGCTGTTATATTATCCTCCTTTAAAAGAGAATAAAATCGTCCTTAATTCTGTTATAAAATTAGTAAAAAGTAAAGTAAAATTATAGACTATTTATCTCTATATTACTTCTTCCTTCTTCTCTTTATCTGTTTGTCTTTTTTGGCTGCTAAATTATTTTTATCTATTAGTTCCAGTATCTCTCCTTATTAATAAGCTTTTAGTTAGATTTTTAGTTATATAGATAGTTTAGCATGATCTAAATACTACTTATAAAAGTCCTATACTTTATATAATGTGCTAATAAAACTTCTTACGTTATATTATATATTATTAAAGTTATAATCTACTTAGTTAGCCTTATATTATAAGACCTTTTTATAGATATGGCTTATAAGAATTTAATTAACCTTATACTCTAGCTTACTATTAATCTTAATAGAGTCATTAGGTGCCTTATTTTAGCTAAATAAAAAGTTATTAAAGTCTTTACATAGATAATTAGCATAAAAAACATTTAATATCTTTATATAAAGAGGTAGGTTAATAATATAGAAGTATTTACTTATATTAATAATAGAATATAATTCTGCTATTTGATAATTAAACTTAATACTAGGATAATCTATAGTCTATTCTTTTCTAGTAATATATATTTTATTTTTTTATCCTAAAGTCTGGCTCGCGATGATGCTTGTTAACTTATTTTATTTAATAAATTTAAGCTTTTACTAAGTTATTACGTGCCTATTTAATTATTTTATAAGCTCTAGAGATAAAAGCCTAAGCTTTTTTATAAATAAGCTATTTATAAACTATAAGTGATTTATATATACGCTCGTGCTAATTAAAATATAGATAAAATCTATAACTAAGCTCTAGCTTATACAGTAATAAATTTATAAATTTATAAAGTAAAATAGCTTATATAAAATCTATAGAGAGTAATAGGTTAGATTAGTTATTTTAATAGTAATTAATAAAAAGTCTTAGCCTTTAGTTAATATACTAATTAAAGATCTCTATATTTCTATTAGTTTATAGATAATAGACTATAGAGAGTTTCTGCTTTATACTAGTAAGCTTATAGAGTTTATATATAAATATAGAGATAAATTAAGAGCCTTAATCTAATATTACTGTCTTAAGTAGGCTATAGATATACTAGATATATTTATAATATAACTAAGCTACTTTTAATATAATAACCCCTTTTATATAAGGTAATAAAAAGACTTATTTATTTAAGTAATTAATAACTATAAAAGTATTATCACGCCCCCTTTTGCCTTTTGGGAATATCTTAAAATTAAAAGAAATATACTACTAGTAGTGTTTGCTTATTAGTAAGGGGTATAATAATCCTAAAGTTTTATCACATAAAACATGTATATAGTAATAGGTTCTATAGTTAGTAATATAGGTATTAACATTAAATAATAAACCTAGCTAGTAATATTAGGCTAAGAGTAGCTATTTAGTCTTTCTTCTTTTTAAATAAGCTATAACCTAGTAAGCGTGAATCTCTTTAATAAGATATATTTTTATATTATTAATATTAGAAACTATAAGCTTTTTTTTTAATTTAGTAAGTTTTTTTTTAGCTTTTAGTTTTATTTACTTTACTCTACTAGCTCGTAGTAAAGCTAGAGAGTATTACTAAAATAATTTACTTTTAAAATAGCGTTTATAAGTTTATACAGAGTCTAGTCTTTATTACCTAGAATAAGGGAGATACTGTTTATAGGTATAGATACTAAATTAAGAGAAGTAATAACTATTACTAAATTAATAAAAATTTACATACGTGTAGTAATATTCTTTGCTTTTTAGATCTTAAGATCTTTATACTTACGTATAAGAGTATCTACTATTATATTAACTAATTTAAACTAATAAATAATATAGAGATAGTAGTTAGTAAAAATATCTATTTATTAAACTTATTATTAATTAAGTAAATACTTAGTACTAAAGTATTCTAGGGCATAATAGTCTATAATTACTGTAAAAGGTATTACTTATAAATTTATTAACTATAGCTATTATATCTCCAGCCCTTATATTACTATAAGCATTTTTTTATTATGGATTTTATATCTTATCTCTGTTTTCTATATGATTCTTGAAAAGAAAGCTATAGGCTTTTAAGCTTTATTATCTTACTTTTAGCTTATTATACTAATAAGAACTCTATTACTTGTATTAGTCTTAATTCATGTGTAATAAAAGGATAAATAGTAAGCTAAAATATTTCCTAAAAGTACTAAAGCTTTAGTATTTTTAAAAGTATAAAACTTAGCATTACTTAGTGGGTGCTATACGCCTTTTTATATAAGCTTAATAAGAAATCTAATAATCTATCTATAGTCTTTTAAGAAAGGTCTATAAAAATTATAGAAACTAAAAAAAAATTATACTCTTTTAAGTATTATTAGTAGCTTTTAGTTTTTAATAATAGTAATTTTTTCTAAATCTATAGTAATTCCCAACGTACTAATAATAAATCTAAAGAATTTTATAAACATAATATTAAACTTACTTTTATAAATATCTACTTATAGGCTAGTTTTATTTAGTTATTTAAAAATCTTATAAATATACACATTATACTCTAGCGGGTCTTTAAAGTAAATAAAAATATTATCTATAAAAGCAGTACAAAAGTCATTAAGGTAGTTAAATAAAATATTATTAATATATTATTAAAAGAAGATAGGTTTATTACAGAGGCTAAATAGTAATACATAGTATTTATAAAAGCTATATTTTATTCAGAATATAGTAAAGTTCTCTACTAATTCTTTTAACTAAATATAATAGAATACTTGTTTGATATCTAATTAGGTGAAAATATATACACAAGAGAGCTAAGCTAAAGTCTCTTTAATAAAAGAAAATAAATAATAGTCTTTCTTAGTAATTATATTAAGCTTCTAATAGTTAATATAAAAGCGTTATTTTTCTTTAGGCTTCTTAGTAAAAAGTACTAGTATAATAAAAAAGACATTACTTAAAATAATAAAGCTTTTTTATAAGTGGTCTTAAAGATAGGCTTTAATAAGCTCTAGCTATTTAAGTAATATATTATAAAAAGAGCTTAAAAAAAGCTCTCTACTAGTATCTTTTTCTAAGATAATATTATAATTAATACTTTTATAATATGGCGGTAAGATGTTAGATGCTGCTTATAAAAATATCTAATTTAAATTACTTTAGACTATAAAAAGTTTCTTCTTAATAAGCTCTTATAGCTTCTTAGTGTTATCCTTTAGTGCATTCTCTTAATATTAGTTATTAATAAACTAGTTAATTTTATATAAGCTAGTTACTTTAATTACTATAACTTTTCTTTTAGTATTATATAGAAATAATTGTTTTTTAAGTAAAGTAAGATTAATTTCTATTCTGTTACGTTATATAAAGTTAGTTTATTTTCTTTTAATTATTAGCAGAGCTTTAATAGGTAGCAGGGGGTATAACTATTTATTTATTTTATATAAATTATTACGCTAATCTATCTACTATAAGGTATATATTAATATAAATATAATAAAAGCTTATTATTTTTATAAAAGCGTGATAAAAGCTTATTATTTTAGTAAGAGTTTAATAGTTACTACCTCTAGTAGCTTATCTTACCTGTTAGTATTTTTTTAGTATACTAAATTAATTATAGGCTTTATAAATGCATTATAAGATATTATAATATTATATTTAGCATTAATTTTAGCGTTATCCGGCTAGACTATTTATTAGTTAACAGGGTCTAGTATTACTTTTATTAATTTAAACTATTTTTAGTTTATAATTAGGTCGTGACGCTTAATGTTGTAAAAAATAAACCATATAATAATATAACACTTATTAATTACTAGTTAGATTAGAAAGAACTGATTAATTATATCTATTTATTAATTATTATACCCTGCTACAGGGATGCTTTTATATAAATAGTAGAATATAAACTTAAGACATTCCTTAATAACCTAATAGAGTTAAGAATAGATAAAGACTATTTTTTTAGTTTCTATATTTAGTAACCTAGAGATATTAATTGCCACGCTGTTAAGAGTAATTTAATACTTTATTATAAAAATAAGGCTATTAATTATATTGCTTAAGTATATAGATATGCTAGTTACTTTAATAAAGAACCTAAATAGAAGACTTTACCTAGAGTAATTTATTTTCTAAGCTTTTAATAGGCTTTAGGACATTATCTAAGTACTTAATATACTCTTTCTAATTAACTACTTTATTTTTAATTCTTTTAGGCGTTAAGTAATTGCGTAAGAGATAACTAGATTTACTATAACTATAACAGGTTTACTTAATAAGTAAAGCTAAAATAATTACTAGTTTAATATTAAGAGTAAATATAGGTTTACTCTTGTTAATATTTCTCTTAGCTTAAAGTAGTACTTTATACTCTTTATATTCATAGTTATATTAAACTAGTCCTTATACTATATACTAAGTCTTATTATAGTATATCTTAAAGGTGTAGTACTCTTAAGTGTATTTACTTTCTATATATATATATAGCTTACTATATAGTATTTTATAAAGATCTTTCTTTTACTAGTTTTATAACATTCTAGTAAGATTAGCAAGCCGTATAAAGTTTACTAGAAACTAGTTAAAATTATTAAATAGCTTTATCTTAAGAGACCTAAGCTCTTATTATGCTTTAATATATTAATTAGAATCTTTAAAGACGCTTTAGATGTATTTTATTATATCTTTTATAATAATATTTTCTCCTAAATCTTCTCTAATATTAAGAAAAGGATTAAGAAAATTACTAACTTTATTAGTAATATAGATTTAGATATAAGCTACTCGCGCTACCTCTATAGCGTTTAGATTATTATATTTATACTAATTAGTATTAAGCCTAAACTTATTTTTTATCTACTTATTTCAGTTCTTAAAGGTCAGATTAATACTATTATTAAGAATAAATAGATTAAAGAATTTAGTAGACTTTTAATCTTAGGAGATACTTAGCTAGGTGGCGTATACTAATTCTAAAATTCTTAGTTATTAATTAGTTATACCTAGAGTATAATATAGAGCAGGGCTTAATCTTCTATATAAAAAAAAACCTAATATTCTAACGTGTCTATTATTGCTTAGTAGGCTATAATAGAGTTTTATTAATCTTAAAAATTACTTTTTCTTTTTCTAGTAGTTAAATTAGCTTTAGCTATTATTAAGCCTTTATAGCTTTCTTTACTTAAGTTTTTATTTTAGATAGGTATAAAGCTTCTGTAATCTTACTCTTAGCATATAAGACATTATTAATAATACAGAATAAAATATTAGCCTATTATTTTAGTGCTTTAATATAGAGAATTTATTTATAAAGCTTATTAGCAATCTCTATTAAGTCTATTTTAGTTTATGTAGTAATATTAGTAGTAAGCGTTTCTCTATTCTTAATATACTTTTTAATAGTTATAGGGATACTCTTATCTTTTACTTACTTTTTTAGATATTTAAGTTTACTTCATCAGTTATCTTTAAGCTCTCTTATTAATATATAGAAGTAATATAAAGTGTTCTTAAAGTAAAGAGTAATATTATTATTAATATTAATACTTAAAAAGGCCTTTAGCTCTAAAGTAGTTACTTTTACTATTTTTATTTTATCTTATACTACTATAAAGTTCACAGGAATTACTATAAGGTTTAATATTTTTAACTATATAAAGTAATCTAATAGCTATTATAACTCAGCAGGCTTATAAATAGAAGTCTAGAGATATAAATTATTCTAACTTAGTTTATAACTAAATAGTATTAATAGTATTTGGTTTTCTAGTTTTTATTTTTTTTTTCTACTTAGCTGCCTCTTAACGCGTACTAAGATTATTCTTATATATATACTAGCTACTTTATAATATATATTAAGATTATATATATATTTATTAACCGTTTACACACTATAGACGTAATAATACTTATTAGGAGGTTATTAGTTATCGTTATTTTAATAAGAGCCTATAGGAAGTATGTTTTTTAAAAATAATTAGTAAATAAATATTTTAATAAAAGCTCTTAAAGCCAGCCGCTTGCTACTTTTTAAAAATAACTAAAGATTTAAATATAATAAAAGCTTATTATAAGTTAATTACTTATTATTTATTAATTTAAAGCTTTATTATATTATTCTATAGTGCAATTAAAGTTACCTAGTATAATAAAACTTAAAAAAAATTAAAAAATTATTAGTACTGTAAACTGTGTTTATGTGATGGTGCTACTTATTTTACTTACTATAGACCACATAATATCATAACTAGCTATACTAGTTATAATCTAGTATAGAGCCTAAAGCATAACTAGCTCACGCTTAAGCTATATACTATTCTATTTAAAGATAAACTCTCTTTATATCTCTTCTCTCTCTATCTTAGTATAGCTAAAATAAAGCTAACTTATTTTATTAATCTGTATTAATGCTATAACGCGTAAAGACTGAGCCTATTATCATAGTTTAAGTACTTAGTTTAACTAATATTATATCACTTTTACAAGCTAAAAAAAGGGAGATACTAGAGTAATATTATAGCTAGTATAAACTTATAAGTAATTATAAATAGTTATAAGTAATAAAGCGCTGTATTAGAGCTACTCTAGTATAAAAAAAAGAAAAGAGTATAAAAAGAAAGTAGAGAAGGATTATATAAACGTTTATAGTATATATATAAAAGCATAACACGTAACTAGTAGTATTATCTATAATATAATAACATAATAGTATGTAGTAATACTTCTTATAAATATATTATATAACAGGTCGTCACATAAAACTTACTTTATTATATTATTAACTTTTTTTATTTAGTTATTAGTTTCTAAATAATAAGTAGAAAATAATTAAAATTTAATTTATAGTTATTATTATTATTATTATTATTCTTATGTTAATTTAGGCAGTGGTATGCTATACAAACCTTTTATAAACTTAATTATATAAAGAAAAATCTGTTACAGGGCATATAGCCTCTACTTTTAAGAAAATAACTTTATTTCTTTTATTTACTATATATGACTTATTTTCTTGCTGCTTATAGTACTCTTTATAGAATAAAAAAAGTCTATAACTTTAGCTATAGCGCTCTACCTATCTGCTGTAGACACTTTTCTATTTATTCTATACTTTATAAAGTAGTTCTATAGCTAAAAAAAACTATAGTAAGATATTTATTTATATAAGCTATTATAAGAGCTTAGTTATACCCTCTACTAACTCTATAAAGTACTAAAAATTAATTTTACTAGATTTTATATCTCATAAAGCTATTCTTATATCTGTAAACTAAAAATAATAAAAAATAATATATTTTACTATTTTCTATCTATAACTATAGATATATATAGCTATAGGAAAATTCTTTAGCCGGACTTTTATAAGAAATACTATAAGTCTAATTCATTCTATATAAATTTAGATAAGAATTAAACTTTCTGCTTTATAGAGGGCTATATAGGTTTTAAGAACTTTTTTTCTAGAGCTTATTAATATACTAGGTTCTAGTTATATTTTTAAGTAATCTATTCTTACTACTATTTACGTGTTGTAGTAGTTTATAGTTTAATTAATATATTTTCTACATTTATTCTTACCTGTTTCTGGCTTTTAATAGATTCTTATATATCTATAAACTACTTTAGAGCCTAATCTATACGCTTTTTCTCTATTATACGTAAGTAAATAAGGCTTTATTATTTTTAAATTCTATTTTAAATCTTTACACATACCCGCGTAATTTCTTGTTTTATATTTAAAACCTTTATACAATATTTATAGCTAGTAATCTTTATATTAAGAATAATCTATAATAGAAGGGTAAAGGTTTTTGTTTTAAGTACTATTATTAATATAACTTAGTACACTCTAGTAATTATCTATAAGTATTTTACCTAGAATTTATAAAGTTAGTTTAAGTAGCTGCTAATTTTTCTAGACTTATTTTAACTAAACTAGTACTAGATTAAAGTGCTAAAAGTAAATACTAAGAATATTATAATACTATAAATCTATCTTCCTTATAAAAAAATAGCTCTTTATATTAATATAGTAAGTTAATAAAAAGCTTACTATTATTTTTTTATCTTTTAAAAATTTTTATAAACGTGTATACTCTAATAGAAAGCTAGGTTAAACTATATACTAAAAACTTAAATCTCTTTTATAGGCTTTTTTTTAGTGCTGTTAATATTTATAAAGACTACTATATTAAAACATCTTAAGTTTTATAATAGGTATATAAGTTTATACTTTTCTAATATAAAGACTATTTTATAGTGGGCTGCTTAGCTAATATAATAGTTATAAATATACTTAAAAATACAGCAGTTAACTTCTATTAAAAAACTATATATAAAAAGTATAGTATTATTAATAAAACTGCTAATATATATATTCTTATAAGTATTACTACACGCCTTATAAAGCTTTATAATATAGAATAGAAAGAGAATTAGTAAAAGAGATAAGTCTTATAGGATCTTAGCTAGCACGTTAAAAAACTCTATCTTATAATTTAAGAGAATAATTATTATTTTCTAGTCTATTATAAATGTTTTAATTTAGTAGATAAGCTATTATAGAATCTTTTTTACCTATAAAATATATATAAGCTTTTTATAAACTACTTTATTAAATACTTTAAAATATTAAGTGCTAAAAGGGTCGTAACAGAGCCTTTTTCTCCCTAAATAATATAAACTTAGTTTATAAGAAGATTAAGGGCTATATTTATAAACTTATATTACCTTATACTTATTTACTAAGCTAGTAGTATATTATATTATTCTATTAGTTATCTTAACTACTCTGTTATAATTACTTCTATAATCTTTATAGTAGTGTTTAGGAGCGTGATAGGCTATTATACTTTTAAAATTAAATAGTTATTTTTTCTAAGCTTCCACAGCACTACCGTACGAGCAATTTTAAATATTTATAAATAATATACTAGGTTCTAGTATGTTTAGGTAATTTCTATTATAATTATATAAAAGAAAAAGCTAATAGCTTTTAGAAAGCTATTTAGAATACTATTATAACTTAGTATATTAAATACCTACTATCTAGCCATTACCTTTCTAATAGTTTCTAGAGTGATTTCTAGAAGCTATTTAACTTATAAAAAGTATATAAATCCTAAAATATCTAAAAGGTCTATATTTAGCTCTATTAAAAAAAACTACTTTTATAAAATATTTACTTTCTCTTTATAGCTCTAGGCTATCCTGTTTTAGGTCTATAGTAAAGAAAGAATAAAAAGTTTAGAAAAAACATAACTAAGATTTTTTACTTATATTATTAGCTTCTAAATATTATCTCTTTTAACTACTATTTTATGAATTTAGTCCCGGAAGTACTGTCTTTTAGTATTATAAATAGTTCTTTTTTTTTTATTAATATTAGTTTATAAAGTTCTTTTATAGATTCATAGCATCTTTAAACTATTTTTTATTACTTTATTATTTTTATAACTTCTTAAGTCTACTATAAATAGCTAAAATCTAGTTTCGCTTTTTATAATAGTATAGTATACTAAATAAGGTTAACTAAAAAAGTCTAAAGATATTTAATATATTAGTTAATTACTTCTAGAGTACTAAAGTCTTTCTATAAGCTAAGAAAATATTATATACTACTAGAAATCTCTTTAATATTTATTTTCTTTTAGTTATAGATTTTTTCTAACTAGCTTAAAGATTCACGGTAATCTATAACTTAAAAAAAAAAAAAAAAATAAGTAGTCTGATTTATAGCAGAGGTTTTTATTAATACTATATTTAATAAGCTTTTCTTAAATACTTAAGGTAGTAAAAATAAGATTAATTATATTAATAAAGCCTTATACAAACTATATAATCATTTCTAGTAAAATTAGAAAACTAAAGTTTATATCTATAATAATTTAAATAAGATTATTTACTATTTTATACTATATTAGGCATCTTATACTATCCTATAGTAGATAGTATAAATTAAAGTTTTTTTAAAAAAAATATTCACTAGGCTTTATAAGTTACTTTTAGAGATTAAAAATAAAAAACTTTAGGTTACACTAGTTCTTACTAAAGGTTCTAGATAAATATTATAGATATAAAATATTTACTATCTAATATAGACTATAAAGGTAGAGAAATCCGGCCTGTAGTATCTTACTAACTATATATCTAATAGAAATTATTTATTAATAAAGAAGCAGGCTCTGCTATAGAAAGATAGAAAATATACTAGCTAGAATAGATACTTTATAGAGTAGTAGATAGTATATATATATTTATTCTACTATAGCTCCTAAATAGCGATAATATCTTACTAATTTTTAGAATTATAAACTAGTAAGGTTATAGTTTTATCTTTACTTTTTAATACGTTATATTAAATAATACATAGCGTATTTATTAGAGGGGGTTTATAGAAAGGAATTTAGAAATATTTTAATCACCTAAGCTTTTTATAGGCTTGTTTAGGGGTTATTTAGGATTATATTTTTTTATAGATAATATTAATAGGCCTACTTCTATTCTATTTCACTTTCTATTATTCTAAAAAAGTATAATTTTAATGTTTTTCATATTTTTACTATTTTATTTCTGCTTAGTTAGCTGTTATAAATAGTTTACTAAGTAACTATAAATAAGCATAATAAGTCTATAGCCTATAATAATAAATCTTTAAAACCTATTTATATATACTTACCTAGCTTTTTTTAGCTTTTTTTTTATTATAGATTATAGGCTACTGCCTATGCTAGGTAGTTTTCTTTATAATTTATATATTAGACTTTATCTTCCTAGTTACAGAGACTACATTCATAGTCTAAGTATTTTAGGCTAATATAAAATTTATATTTCTTTACTATCCTATAAAATCTAGTAGTATGGCCGTATTTTTAGTAGTTAAAGTATTAAGTTATTTTATAATCTCTATAGTAGAGTTTGTATGAGAGTAGTTTACTATAAAAATATAAACCTTTATCTATTAAGAGATTAGCTTATTCCAGGTAAATAAAATTAATAATTAGAAAAGAAATAGTTTTCTGCTTTTAGATTACTTTTATAGGCTATTTTACTCTAAGGATTTTAATTTAGTTCTAAATATATTAGTTCTAGCTATAAAGTTTCTAAATAGCTATCTTTTAGTCTGAATAGTTAATTATAAATAGCTAGAGATTATATATAATAACTATAAATTTCCTATAAATAAGTTTTACTTTTATATAGATTTTATAGAGCTAGTTATAGTCCTTCTCTAGCTATTTTTTCCCTATTTTAATATTTATAGTTAGTATAAGGTCTTTACTAGAAAGTTTATAATTTATTAAAACTCTACCTACTACGCCTAGTCCTCTCTACGTGTTTATAATTTAAATAATATTAATTATAAATCTTCTATAGTCTTGTGCAGAGACAGCGGTTTAGAAAATAATAATTTTATAATATAAACAAATTAAGACAGCTTTATATATAAATATAATAATAATTAAATAATATTATTAGTTATTATAACCGTATAAGAGAGAGAGCTATAGTTTATTTTTAGAATTATAATCTAAAAAATAAAAGCATAAAGGTAGTTTTTAATAGTAGAAAAATATTTCTAAATACTTTTATAATCTTTAGCTAGGTTAGGATATAATTAAAGAAAAATTATATAAAGTTATTATTATATCTTACAGACTAAAGCAGTGTTATAGCTAGAAATAAAAGTATTAATTTAATTAGTTTCTTCCTATAAGCTAGTTATATAGTTATTAGATATTATTTATAATAATATAGATTAGATTTATAGCTCTAGAGCTAGTTTCTAGAAGTTTAGTAGCTAATTTATATACTATAATAATATCATCACAACTCCATAAAACGTTTAGGCTAAGTTTTTAAAATATATTTAATAATAGAAAGCTAATTTACACGTTTATTTCTCATAGTAGTTAAAAGTAAAATTATGTATAATAATATTTAATTTATAGTTATTTATAAAGTTTATTATAAAAAAATAGAAATAAATTATATTTTTTAGTTTAATATAATTGTTTCTAAAAAACTATAGTCTATTTATATATAATAGTAAAAAAGGTAAGCTATAGCTAAAGTAGTTATTTTACTATAAAATAGTCTACTATTATTATAATATTAGTATAGTCTTTAAAGTCTAAGAAATTAGTAACAAAATTTATAGAAATATTCTTTTATTTTTTTTTAAGAATAGAAAAAGTTTTAAAAAGCTATAATACTTTTTATAAAAAGCTTTTAATTTTTAGTAAGTATAGTAATAAAATATATATTAATATATTATTTTAAATATTTAAAGCTAGTAGTATTTACGTTATAAAATTTTAAGAGTTTTTTTATAAGTAGAATAACTACTATATTAGGAAAAAAAATTTATGGCTAAGAATTTTATATTCGTGCTATTCTAGCATTTCCGGTATTTTTAAGTATTTAGTAGTATTTAACTGCTAAACGCGACTCCTCCTATAACTCTACTACAAAGTATAACTAATTATAACTTTATTTAAGTATTTAATAGTATTTAGCTGCTAAACGTGACTTTTCTTATAACTTTTCTACTAGAAAGTATAGCTAATTACGACTTTAACTATAAGTATATAGTAAGATGTTATAAAATGCTATTAAATACTATAATATACCATACTCTCCTCCTAAATTCTATACTATTTTACTTGTATAATAGTCTAGTTTTTGCCTATCTACTTTCTAAAATTTATTACTAATATCTATGGGCGCTGTAAGCCTGTAAAGTTACTATTTTCTATCTATACATACTAAGTTTCTTTATATATAAAGAGTTAAACTTAGTTTTTTATTTAGTTCTAACAGAATTTTCTTTTCTCTATTCTTTTTTCTTTATATATTTATATTAAACTAATATTTAAGTTTACTAAGCTCTTTACTAATCTATTTACTAACATATATTTAGATTTATATTAAGTTATTTCTAAAGCTCTATATTAAGTTATCTCTAGAGCTTTATATTAAGCTGTTTTTAAAGCTTTATACTAAGCTATTTCTAAAGCTTTATATTAAGCTATTTTTAGAGCTCTATACTAAGCTATCTCTAGAGCTATATACTAAGCTATTTTTAGAGCTATATACTAAGCTATTTTTAGAGCTATATACTAAGCTATTTTTAAAACTATATATTAAGTTATTTCTAGAATTCTGTATAGAGCTCTAGATATAATATAAGAGCCAATTTTAATTTAATATAGAAACTAATTCTAATTTAATATAAAAAAAAGAAAGTAAATAGAGCTTATATAGTAAATTAGTAGTAGCTAGTAATTTAAAATTATAGTTTAAAATATACGTACTACATATAAAAAGTGAACTAGATATAAGATATATAATATACTTAGCATTAAATTTACAAAATACGCGTAATAAATAAATTATATAAATATTATAAATAATAATAAAAGCTTTAGAGAATATAATTGTGTATTTTGTAGTATTTTATAAGATAGTATTATATTTAGCGGTTTAATACCGCTTTAAAGTTAAAATTATAAGCTATAAAATAGGATATATAAAATATATAAATAGTAGCTAATTACTACTAAGTATTATAAAAATACCACTAATTTTTTTTCTAATATAGAAGATTATCTTAAGAGATAAAATATATAAATATAAATAAGCACTATAAGTAACAGAAAACAAGTAATATAAAAAATTAAATAAATAAAAACTAACTATATAAATAAATAAAATTTATAAATAAGTACTTATATTAGTTATAATTAATAAAATACTAAAGTTAATATAAATGTTAGTAGGCTGAGCGTAGTGAAGTATATTATATATTTACTTTAAAATTTTAAGTTACTAGTAAGTACTTATAGTAAGTCTATAGTATAAATTTTTATTTATTCTTAAGCCTAGAATAGTTACTAAAACTTTTATTTAGAAATAGAATACTAAATTCTAACTTTATATAAATTCTATATTTAGTTTTATTTCTCTATTATTAGTCTCTACTAGTAATAGCCGGCTTTAGTGATATAAGCTAAATTTATATTACTAATAAAATTAATATAGCCAGCTAGGCAGCAGATAATCTGGAAGAAGTAATAGAAATTTTTAGACTAAATTATAACTTATTTAATATAAATAGCGGATAGATTAATAGCTAAGGCTAATTAAACTAATACTAAAACTAATACCTAAAAATATTTATTTTTAAAAATATTAACTAAGAAAGCTTTTGTGGCTTCTTGTAAAGCGTTAAGAGCTATAGCCTAAAACTAAAAATTATTATTAAAGTCTCTAGTAATTTTATAAACTAGTTACTAGAATAGAAGACGTTTTAATAAATATTTTTAGTAATATTAATAGTATTTAATCTTATGTAGCGTACTAGCTGTAAATTATTAATATAATATTAAAAATAAAAATAAAAATAAAAAATAAAAAGAAAGGAAAGGAAATGAAATAAAAATTAGAAAAATATATTACTAATCTTATGTCTATAATAATTACTAAGAGGCTTAAGACATAGAAATGATAAAACTTAAAATTTATTACTAGCTAAAGCTATAAGAGGCTGTTTAATACATGTTTAAGATAAAAAAAACTATAAAGTATTAATTAGAATTAATTAATACTTAAACTAATACTAAGAATTAATTTATGGAAGTGTTATAGACTGTAATAATAAGGCAATTATAAACAAAAAAAAGTTGTTATAAAAAACATAATATAAAGAAATATATAAGTAATACTAAAAAGAAGAGATAAACTAGTAAAGACAGAACTTATAAATAAGATTACTCTATAGTAAGTTTAAGTTCTATAAGGAATAATATCTAGATTAGGTAAACAAAGCAGATAACTAGCTATAGCAGAATATAAGAAAAATAAGTGTTAATAAGAAAAATAAAAGTGAATATAGTCTAGAAATAAACTTATCTTCTCTTATCTTCTCTAGTAGTATTTAATATACTTTTAACTAGTATATAATATACGTATAAAGGATTTACTATAAGTATGGGATATTAGATAGCTTATAGTTACTTTTAATTCTTTATAGTTACTCTAAAATTAAGATTTATATTTTAAGTAAAATAGTTTAATACTATCCTGTTAAATTTTAACTTACTATATTACTTCTACTTATCTCTATTAAGTTAATTAACTTCTACTAAGTCTAATAAGCTATCTGATCTGGAAGTAAAGGAACTAATTAATATTATATAATTAGTTAAATAGCTAGTTACTAGTATTACATTACGTTAGTAAGTTAATAACTTATAATAGGAAGTAATAATCTTATATACTACTTTATTAGAAAGATTTTTATAAGACTTACTAGAAGTAATTATCTTATACACTTCTTTACTAAAAAAATATTTGTAAGACTTAATAAAACCAGTAAGCAAAGTATTAGTTATAATTAATTAATACTAAAACTAATACTAAAAACTAATTTATAGAAGTAATAGTTTTGTGTGCTATAGTCTTACATAATATTTTACTAAAAAGATTTTTATAAAGCTTATTAGAACTAGTAGATATAACCTATTTTATATTAAAAAGATCTTTATAAAGCTTACTAGAACTAGTAGGTGTAGCTTAATCTATATTAGAAAGATCTTTATAAGGCTTATTAAAACTAGTAAGCGAAGTATTAATTATAATTAACTAATATTAAAACTAATATTAATAACTAACTTATAGAAGTAACGGTCTTACGTGGTGTTTTACTAATAGAATTTTTATAAGATTTATTAGAACTAATAGATATAGCCTACTTTATATTAGAAAAATCTTTATAAAGTTTACTAAAACTAGTAGGCGTAACTTGCTTTATATCTAGAAGATTTTTATAAAGCTTATTAAAGCTAGTAGGCGTAACCTACTCTATACTTACTATAATTAAAATATTAAACACATATTAGTTAAAGTAAAATAATTAATAATAAGAGTAAGTAATAAAGTAGATGTTGAAATTTATAGCACGTTAGAATTAAAAACGCGTAAAGATAAAATTAAAGGTAAGTAAAAAAAATATTTTAGTAAAATATAAGCATGTAATTAGCTATTTAGTATATAGACTATTTATTTATTTAATTTTATTTTACTATTTTACTAATACTAACTTACTAACCTTGCTAAAATAATCCTTATAAGTTTATACTTTATGTAAACTAATACCTAGACTAATACTATATTTTAGTAATATTTTATTTATTAGTTATTTATTATGCTTCTAAAATGCGCCGTAAAACCCGCCTCTATAATATCACTAAATAAATATTAAAAAAAAGATAATAAATATTCAAATAATATACATACTGCTAAAGAGAGGAATAGGTATAATAATTTAGAAAATAAAAAGCTAATATTAATACGTAATAAGAACACAATAAATAAATTCATCTTAAAATATTAAATAAAATATATAAAGGATTATATAGCTAAAATTAATGCTGCTAAAGAGAAGAATAAAGAGACTATAACTAAAAATCTAAAGTAAAAAGTAAAGACTAAAGCTATTAAAAAACTATAAGCAGATAAAGTATTAGTCTTAGTATTAGTTACTAACATTAATAGGTTTAAAGATAGTATTTATTAAATTTAAAAAGTAAAGTTATATAATCCTAATAAAAATTATCCTACCTAATCTTCTATTCTTAATAATAATAAAGTAGGTAATGATAATGAGATAGAGTTAATTACTAATATAAAAAAATAACTCTAAGTACTTAAAGATTTAGTTATAGTAAATTCTATAATATAATAGTGCGTAGTATAATACTTTTAAAGTATAATATTAAAAAATATTATTAAGAAATTAAGACAGCTCTTTACTTAAATAGATTTTAGATATATAATAAGGCTTATAAGCATATCATGATTTAAAATTAGTATATATTTTCTTAATTTTAGACTAATACTAAGATTAATACCTATCTAGAAATATCTAATAATAATAATATAAGCTAAGCGTTTTAGTTAAGTTAGCTAAGCATAAAAAAACATAAATCTTAAAGATATTTCTAATAAAAAGAAATTAGCTATGCTACTTAGTATCTACTATAGAGTAAAATATTAGTCTAAGTATTAGTATATTACTAATAGAATTTAGATTTTAGTTTTAAAAGTTTTATATGCCCTGGCTATTAAACATAGCGCCTTAATACTTAAAATAAATTTAATTAATAATTACTTAATTCTATTTTTTATAGCGTATTTAGCTGTTTAGAATATATTATTATAGCAGTAATAACTGCAGCATAATCTTATAGCTATTATCTTAAGTTTAAAATTTAGTTAGTATCTACTTTAGAATATCTTAGCCTTCTAGGTGCCTTTTAGTTTAATATAATTAAAGATTTTACTAAGAAGTTTTACTTTATGAATTTTAATAAAAATAATACTAAGTATTTATTTAATTAGCTTTTAGATAATACTAATTTTATACTAAAAGACATTAGTGCGTAGATTGAGCTGCTTAATGGTTTTAAATAAAAATAAATATAAAATAGCGTATTCCTAGGTATTAGTTAGTATTAATTAGTATAAGTCTATTAAACTATATATATATTTACTTTTCTTTAAATATAAACTCCGTGTTAGTAGCCGTGACTTAATGTTAAAGTTATTTATTAATATTAGTCTATTTTATACGTGTCATGTTACTCTTCTTTTGCCTTAACTTTTAAAAGTTAAAAGAATTTATAAATAACATATTCTAGAGACTCTTATAGCGTGAAATAGCTATATAAGTTAACCTAAAAATAAAGTCTATTTTATCTAAGATACCTAACACAGCCTGTTTAATAATAATAATTTAGAACTTATAAATAGTAATAGTATAAACTACTATTAAAGGAAATTAAGTCTATAAATAGGCAATCTTTCCACGCTAGAAATCCTAATAATAATAGAAAATTAGTATTATATTCTTTCTACCTAGAGTACTATATAGTGATAGCTTTTTATAATTATTAAAAGTAATAAATAACGCTAAAGGAGTTTTCTTTTAAGAGTTAATAATATTACTTAATTATATAATATTATTTAGTATATTTAGAACACTGTTTATAAGGCCTCTTTCTGTCTATATATTATCCATAAGCATAACTTATAAGCTAATACTTAAAAAAAGTAAAGTCTTAAGGTTTCTAGTTTCTTTTATAGTAGACTTTTTAGCTTCTATACTTTTATAGCTAGCTATAATAGCTATTATAGGCTAGCTTAAATCTTATAACTAGCAATAATTTAACTCTTAAACCTAGCTTCTTTTAGTATAGATATAAATTACGTCCTAGAACGACCTAATATTATCTATAAGAAGTGTTAATTAAATTCTAGTAATAAATAAAAGCTAGTCTTAAACTATAATCTTTCTAATATAAAGATAGCTTAGCGTGTTATAAAATGCCTTTTAATTATAACCTTACTATTATATTATAATGTTAAGAATAATAGTTTTTTTAAATTATTAATATAGCTACTACCTAAATATCTTACTCGTATTTAGAAATATATAAGTATTATATAAAGGCTTTGTATTTATAAATGGAAGTTAAAAGAAATTTCTAGCTAAAATAATACTTAAGCTACTAAAAGGGAGATAACTAGATAATAGAAAAATTTCTTTATACTATAAATTAACCTAAACTAATATCTTTAAGCTAACTATAGATTTTTTATTTATAACTAGATACTAAATATTTTTAAACGTAGCCTAGAGAGCCTAGATAGCTTATAGTAATAACTTAATAAACTCTATACTTTTAATTAGAATATAAAATAATATATTTAGTGTTTTACTAGAAATATTATAGACAGCACAACCTGTAGGTGCTGCTTAAATTATTAGAAAATAATATCCATAAATAATAGCTAAGTTATTAAGGTTAATAGAGATAAATTCTATAATATATATTTTTCTAGACTCTACTTTTCTATCTAGGTTAATTAGTTACTATAGAGGATTTTCTTCTATTAAGATTAACTAATAGTAGTTTATAATAAGCTTATTAAATAACTTTTATTTTTTAATAAGGGTCTCATATATTCCCGTGGCCTAGATAATAAGATTAATAGAATAGTTAGTCTTTTATTACTTTTAGTACATAAAAAGATTAAGGTTATAGATACTAATTTAAATAAACTAATTTATTATATAATTTTTAAAATAATCTCTTAAGTTTTTTTTATTAATAGAAATATTTTATGTGTCTGGTTAATAAGTAGCTAATTTTTTCTAAGATAACTCAAAATCCTTCTCTTCTTTATTAATATCTTTAAGATTAGAATTATTTTCTTTAGTAGATAATTGTTTCTTCTTATATAAATTATTTTATAAGTGAGTATAGGAGGACTTATAGTACTAATAAGTTTTCTCATACATAATAAATATTTTACCCTTAAACGAAAGAATTTTACTTATTTTTTAAAATGGATAATATAATATAAGTTTAACACAAGCAAACTGCATTAAGTTATAATTAAAATAATATTAGAATATAAAATTTAAAATTCTTAATTTAGCCTAAGGCCTCTTCTTTATATCGTCAGTGTAATTATATTTAAAAAGAAAATTATAAAAAGAAAGATTAAATAAATTAAGATAATTTTTATACTTCTAGAGAAAACTCTTACTATAATAAAGAGTTCCATTATCTTTATTATCTTTTTTTTATAAAATAGTATGTATTTAGTTAGTTCTTTTTAAGCTAATAATTAACATTAAGTACCTAATAAAAATAATAAACTAAAAGTAAATTAAGGAGAAAATAGATAACCTCTTAAGTAAACTAGTCCTACTTATTAATAAGCTTATTTATTATTTTTATAACAAAGAAGTATAGCGGCCTCTTAGAATTAAGTTTTAGTAAAATTCTAGTAATTATAATTTTATAGTTATTAAACTATTATTTCTACTTAGTAGTATATTTTCTATTATATACTATTACACTAGCAGTACCTATATATAGTTAAATATTAATATTAGTAAACTATTTTATTAGAAGTATATAGCAGTATGCATTTAATTAAAAGCGGTTATATATAAAGTAAAACTAATAATATAATTTACTCTTATCTTAGGAAATAGTAGGGAATTTAGTAAATAACTAGAAAATAAAAAATTAACACTTAATTTACTTTATCTTCTTATTAAACTTTAAGTAATATATTGTTATATAACTGTAGATTTAAATCCTGGTTAAGATAGAAAATAATTACTTAAAGTCTCAGGTTATATTAGAATAGGTGAGTAAAAGAAACAATTTTTTATTAATAATATCCTATAACTAAAGCTAAAAATATATAATAGAAATATATATTCTCTAAAATTTAATAAATTTAGCTAAAGCTTTATAGTTATTTTTATTAAAAAGCTTTTTATCAGAATCCGGTGTGTCTTTAGCTTATAGTAGTATATACTATAATTATAAATACTACTACAACTCTACTATTTAAAATAATCCTAACTATTAATAATACTAAACTTAGGGGTGAGTATTTTATCCTTAAAGGCTTAAAAATAACAATAAAAGTAATAGGTAATAATATAGGAATTATTCTAAACATTATTATATGTAATTTTAATCCTAACGGCGGGAATAGCATTCTTCTACTTATTATATTAAAAGAAATATTATATTAAGTTATCCTAATAATAATTAGCTATAGAAAAAGTAATAAATAAGCTTAAACTCCTTAGTTACTATATCTAGTAAAGTATTAGTCTTAGTATTAGTCCTAGTATTAATTTTAGTATTAGTTTTAGTAAATAGTAAAATAGAATTATGTACTATAGCTTTAAGATGTTTATTTTTATCTACCTAAAAAGGGCGTGTCCTATAGAGGGTTTTAGTAAAATATATAACTAAATTTAGTATAACTATAAACTAGATACTTTTATTCTTAAAAGTATTTTAAAACTTATTAATAGAGATCCCTTTATTATTAAATATTCTTAATATAAAGAAATTAGACTTTATATTTACTTACTTCTATATAATTATATTAAATGCTACGTAATAAAAGCGCGGATATTACGCTATATAGCTATTCTTATATAGTAATATATACTTAACGTAAAACTTATAGTTAATATATTATTAATAAGATATTATAAACTCCTTTATATTTATAGAAAAACATGTTAGGAAAGCTCTACTTAGTAATACCTTACTATAATTAAACTCTAATAAAAAAGTATATTAAATAAATGCTATAAATAATAAGACTAGAGCTCTAACCTAACACTATAAAACTTCTAACTTCTATATATTAGAAATTAGGTTTAGAATTATAATAACTTAAGAAGTAAAATTATTCTTATTATTATCTTTATAGGACATTTCTATATTAGTGTTTAAATTTCTAGTTACTTAATTATAAGCAGGACCTCCTTACATAGTATTTATAGACTATTTTTATTAAGTAAACTAAAAAGATAATTTATCTATCTTAATAGTAAATAAATTACTGTTAATGTGACGGTATATGTAGGTATATACAGAATTATATATAGGATTATATATAGGATTATATATAGAATTATATATAGAACGCGTTAGCTGGCTCTATTAATATATATAAGCCTCATTACTTAAATAACTAAGCTTTTAGTTTAGTTATTCTCGTTAATAGATTAGTTAGGTTCTATATATTATGCTAATATAATATTATAATTAAACTATAGTATCACTACGCTAAAGATAGCTGGGAGAATATTTTTAAATAAAAAGGATTAATTATACTATATAATTATAGTTATGCTAGTGTTTATTAACAAACGTCAGAAAAAAAATTAGTAGCATTTTTATAGTATTTAGCTGTATTTAGCGGCTATTTATGTATTTTACGTACTATACTCTATAGCTTATAGTTTTAACTCTAAAGCGGTATTAAGCCGTTAAATATAATACCATCTTATAAAATACTATAAAATACGTGATTATATCCTCTAAAGTTTTTATTACCGTTTGTAATATTTGCATGATTTGTTTATTATACATATTATACACATTATATATATTATGTATATTTTGTAAATTTAACGCTTTTTAAGATACTACATATCTAGTTTATTTCTTATACGTAGTACGTATATTTTAAAGCATAGTTCTAAATTACTAGCTACTAGTAACTTACTATATAAGGTAATGAAATACTATATAAGCTTTATTTATTTTTTCTTTTCTAATTTGCCTAAAGTACTCTCTGTGTTTACTCTAATATTAATATGAAATTAGCTCCTACATTAAATCGGATTTAGCTCTTATATTAAATTAGAATATTAAGAAAGAGATTCTCTTAAACCTTTCTTCTCCCTATAGGGAGCCTAATTTAAATTTAATATAAAGCTCTTAAAGTAGCTTAGTATAGGGCTTAAGAGATAACTTAGTATATAACTTTAGAAATAGCTTAGTAGAGGCAGCTTAGTATAGAGCTTTAGAAATAGCTTAGTATATAACTCTAAAAGTAGCTTAATATATAGCTCTAGAGATAACTTAGTATAAAGTTCTAGAGATAGCTTAGTATAAAGCTCTAGAAATAGCTTAATATATAGCTCTAAAGATAGCTTAGTATAGAGCTCTAGAGATAGCTTAGTATATAGCTCTAAAAATAGCTTAGTATAAAGCTCTAGAGGTAGCTTAGTGTATAGCTCTAAAAACAACTTAGTATAAAGCTCTAAAGATAGCTTAGTATATGGCTTTAGAAATAGCTTAGTATAGAGCTCTAGAGATAGCTTAGTATAGAGCTCTAGAAATAGCTTAGTATAGAGCTCTAGAAGCAGCTTAGTATAGATCTAGATACACGTTAGTAAATAGATTAGTAAAGGGCTTAATAGACTCAAATATTAGCTTAGTATAAGTATATAAAGAAAAGAGAATAGAGGAAAGAAAATTCTGTTAGAGCTGAATAGAAAACTAAGTTTAGCTTTTCACGTATAAAGAAACTTAGCGCGTATAGATAGAAAATAGTAACTTTACAGGCTTACAGCGCCTATAGATATTAGTAATAAATTTTAGAAAGTAGATAGGCAAAAACTAGACTATTATACAAGTAAAATAGTATAGAATTTAGGAGGAGAGTATAGTATATTACAGTATTTAATAGCATTTTATAGCATCTTACTGCATACTAATAGTTAAAGTCGTAATTAGCTGTACTTTTTAGTAGAAGAGTTGTAGAAGGAGTCGCGTTTAGCAGCTAAATACTGCTAAGTTATAAGTAGAGTAGCATTTAGCAGCCAAATACTACTAAATACTTAAAAATACCGGAAATACTAGAATAGCGCGAACACAAAATCTTTAGCCGTAAATTACAACTTTAAGTTAAAGTTATAATTAGCTATAGTTTACAGCAGAGTTATGAGTAGAAGAGCATTTAGCAGCTAAATACTACTAAATACTTAAATAAAGTTATAATTAGCTATAGTTTATAGTAAAGTCATGAGTAGAGTCACATTTAGCAGCTAAATACTACTAAATACTTGAAAATACCGGAAATGCTAGAATAACAGGAATATAAAATTCTTAGCTATGAATTTTTTTCCTGATGAAAGGATCTCTCCTCATCAAGGAATCAAGAATAAGGAATCAAGGAATCAAGGAATCAAGGAATCAAGGAATCAAGGAATTAAGGAATTAAGGATAAGGAATTAAGGTATTAAGGTTACTATTTTTTCTTCTATTAAAACGCTACAAGCTAGAGCTGAACACTAATTAATAGTAATATTAACTAATTTTCTTAAAACTTTATAAGCTAAGTACTAGAGTATACTTATTATACTATAATATAAGCTTAAATTTTTATATAATTAGGTTAACGAACTACGCGCTGCTGCTACTAGCTAGAGCTAGTATTATTAATTACTTTCTATATACACTAGCCGCCCACGCTAATAACTTTTTAATCTATTAAAATTTAATAGAAAGTCTCATTACTTTTAAACCTAGCTACCTATAATAAGAATAAAGATTTAAGTTAATAGAGAAACTATAGGTGACTTAATTATATAATTCTACTACGTATATAGTAACCTAAAGATAAATATTTAAGTAATAGTTTTACCTTAGCTAGTAGAAGCTAAGATTTATAGTATATAGAAATATAACATAATTCTTAAATAACTTACGCGTGTATTTAAGAACTCTAATTAATAATAGAAAGCTAAAGATACCCTATATAATATTTAATAGAAAGATAAGGAGTTACTGTTAAGCTATATTACTAAATTTAAGTGCCTTATTTACAAAGCTAGTGCTTAGGCTTAGCCGGACTCTATTAAAATATTTATATTTAGAAATAGCCTTAACTTATTAACGCGTAGAGCCTTATTAATATAGCTATTAATCCTATCATCCTATAACACCTTTCTTTATATAATATAGTAATTATTATAATATTAGATTATATTTACTCACGATTATACTACTAATTACTATATTAATAGGATGAATATAAGTGTAGTTACTAAAGTAAAGAGTACTCTACATTAAGAAACTAACACTCTAGAGTTTAGAGTAGTTAGTATCTTTAACTATAATAATACGCTATATATCTTTATTAGTTAATATAATTACTAATAAAAGAATAGCATATGTGTATGCTGTAGATTAGTAACTTATTAAGTCTTTAAGTATACTTAGTGTCCTACTATATTACAAACAGCTGCCATTAACTTATCTAATAGTAAAGATAAGATAGGACTAGTTTTCTAAGCTCTTATTAATTAATTAATACTCTATTAATATTAGCTTGAGCTTTAAAGGGGGGTAATGTGATAGTACATATAAATATATATAAGATTATATATAGGATTATATATAGAATTATATATAGGATTACATACGGAACGCGTTAGCTAGCTCTATTAATATATATAAGCCTCATTACTTAAATAACCAAGCCTTTAGTTTAGTTATTCTTATTAATAGATTAGTTAAGTTCTATACACTATACTGACGTAATAGTTAATATAATTATTATTAGAGAGAATACTTAAGGCTTTATTATTAATAGTAATATCTTTATAGTTATTATAATTATATTATAAGAAATATAGCTAACGCTGAATAGCTTAATATTATATATAATAGTTATTCTAAGACTATTAGCTAACGTGTTTATAATTATTATTAGAAGAATAAAATAGCTTAAAGAGTATAATATTAAAATCCTAAGAGAAAAAAGATAACAAAGTAAAAATCTTTCTAATATTATATAAAAAGTAATAAATATACTTTATATATTTATATATATTTATATTAGGCACCTTAATATTAGCAGACTTTTATAAAAATATATACTTAAGTAGTTAGTATTTTCTTTATAGAGGAAAGTTTTAGAAGCTTTTTAAACTATAAGCTAAAGTCTATCTTATTATTATAGCTAAATAAGAGCATAAAATTAGGATCTTAAAAGCTATCTTTAAGCCTTAAGTACTTAGTTTTATCTTTATAGTAAATAAAACATTTTCTGTCTATAAGCTTTATATTAAACTAGTGTTTATTATAAATACTATAGGTCTTTATTATAGGCTTATTAAAGTAAGTATAAAACCTCTTAATTAGTTATTAATCTATAAAACTAAGAGTAGGGTTATTTAGAAAAGTATTACTTAAAAAATCTATAAAAAAATTAGGTAGTAACAGGTTATAAGATAGATCTATATTTAAAAGTATAAATAAAATAGAAAAAAAGAACTCGTTAAGTATAGTATTCTAAAATATAAATATTAACTAAGAAGGCTAATTTAGATTAATATTCTAAAATAAAAAAGTTAATTAAAATGTCTAATTTAACTCTTTCTAGTATTTTATTAAAAATAAAATAAATAGTATAAGTAAAACTTCGTTACTTATCTGATACTTAATATAATATTATTTCTAAATATTTACTTAAATATAATAGGTATTAGATTAAGCTAGAGTATTATTACTATCTAATTTATTTAATAAATAATAAAAGGGACTGTATTGCTGTTGTGAAAGTAAAAGACTATATAGTATATTTAAAAAACTCTATAGTAAAATAAAGAAAGCTAAGAGCTTAAAATATTATATAAATATAATTACTTATAGCGTATGTGTAAAATAGTAGGGAGTAGAAAATAAAAATAATATAGCTTTATATTTATAATATATAGCTTATTAGCTATAGAGTTCTTAAGAATAATAGATATAAATAAATATATAGATAATATAGTAATATTCCTATAGCATAAGTATATAGCTTTTTAAGTGCTATAATTTATTTTATTAGTAGTAATATCTTTAAAGTTCCCATACTAGCTATAAGGAGGAGACAGATTTATTTAGTAAAATATAATAAAAATACTAGTAAACTATATATTACATAAAAGAAATTACGTAAAAAAGATATTAATTAAAGTATTAAAGTATTAGTTATATAAAATTTTTTTAATATTCTTTGCTTAAAGCTTAATTACATAACATAACTTTTTTTTACCTAATAAAAATATGAAAAACCTTAGTGCTATTTTAGTATAGTTTTTAATTAAAACTTTTTAATTTAAATATAAGAAGCTTTGCTATGCTTAGTAATAATATACTATTACCTTATTAAATATCTAAAACTAGAATAGAATTAGAATAAAAGAGAAAAAGAAACCTTTTTATTAATACTATAAATACAGGATAACAACATTGTAAGTAAAATAATAAAAAAAGAATATTAGATATATATAGTATTAGACTATATAAATATAAACTATAAATAAAATAAACACACTATATATATTAAAGGACTAAAGATAAAAAAAGCTATTATAATAACTAGTAAATAAAAGAGAACTTAACTTATAATAAAAATTAGTTTACATGAATTTAAAAGATAAGTTATAGAATTTAACCTTAAACTAATATAAATAGTTACTATAAAATAAGTGTTAACTAGAATACTAATTATACTAAATTAAATACTACTAAAAAGAGTAGTTAGCTATAGAATTATATAAAAAACTCACATATTAAAAATATTTCTTAGAATAGAAATATTAGGATTATAGAGAATAAACTAAAAATATATATAAAATACTTAATAGTAAAGCATGCTAACTCTAGAAATACCTAATCTATAAACTTAAGAAAAAAATACTAAAGAGATAACTACTACTTAAGAGTTAACTATAGATAAAAAACTAGAAAACTAGTAAATTATAACTAAGCCACTAAAGGGCTAAGAAAAGGTTAAAAGAAATATATTAATTATATATATATATAACTAAACTAAAGGAAATACGAAAACAAGCTATATATAAACGTATATATTAATAGTAATTAAATACTAGTACTTATAAGCAGTAGGGCTAGCAAAATACTAATATTAAATAAGTAAATATAGAAATACTAGATACTAACTAAAGTTCTAAACAAACCTATATAAGTAAGATATATAGATAATAGTCTAATAGTATTTAAAAAAAGTTTAATTAATTTTAAAATAAGAAATATAACTATTTAAGGAGCAGATTACAAGGATAACTGCTGTATTAAAATTATAAATCTAAATAATAAGAATTTTATTTTAGGATAGAACTAGCTAGCATAATAGAATCTAATTATTAATTAGAAAAAGAAAACTATAGGAATTAGAAACAACTACTATAGATAGTAATAATAGGTAATAATATAAATAAAGAAAATAATACTTTACAAAACTAAATTTATTGTACTAAAAGAATATTAGATAGAATCTAGAAAATAGTTTTTTAAGAAAGCTAAAAACTAGTTACTAGAGCACTAGAACTAAGACTATAAAATTATACTTAAAAAGAAAATAAATTTAAAACTAGGACTATTATACTAATTACCTATTAATTAATAAAAGAAGCTATAATAATATCTGAATAATAATATTAGAAAAGAATATATTTAAATAAGTAAAAATAAGATAACATTACTAACACTCTTTATACTAAAAAAAAATAATAAGTTATAATTATGTGTTGACTATAGATATTTTAATAATATAATAATAAAAAATTACTGTCTTATACTACTAATATTAGAACTTATGAATAAGTTTAGGGGGGCTAAATAGTTTAGTTTTTTTAATATTAAAAATAAATATTATTAAATTAGAATAACTAAGGAACATGAATAGATAATAGTATTTAAAATAAAATATAAGCTATTTAAGTATTTAGTTATACTATTTAGACTTACTAACACATTAGTAATATTCTAGATAATTATTAACTATATACTAAGGGAATACTTAGATGTATTTATAATAATATATTTTAATAACGTACTTATATACACAAATAGAATACTAAAGAAATATATTAAGTATTATAATAGTATTGCTTAATTAGCTTGCTGTAAATCACATAATATTATAACTAGTTATACTAGTTATAATCTAGTATAGAGCTTAGAATATAGCTAGCTTATACTTAAGCTATATACTATTCTATTTAAAAATAAGCCCTCTTTATATCTCTTCTCTTTTTATCTTAGTATAGCTAAAATAGAGCTAACTTATTCTATCTATCTATATTTATACTATAATACGTGAAGATTAAGCTCGTTATTATATTATACTAAAATCTCTTTAACTTAGCTAAATAATAGTGACATAATATTAAAATTAAACTGCGTAATTAATTTAAGCATTTAATTTATTAATAATTATACCTAAAGAATCTATTATATAACTATACTAAGTCGTTAGTTTGTTAACTATATAATCTCTATTAAAAGCCTTATAGTAGTAGATAATTAAAATCTTAAGTAATAGCCTATATAAGCCTTGTATAGCAGGCCTTAAAAATAACTTAGCAGGTAACTAAAAGACTTATAGTAATAAGCAATATACTTATTAAATTAGAAGAAAGTTATAAAAGCTTTAGTAAATACTTTTCTCTAAAACTACTCTCTTTTTATTAGAGAAACTAACTTTTATAAGCACTACTAGTTTATTTTCTTTATACTAGAGAATTAGTTAATTACTTTATCCTACTAAAGACTAGAAGCTTTATATATATATAAAAATAAATAAATTAGAACTATAAGAAAGCTCTTTATACTAGAGATAAAAGTTAATTCTAAAATAATAGCTATTAGTAATAATTATATACTTATTTTTAAGTTACTTAGGTGTGTCGCTATACACTATTCCTCTAATATAATTAGAGAAAACTATACTATTAAGAAGCTCTATATCTAGATATAATATAATAAGAAATTCTTTATAGCTATTACTAAGAGTATTATTTAGAAAACTAATATTTATAAGCCTTAGGAAATAGAGGTTACACTTTCTATTCTAATAATTTTTAATTAAGTAATAATTACTAGTAAGCTAGAGTATAGCTATCTTAAAGTACTTATATATTATAACTATACTAATATATTAGAAAAAGCGCTTAATACGGCTGAAACTAAGCTTAATAAAACTAGAAATAAGTTTATTAAGCTTTATTAGCTACTAAATAACACGCTTAAACGCATAGCAGATTAAGAGAATAAAATTAAGATACTAAAAGTATAGATAAAGAAATTTATATATAATATATACTTCTTTCTCTCTATAAAGGCTAGCTTAGTGTTATTATTAATACTAATAAAGAAAATACACTTTATAGCTTTATTATAGACCTTTTAGAATTAGACTAACTATATAGCTATAGGACCTAATAATAGTTCTAATATAAAAGATTTTAGTAACTAAATTTTTTAAGTATTATTTTATATACTAACTACTTTACTAGCTACGCTTATTATAAATAGCTATTAAGATAATAGCTACTTAGCCTAATTTCTTAATTTATTAATACTTAGAAACAGTAAAGACGTTACCTTTAATTAATAAAGGAATATTCTAAAAGATAAAATATATACTAACTAAGACTAGTTTACTAGAGCTAGTAAGTAAGCTACTTAAAAGAATATTATCTTTTATATATATATATATATAAAGAGTCCTATTAACTAGTACTTTTTAATACTTATATATATAATAAAAAAGAGTAAGTAGCTAGTTAGCTACTAGTATATAATAAATCATCTAAAAAGAACGTATAGTAATCTATATAAGAGACTTAATATTTACCGTGATTTCTAAAAGCTCTACCTTAAAAATTCTATTAACTTTATTATATTCTAAAGTAATTTTTTCTATCTAGTTTAAGAATATAGTCTGTTTATAGACTAATAGATAGAAGAATTTTATAAAAAGCTCTTAAATGCTCTATATACGCAGATAAGTATTTATTAATAATAGTATTATAATTAGTATAATAAGTATATAAATCTAGTTTAAGATTTTACTAGAGAACTAGCTTTCAGCACTAGAAAAGCTACTAAGTAAATTAATAAAAAAACTAGAAAAACTTAGCTACTGTTAACTTAGTAGTTTTATTTAAAAATTAAGTACCTAATTTATATAGTAGCTACTGTTATTTTACTAATACCTATTTTTAAATTAGCTAGTTACTATAATTACGGAAAATCTAGCTATTTTATAAAAGATTACTAACTTTTTATTTAAGCTATAGCTAAAGTAATTAAGCCTATAGATACTAATAAAAAACTTTATATACTTTAGGATACTAGTAATAATAAGGAGTTTTAGCTTATTATAAAGAAACTATTAAAAAAAACTTACTCTAAAAGAAGTTTTTTTTCTTAAAATTACCCCCTAAAGCTATTAACTAGTTTAATTCTTATTAACTACTATTTAATAGACTGGCTTTTACTTTATTTTACTATATTTCTACTAGTAAACTAGCTATAAAGCTAAGCGGTTTTTTTAATATTAAAGCTAGTAATTTTATTATAATACACCTAAAGTATATACACGATATTAAGAAAAGGCTTAAGATAAAAACTTATTAAATAAAATTTATCTCTCTAGCTAGCTATAACAACAGACTAAATAGATAAATAAATAAGTACTTTTAAGTTAATCTAGTACTAAATAACTACTATCTATTAATTTACTTTATTTTCTGTAATATTAGCCGCTATGACTTTATAATTAGCTATAAGTTATTTAAAGATATAAGTATTTTAATTAACTATAAAAAGTAAGTGCTTAAATAGCCAGATAATAAGCTAATTAACTATAAACATAATATTATTATTTTAATATAAAATCTATTAGCTAAAATTAACCCCTTATACTAAGCTAATACTAACTAACGTGATGAGCTAATAAATATAGTAATTTTATAATACATCTATAAGCCACTTTAGCGCTCACTTTAGTAAATAGTATAATAAAAAAAACTTTAGAAAAATAAAAAAATAGCTTTACCTATAATAGCAACTAGAACTAAATAAGTAAACTCTTTATTTTTAATCTATTTTATATAAAAATCTCTTTAAAGTAAGCCTTAAGATTAATACTATAAAAGCTATTATCTTTATAATATATATATAATAAAAGGAAACTATACTAAGGTATATTAGTATCTATAAATAGATAAGCTTATTTAGGACTATAGAGATACATTAGGAAAAAAATTAGTAGCATTTTTATAGTATTTAGCTGTATTTAGTAGCTATTTACGTATTTTATGCACTACGCCTTATAGCTTATAGTTTTGACTCTAAAGCGGCATTAAGCCGCTAAATATAATACTATCTTATAAGATACTATAAAATACGTAATTATATCCTCTAAAGCTTTTATTACTGTTTGTAATATTTATATGATTTATTTATTATACATATTATGCATATTATACATATTATGTATATTATATATATTTTGTAAATTTAACGCTTTCTAAGATACTATATATTTAGTTTATTTCTTATACATAGTACGTATATTTTAAAGCACAGTTCTAAATTACTAGCTACTAGTAACTTACTATATAAGATAATGAAATACTATATAAGCTTTATTTACTTTTCTCTTTCTAATTTGCCTAAAGTACTTTCTGTGTTTACTCTAATATTAATATAGAATTAATTTTTACATTAAATTAGATTTAGCTTTTATATTAAATTGGATTTAGTTTTTACATTAAATCGGATTTAGCTCCTACATTAAATCGGATTTGGCTTCTATATTAAATCAGAATATTAAGGGGGAGACTCTTTTAAACTCTTTTTTTTTTTATGGGGAGCCTAATTTAAATTTAATATAAAGCTCTTAAAGTAACTTAGTATAAAGCTTAAGAGATAATTTAGTATATAGCTTTAAGAATAGCTTAGTAAAGGTAGCTTAGTATAGAGCTCTAAAGACAGCTTAGTATATAGCTCTAAAGATAGCTTAATATATAGCTTTAAAAATAGCTTAATATAGAGCTTTAAAGATAGCTTAGTATAAAGCTCTAAAGGTAGCTTAATATATAGCTCTAGAAATAGCTTAATGTAGAGCTCTAGAGGTAGCTTAGTATATAGTTCTAAAAACAACTTAGTATAAAGCTCTAAAGGTAGCTTAGTATATGACTCTAAAGACAGCTTAATACAGAACTCTAGAGGTAACTTAGTATATAGCTTTAAAAATAGCTTAATATAGAACTCTAAAAGCAGCTTAGTATAGAGCTCTAGAGATAGCTTAGTATAAAGCTCTAGAAATAGCTTAGTACAGGTCTAAATACACGTTAGTAAATAGATTAGTAAAGGGCTTAGTAAACCCAAATATTAGCTTAGTATAGATATATAAAGAAAGGAGGATAGAGAGAAGAAAATTTTATTAGAGCTAAATAAAAAACTAAGTTTAGCTCTTTATATATAAAGAAACTTAGTGTATATAGATAGAAAATAGTAACTTTACAGGCTTACAGCGCCTATAGATATTAGTAATAAATTTTAGAAAGTAGATAGGCAAAAACTAGACTATTATACAAGTAAAATAGTATAGAATTTAAGAGGAGAGTATAGTATATTATAGTATTTAATAGCATTTTATAGCATCTTACTGCATACTGATAGTTAAAGTCGTAATTAGCTGTACTTTCTAGTAGAAGAGTTATAAAAGGAGTCGCGTTTAGTAGCTAAATACTACCAAGTTATAAGTAGAGTAGCATTTAGCGGCTAAATACTACTAAATACTTAAAAATACCGGAAATACTAGAATAGCGCGAATACAAAATCTTTAGCCATAAATTATAACTTTAAGTTAAAGTTATAATTAACTATAGTTTGCAGCAGAGTCATGAGTAGAGAAGCATTTAGCAGCTAAATACTACTAAATATTTAAATAAAGTTGTAATTAGCTGTAGTTTGTAGTAAAGTCATAAGTAGAGTCACATTTAGCAGTTAAATACTACTAAATACTTGAAAATACCGGAAATACTAGAATAGCAGGAATATAAAATTCTTAGCCACGAATTTTTTTCCTGATACTAAGCTTAGTCTACTAAACCTAAAACTCTCTTTCTAAAGCTTTAAAAACTTTTTAGTAAAGGCTTCACTAAAAAAGCCCTATTAATTAAATAATAATTTTATAAGAGAAAAGAAACTTTAGTAGTTTATTAAATAAAAACTATTTTATTCTAATTATACTAGTATAATTTAAGTTTATTTTTTAAAAAAAAGACTTATACATACTACCCTTGTATTATAAAAATATTAATTATAATATTAAACTAATAGCTAAGAATATGTTAATGTTAAGTTTATTATATAATATATCTCTTAAATAGCTATAGCTTATTAAAATCTATTTAAATAATTACTTTTAATAAGGTATTATTACTTATAGTAACGTCTTATATACTTTTCTAGTATTATTTACTAAAAAGTCTAGAAAAAAGTAACACTTCTATGTTAACTACCGTAAGCTTAATACTATTATAAAAAAAACGTTTATTTAATTCTGTTAATTTAAAAGACTCTTATTTAGCTAGCGTATATAAGAGTATTTACTAAGCTTAATATATAATAAGCCTTTTATTATATATATTTAAATAAAAATATAGAGAACCTAACTATGTTCTGTACTTAGTATAAAAACTATAAGTATTATATACTATTATTTAGACTTTATAATAGCCTTACTATATTCTAGTGTTATATTAATAAGATATTTTATAGCCTATTTAATAACTTCTATACTATCTATTTTAATAATATTTTAATCTATTCTAAAGACTTGCTATAATATGAGGAGTATATTACTTAAGTATTAAGATATCTCTAAAATACTAGCCTTTAGATAGATATTAAGAAAAGTAAGTTTACTATTACTAAAATAAAGTTCCTAGGCCTAATTATTAGTATAAAAGGGATTTAAAAGAATTTTAAGAAAGTTACTATAGTATAGAAATAGCCAGTACCTACGTTAGTTAAGAGCCTATAATCTTTTCTAAAATTCTATAATTTCTATAAAACTTTTCTAAAAGACTATAGATATATTATTTAACTGCTTATTAAGCTCCTTAAGAAGGGTATATAATATACCTTTAGTAAATATAAGCTAGTAGCCTTCTAGTAAGCTAAAAATCTAATATTATTAAATAATATTTTAGTTTACTACTCGCCCTACCGCTAGACGCGTATGGAAATAAATATAAGTAATAAAGTTATTATAGAAATACTATTATAGCTTTAAAAGAATAGTCTTTAATAATTTATAGTTTTTTACTCTAAGACTATAAACAAGCCCCAGATAAACTATAATATATATAATAAAAAGATATTAGCTATAATTTATAGTCTCTGAAAATAGCACTTATAGCTTATAAGCTTATAAAATATAGAGTTATTTAGTATCTTAACTAACTACTATATGCTAGAGTATTTCTTTATAAAATAAAAGCTTACTTTTTACTAAATACACTAAATAATAAGTATAGTAAATTATTATCTAATATTTATTTATTATTTTAATATAGTTAATATAATAACTAACGCGTTCTCGCGTAATTAAAAGGAACTAAAAATCTAAAAAAATAAGAATAAAATAGCCTAAACACGTGTCTTTTTCTTAGTAGAGTAAATTAATATTAGCTTTATTAAAACTATAAGTAATAACCTAGCTATACTATTAGCAAGAGGCATACTAGCTATTAATATAATTAAAATAGCTATTACTAATATTTTTATAGTCTTACCGCCTCTAAATAACTCTTACTTACTAATTAATTATATTATTAAGATAAATTATAGCTATAAGAGCCTATAACCATTCTAAGCGCGCACTTTTTCTAGTAACTATTTAGTATAAAAACTTAACTAAAGCTTTTTTATATACTATAGTAAGCTAGTAGTCTTTACTATACACTTTTTAAGAACTTACTTTATTTAAGCTATTTATGCTACTTAGGTGACTATTTACTTAAATAAGAGAAAAATAAATAAGCTATTTCACAACCACTACTACTAAAGCTATATAAATAAAGATATAGATAACTATATAACTATATATAAAGCTTATAAATAGAGCTATATATCTTATAATAAGACTTTAAACTTACTTAAATTACTACTAATCTCTAAGTAAGTATAATAAAATATCTTTATAAACTTTAAGTCCTTTCCTTTAAATAAAAAAGAATATAACTATATTTTTATTATTATAAACTAGTTAAGTAAGTGTTGTTTTTTATTATTATATTATAAAATAACTACAGCCGCTTAAGCAGCTGATATATACTATTATTATATTTAGTAAGTATTTAGTTTATTTAGATTAATATTTTCTAACCATAGTTTTTAGTTCACCTTAGTATTTATAAATAAGCTATATTAACTAATAGAAGTTAAGTAAAAGCTCTTAACACTGTATTATCTCTAAACTAATAAAAATACTAAGATTTTAAACTAGTATATTAACTAGTGCTTATGTTTATTTATTAATTATTATTAAAATAACTAATTAGACCTACTACTCTATATAGACTAGACTTAAGTAATTCTATTATATAAGACTATAAGCTTATTATTTTATTAAATTAAGTTTAGCTACTAGCTAATCTATCACTAGAACTAAAAGAAACGTATAAAGGTATTTATTATAGTTTATAAATAGATATTACGTGAGGAAGTATAGAGCTATGTTAAAGCTTACTATAATATAATAAAACTAGCTATAAAAATAGCTTAATAAGGGATTACTTAAGTATAAAAGTGATAAACTTAATAGGCTAATAAGAAGTATTATAAACTAGACTTTTTTATAGAAAATAAGATATATATTATATCTAAAGACTTTACTATTAGTTAATCTAGCTAGAAGCTTAACCAGCAGATGTATAGACCCTATTCTATTATAAATATAAAGAAATACTCTTATTATATTAAACTGCCGCTATACATGCGTATACTTAATATTTTTTATATAAACTATTTATAAAAAACTTTTACTTACTTATTATTTAGCTAAATTAAACTTAAGGAACTACGTATTAAGATTAATAGGTATTTTAAGTAGCTAGTATAGGAAATCCTTAATAGCTATCTATTTTATAGCTAACTATAGTATAAAGTATTCTAACTAGCTTATAACCTAGATTCTACTTAGTATAATGCCTAAGGCTTTATAGGCGCTTTATATAAAATAAAAAATTATTATAAAGCCTATCTAAAGAAAGTAAGATTATTAGTATAATTAAACATCTAATTAAAAGCATACGAAGTAGAGAAGAATCTAAAAGTAATAAAGAAAAATAACAAAACAACTTTAAAAATAAAAGTAGTATAGAGACTAATAAAAAAGAAACTATAACCTAAAGACTTAAAGATAAGTCTCTTTTAGAGAGGGGTAATATAACAGTGCTACTTAATTAGCTTATTATAAGTTATATAATATTATAACTAGCTATACTAGCTATAATCTAGTATAGAGCTTAAAATATAGCTAGCTTATACTTAAGTTATATACTACTCTATTTAAAAGCAAGTTCTCTTTATATTTCTTCTTTTTTTATCTTAGTATAGCTAAAATAGAGCTAATTTATTTTATCTACTTATATTTATACTATAATGCGTAAAGACCGAGCCCGTTATTATAAGTATACTAAAAAAAATATTATAAAAGCTTAAGAAACACAAACTATATATTTAAACAGAGAAATATATGTTCTATAAAATAGAAGTTAAGTTCTTAAAATACTTAGTATTTTAAAATAGAATAGTAGTTAACCTTAATAAAGCTAAAGATATTCTATTTTAGCTAACACTAATAAACACTAAAGATGTTTATTTTTTTCTTAAATTTATAGGGTTTTACTAATAATTTATTAAGAACTACTTAAAAATTACATTACTTTTAATAGAATTACTAAAGAAGAATTAATAATTTAAGTGGAAATCACACAAGAAAAACACTTTTAAGATACTAAAAAAATATTCTAATAACTACTAATATTAAAGATATTTAATTTATGACTTTAAATAGAAATATATATAGATACATTAAACAGAGCTATAAAAGCTATTCTATTATAAATATAAAACAACAAACATAAATATCTAGTAGACTTTTTATTTTATAAACTTATAACTACTAAGTTAAACTACAATATACATAATAAAAAACTATTAATAATAGTTTAAGTATTTAAGAAATAGAGAGCATATTTAGAAGAAACTAAACACTAAATTATTATTTATTTAGATTATAAAAATCTAACAGTATTTATAATAACTAAGAAATTAAATTAATAATAGGTTAAATAGTGGGAACTAGTTTCTACTTTTAACTTTTAAATATTTTATAAATTAGAAAAAGAAAATATAGTAGCTAATATACTTAGTTAATAAGCAAACTATATAAGAGATATACTAAAAATTTATAATATAATACTTAAATAAAGACTAGACAGATTTCTAGAAAGCTTATAAATAAATGCTAAAACAGTAGTTATTATTAAAAATACTTAAAAGAAATAGATAAGGAATTTCAACTAAGAACAGCTACACTAGAATCTAGATTAAGGAATAATCTATATACTAAATATATTATAGACTAAACTTATTAAAAATTAACATTCAGCTAAAATGCATAGACATTAAGAAATTAAAAAAACTATAGAACAGATTAACAGGTATTTTTAGATTCTAAGAATATAAAAAAAATTAGAGCTATTCTTTTAGAATATATAGAGTACAAAAAGAATAAAGTATTAAGATATAAGAAGTATAGACTTATATAATTAATTCCTTTACCAAACCTATTATAAGAATTAGTTATAATAGACTTTATTATAGAAATATTAATAATAACTATCTTTTAAGGCTAATAGTATAATATGATACTAGTTATAATAAACTAATTTATAAAGTACACATACTTTAAACCTATATATATAGAAGTTAAAGTAGATAATTTAGTAACTATACTTATTAAATTACTAATTATATAATATGAATTACTATAAAAGTTTATTATAAATTAAAATAAATTATTTATATTAATATTCTGGAAAATGTTTATAAGAAAGCTAGAGGCTAAATACCATCTCTTAATAGCATTTCATCTATAAATAAATAGACAAACAGAATAAACAAACTAGATATTAGAATAATACCTATAAATATACGTTAATAAATAATAAGATAATTAGATTAATTTATTACTAATAGCTAAGTTTATATATAACTCTGTAAAATTATTAACTATAAAAAGATTATTATTTTTTATAAACTATAGTTATAAGCCCACGGCTTATTAAGAACCACAAAAACTAAACAAAATATTAGAATTAATAAAAATAAAGGTTAAGAAATTATAATAACTTTATTAAAAAATAGTAAAAAAAAATACCTAGAAAAGAAACCTCAGTAAATAATAGAAAGATAAGTCTAAAATTAAGAGACTAACTTTTAAAGGAAAGAATAAAATTTTCCTACTATAAAAAAATTTAGAAATTAAACAACTATTAAAAAAACTGGATCACGTTAAATTAGGACTATTTAAGGTTAAAAGATAAATAGAATTTATAAATTATAAACTATAACTACTTAAGAACACATAAATTTACCTAGTTTTTTATATATTAAAATTAGAACTAGTACCACCTAACACTAAACTATAAATAAAACTTAAACTTAAAGAAAATACTATTAAGTATAAGGTCTAATAAATTCTAAACTACTAATAGTTTAGATATTAAAAGAAGTATTTAGTTAAATAAAAAAAAATTACAGACCTAAAAATAACATATAGAAGCTAGTTAGAAACTTAAAGAATAATTTAAAGCTAATTAATTAGTACTACTAAAGAAACTAGTAAATACTTATTTTAAGACTATATTTAATAAATATAAAGAATACAGAACATTCTACTTAAAACCTAAAAAATAAAATAAAGTAATACTAGATACTGTAGGTAGTAATATACTAGATTAATTCTAACAGTTTTACTTTTTTTTTATTATATAAACTTCGTTAATTAAAGTAAGCTTATGCTAAAATATCTTCTTTTTCTAAGAATTTATTTAAACCAATTATTAACAGAGCTAGAACTTATAAGCTTAAGACTTATAATCTAAAGCTAATAATTACTATTAAATACTCTATAATTAGTTTAATAAAATATAATAAGCTTTAAATAATTCTATTCTTACTACAAAACTATAAGATTGCACTTTATATTTTAATTAATATACTTAAAATATTACCTAGAAGTTAAGTCCACTAAATAATAGTAATTACTATTATAATAATAAGAATAAAAGAATAGTATAAAATAGCTATATGCTTAAACTTTTTAAGCTAAATAATAAACTTATTTTAAAAATAATTCTACTTAAGTCATTCTTAGAAAATTAAAAGAATAAAAAAGAAAAAAGAGATTTTTATAATCTTAACTTTTATATAAAGAACTAGCTGCCTGTTATAAGTTGTTAACTTATTAATATAATATTAAACTAGTAACCAGTCGTCTAACTAATTATATAACGTTAATTAGTTCCTTTACTTCTAGATTAGAAAGCTTATTAGACTTAGTAGAGATTAGTTAAACTTAGTTAAAATAAAAAGAAACAATACAATAAGTTAAAATTCAATAGGATAGTATTAAACTATTTTACTTAAAATATAAATCTTAATTTTAGAGTAACTACTTATAGAAAATCCTTTATATATATATTATATACTAATTAGAAGTATATTAAATACTACTAAAGAAAATAAGAGAAGATAAGAACTTATTTTTTTTATTAGCGCTTATTATGTTTCTATCTTGCTGTAATATATTATCTAATTTATTTACCTAATCTAGATACTATTCTCTATAGAACTTAAACTTACTTTAAAGTAATTCTATTTATAGGTTCTGTCTTTACTAGTTTGCTTTTACTTTTTAGTATTACTTATATATATTTTTATATTATATCTTCTATAATGACGTCTTTCTGTCTGTAGTTATTTTATTATTATAGTTTATAATATTATCCCCTTCCTTTAAGCCTTCAGCCTGAAGGTTAGTTTGATTTTTTTTTATAAATAATATAAAGATATTTAGTTCTTTATGTAAAAGCTAAAATTATAAGAACCTCTTATATTTTTTTTATCCTTCTAATTTCTTAAGAATGACTTGAGTGGAATCGTCCTTAATATAAGCTTACTATCTAATAAAAAGAGTTTATAAATATAGCTATTAAATACCATCTCCGTGTTTCTGTTACTAGAAGAGTAATTATATTTATCTAGTAAATCTAGCTTCTAGGTAATATTCTAAGTATATTAATTAAAACATAAAATGCAATCTTATCATATCATAATCTGAGTAGAATTAATTAGATTATAATAAGAAAAAACTTTAATAATAGCTTTATACTGTAGAAGAGAAGTCTATAGCTATAAAATTTTATAAGCTTTATCTTTATTACTAGCTAGCTTAAATAAATTCTTAGAAAAAGAAAATATTCCAGCGTGAGCTTATCTCAATTAACGAAGTTCATATAATAAAAAAAAAAAAGTAAAACTATTAGATTTAGTTTAGTATATTACTATTTATAGTATCTAGTATTACTTTATCTTCTTTCTCTAGTTTTAAGTAAAATATTCTATATTCTCTGTATTTATTAAATATAGCTTTAAAGTAAGCGTTTGCTGTTTTATCTAATAGTATTAATTAATTAGCTTTAAATTATTTTTTAAGTTCCTAACTAGCTCTTACGTATTATCTTTAGGTTTATAGTTTTTTTATTTAACTAAGTATTTCCACTAACGCTTAAATTACTAGTAGTTTAATATTTATTAAACTTTATACTTAGTAGTATCTTCCTTAAGTTTAAGTCTTATCTATAATTTAGTATTCTATAGTGCTGATTCTAGTCATAAAATGTGAAAAACTAAGTAAATTCTTATATCTTTAGATAATTATAGCTTATAATTTATAGGTTCTATTTATTATTTAACCTTAAATAGTCCTAATTTAATATAATCCAGTTTTCTTAATAGTTGTTTTATTTCTAAATTCTTTTATAATAAGAAAATTTTATTCCCTTCTCTAAAGATTAGTCCCTTAATCTTAGACTTATTCTTAATTTATTTACTAAAATTACTTTTATAGGTGATTTTTTATATAATTTCTTAATAAAGTTATTACAGTTTCTTAACTCTTATCCTTATGGATTCTAATATCTTATTTAGTTTCTATAGTTCTTAATAAGCCGTAGGCCTATAACTATAGTTTGTATAAAATAGTAATTTTTCTATAGTTAATAACTTTACAGAGTTATATATAAACTTAGCTATTAGTAGTAAATTAATTTAATTATCTTATTATTTATTAACATACATCTGTAGATATTATTCTAATATTTAGTTAGTTTATTCTATTTATTTATTTATTTATAAGTAAAATACTATTAAGAGGCGGTATTCAGCTCCTAGTTTCTCTATAAACGTTTTTTAGAATATTAATATGAATAATTTGTCTCTATCTGTGATAAATTCTTATAGTAATTTATATTTTACTATTAGTAGCTTAATAAGTATAGTCACTAATTCATTTATCTTAATTTCTATATATATTAGTTTAAAGTAGGCGTATTTCATAAGTTAGTTTATTATAACTAATATTATATTATACTATTAGCCTTAAAAGGTGGTTATTATTAGTATTTCTGTGATAAAATCTATTATAACTAATTTCTATAATAGATCTGGTAAAGGAATTAGTTATATAAGTCTATATTTTTTATATCTTAATACCTTATTCTTTTTATACTCTATGTATTCTAAAAGAATAGTTCTAGCTTTTTTCTATATTCTAGGAATCTAGAAGTGCCTGTTAATTCATTCTATAGTTTTCTTAATTCCCTAATATCCGTGTATTTTAGTTGAATATTAGTTTTTAATAAGTTCACTCTGTAATGCGTTTGGTATAAAAATAGTTCTAGTTTTATACTATTATAGTCACCTATTATTATATTCTCTAATTCGTTTTTACTATATATTTTTAATAATAACTATTGTTTTAATATTTATTTATAAGCTTTCTAGAGATCCGTCTGGTCTTTATTTAAATATTATATTATATATTTCTAATATATTTCTTATATAGTCTGCTTATTAACTAAGTATATTAGCCGCAGTATTTTCCTTTCCTAACTTATAAAGTATTTAAAAATTAAAAGTAGAAACTAATTTTTATTATCTAATTTATTATTAATTTAACTTCTTAGTTATTATAAATGCCGTTAGATTTTTATAATCTAAATATATAATAATTTAATACTTAGTTTCTTCTAAGTAATGTCTCTATTTTTTAAATACTTAAACTATTACTAATAGCTTTTTATTATAAATATCGTAGTTTAACTTAGTAGTTATGAGTTTATAAAATAAAAAGTCTACTAAATATTTTTATTTATTCTTTTATATTTATAATAGAATAGCTCTAGTAGCTTTATTTAATGTGTTTATATATATCTCTATTTAACGTCATAAATTAAACATCTTTAATATTAGTAGTTATTAAAAAAAAATTTATATTATAAAAGCGCTTTCCTTGCGTTATTTTTACTTAAATTATTAATTTTTTTTTAATAATTCCATTAAGGGTATAGTAATTTTTGAATAGTTCTTAATAAATTATCTACAGAATTCCGTAAATCTGAGGAAAGAATAAACTTCTTTTATACTTATTAGTATTAACTAAAATAATATATCTTTTATTTTATTAGAATTAATTACTATTCTATCTCAGGATATTAAGTATCCTAAGAACTTAATTTCTGTTTTATAGAATATATATTTCTCTGTCTGAATGTATAAACTGTATTCCTTAAGTTTTTATAATATCTTTTTAGTATGCTTAATGTGTTCTTTTAGCGTTCTATTTATATATATAAACACGTTATTAAAATATACTATTATAAATACATCTAGGTATTCTCTTAGTATATAGTTAATAATTATCTAAAATGTAGCTAGGGCGTTTATGAGTTCTATTAATATAACTAAATATTTAAATAGTCTATATCTTATTTTAAATATTATTTTCTATTTATGTTCTTTAACTATTCTTATTTAGTAGTATTTATTTTTAATATTAAAGAGACTAAACTACTTAGCTCTTCTAAGCTTATTTATAAGCTCTAATATTAATAATATAAGGTAATAATTTTTTACTATAGTTTTATTAAGATGTTTGTAGTCAATATATAATCTTAGCTTTTTATTTTTTTTATATAAAGAGTATTAGTAAAGCTATCTTATTTTAGCTTATTTATATATATCTTTTTTATTATTTTTTTTTACAGAAATTTCCACAATTCCTCTTATTAATAAATAGGTACTTGGTATAATAGTTCTAGTTTTAGGTTTATTTCTTTTTTAAGTATGATCTTATAATCTTACTTTTAGTATTCTAGTAGCTAGTCTTTAGCTTTCTTAAAGAACTATTTTCTAAATTCTTCTTAGTATTCTTTTAGTATAACGAATTTAGTCTCTAAAAGTATTATTATTTTTACCTATATTATTACTTATTATTACTATCTATAGTAGTTGTTCCTGATTCCTATAGTTTTTCTTTTCTAATTAATAGTTAGGTTCTATTATGCTAGCTAGTTTTATTCTAAGATAAAGTCTTTACTATCTAAATTTATAATTTTAATACAGCAGTTATCCTTATAACCTGCTGCCTAAATAGTTATATTTCTTATTTTAAGATTAATTAGATTTTTTTTAAATGTTATTAGACTATTGTTTATGTATTTTACTTATATAGGTTTATTTAAAACTCTAGTTAGTATTTAGTATTTTTATATCTACTTATTTAATATTAGTATTTTACTAGCTTTATTATTTATAAGTGCTAGTATTTATTTACTATTAATATATACATCTACATATAGCTTATTTTCGTATTTTCTTTAGTTTAATTATATATATATAATTAATATATTTCTTCTAATCTTTCTTTAGTCCTCCGGTGGCTTAGTTGTGGTCTATTAGTTTTCTAATTTTTTATATATAGTTAACTCCTAAGTAGCAGTTATTTCTTTAGTATTTTTTCTTTAGATTTATAAATTAAGTATCTTTAGAGTTAGCATACTTTCTTATTAAGTATTTTATATATATTCTTAGTTTATTCTCTATAATCCTCATATTTCCATCCTAAGAAACATTCTTAATATGTGAGTTTTTTATGTGATTCTGTAGTTAACTATTTCTTTTAATAGTATTTAGTTTAATATAATTAATATTCTAGCTAGCATTTATCCTATAATAGTTATTTATATTTACTTGAATTTAGATTTTATAATTCATTCTCTAAGTCCGTGTATATTAGTTCTTATTATAAGTTAAGTTTCTTTTTATTTCTAGTTATTATAATACTTTCTTTATCCCTAGTTCTTTAATATGTATAGCGTGTTTATTTTATTTATAATTTATTCCTATATAATCTAATACTATATATATCTAGTATTTTTTTTTTTTCTACAGCGTTGTTGTTTTGTATCTATAAAGTTAATAAAAAAGTTTTTTCTTTCTTTTTATTTTAATCCTATCCTAATTCTGGATGTCTAATGGGGTAATAGTACGTTATATAGGTTATTACTAGCATAAGTACTTATTAATAGATTTTATTTATCTATATAGCTAATTTTTATTTAGTTAATTCTTTATACTACTTATTTTCTACTAATTATAATACTTATTAGTATTTATATATTCCGTCTTCTAGAGTAATCTTTTAGTATTTAGTAATATAATATTTTCTTAAATAGTACTCTAATTTATATATCTAACAGTATTCCTAGTATACGCACTGTATAATTATTATAGATATAAATTCTTTTCCGTCTTTTATTTTATGATTTTTTTGTTATCTGAATTTCTAATTTTTCTTCTTAAAAAATCCTCTTTTCTGTTCTATAATTTCGCGAAATCTTTATATATCCTTATAGCTTTTAGCGTTATGTTATTATATTACTATTTCTTATATTATAAAGGTTATATTACTAGTTAATTCTGCTAAATAATCCTTTACTTACTAATATAGTATTTTATATTCTATTCTAAGGTATATGTGACTTCTATATATCTAATATTATTATTTTTTATTCTTTATATAATAGTTTCTTTAGTGATCTGGTCTTAAGCTTATTCTACTTAAATTATAACTATTTTAACTTTTTTTAGTGCTTTAGTTTAAACATAAGCTTTCTTAACATCCACTTATTATTATTTATAGTCTTTAACGAAATGTTCTTATTTTCTATATTCTAAATAAGTTTTTTATATATAGCGTTTTATTCATTTCTTAGCTTACTTTCCTTACTATTTATTAATAAATATTTTATTATAATTAATATCTATTTCGTTATATGTTTAGAATTTTTTTTTTTTTTTTTTTTTTTACTCTTATTAGTACTAATAGTTATTAATAGTTACTACTTATTTAATAATTTTAAGCAGTGTACTTAGTTGTTTTCTTTTAAAAATTTTATCTTTAATTTTATTTTTTAATCCTTTATAGTATATTATAACTAATAGTTAGTTTACTTAATTAAATTGTAATTAGATTTACTTAAACTTTACTATGTAGTTAGCTGCTAACGTTTACTACTTAAGTTATTAAAGCTTTTAAATTACTTTTATTTCTTTATTAATTTCCCTAAAGACTATAATTATTTCCTTTTTAAGGCTTTTATAATTCTTAAAGGCTTATTATATATTATTATTATAGTCTATAAGTTCTACTTCTCCTAGATTAAAATCTTTATTTACTAGATAATTTCTAATAAGTAGTTTAAACTATTTTATAGCTCTTCCTATTATATTTATACTAGCTACTAAGATTTAATCTTAATTAGTTATAAATAATATTTAATTAAATTAATAATAAAAGTCTATAGTTACTATAAAAGTCTTAAGTTTATCTCTATTACTATTAAACTTTATAGAAGGCTATATTTTTATTATTTTCTTTTTTATAGCTTTTTCTACTATTACCTATTACTATAAGTTAATTAAAGTGTTATATAACTCTATAATAGCTGCTTTTTATTTCTAGATAATTTATTATATACTTTTTTAATCTCTAGATATACTTTTAGTTGTAGATAAAAATCCTGCTATAACTTCTTCTTCACTACTACTTTCTTCTAATAAGTATAGTTTCTATTTATCTTTATAGTAGGTTATTATAGGCCTTATTTAGATAATATAATATTAGAATCTATCTAATAGCTTTTTTCTATTTTTTTAAGAGGATAGTTATAATATTATAAGTTACTAACTTACTAATATAATATTAAACTAGTAACTAGTTATTTAATTAATTATATAATATTAATTAGTTTCTTTACTTCTGGATTAGAGAGCTTATTAAACTTAGTAAAGATTAATTAAACTTAGTTAAAGTAAGAAAAAGTAATATAGTAATTAAAATTTAATAAAATAGTATTAAACTATTTCACTTAAGGTATAAATCTTAATTTTAGAGTAACTATTAAAAATTCTAAAATATTCCTAAGCTGTTTTATATTTTATACTTATAGAAAATCCTTTATATATATATTATATACTAATTAAAAGTATATTAGATACTACTAAAAAAGATAAAGAAAGATAAAAACTTATTTTTCTTATTAATACTTATTATACTTTTATTTTATTATAGTATGTTATCTAACTTGCTTATTTAATTTAGATATTATTCTCTATAGAACTTAAACTTACTTTAAAGTAATTTTATTTATAAGTTCTGTTTTCACTAGTTTACTTCTATTTTTTAGTATTACTTATATATTTTTTTATACTATACCTTTTATAATAACACTTCTTTATTTATAGTTGTCTTATTATTATAGTTTATAATACTGCCTTTATATTACTTATAAAATAAAAAACAAAATAACTTTTAAACTAAAGGCTAAGAGAAAGAGGATAATATTATAAACTATAATAAGAATACAAAAGCAGCTAAAAAGACGTTACTATAAAAAATATAGTATAAAAATATATATAAAAAATACTAAAAAGTAGAAGTAAACTAGTAAAAACAGAATCTATAGATAAGCTTACTTTAAAGTAAATTTAAGTTCTATAGAAAATAATATCTAAATTAGGTAAATAAGTTAGGTAACTAGCTATAGCAAAATAAAAGAAAAATAAATACTAATAAGAAAAATAAAAGTAAGTATAAGCTAAAGCTAAATTTATTTTTTTTAAATTTTTTTTAATAGTATTTAATATACTTCTAATTAATATATAATATACGCACGGAGGATTTCCTATAAATATAAAATATAAAATAGTTTAAAGATATTTTAAATTCTTTATAGTTACTTTAAAATTAAGATTTATATTTTAAGTAAAATAGTTTAATATTATTTTATTAAATCTTAACTTACTGTATTACTTCTTTTATTTTAACTAAGTTTAACTACTTTTTACTAAGTTTAATAAGCTATCTAATCTAAACATAAGAGAACTAATTAATATTATATAATTAATTAAATAACTAGTTATTAGTGTAATATATATAAGTAAGTTAGTAATCTATAATATATAACTATTATACTTAAAACTTAAAATTTAAAAAGGTTTTTTTTTAAATTATAAACTTAACTATTTATTAAAATAGCTATTTAAGAATATAAAAAATATAATAATAAAATTAATTTTTTTTTTCAACTTTTAATAAAATAATAAACTTTAATAATATTTTTAATAAATTAAGTTATTAGTTATTATTTGTATTAAAATAAAATTAGTACTTATTATATTATTTTTTATTATTTTTAGTTTTTTAAAACTAGTAACTTGTATATAATATAATAGTATACTTTAATTTTAAATATTTATTATAAAAAGTTATAGTTATAATTTTTTTAATAACTTATTAATAATATTAAAAAAGTACCTTTAAAAAAAATCAATTTAATAAAAAAATTACTTTTTTTAAAAAAAATAATAAACTTAGTTTATAAAAGAAAAAGTTTTAAAATATTTAATTTATATATTAATATAAATTTTTATATTATAAATTAAAATTTTTTATTAAGTAAGCATAATTAAGTTTATAAATTTATTTATAAAATTAAGTAATATATAATTAAATAATTAAATAAAAATAATAAATAAAGTAAAGTAAAAATAAGAAATAAAAAAAAGTTATAATTATTACTATATTCTTAAATTTAATTTTAAGTTATAAAAGTACTATTTTTAGAAATTATATTTATAGAGTTTCTACTTTTTGTATTAAAATTCTTGTTTACTATAAGACACTAGGCAAGCTTGTAAATACCTAAAGTAGGCTTAACGTAATATACTATAAAGGGCACATTTGTTGTTTCTTTATAACTGTAAACAGCAAAATTAAGGGAAATTTTGACGATAGGGTGGAATACATCAGCGGGTCCCGTTCGCTCCCTGGTAGTAGTTAGGTGGGTAACCAGTAGCGAATACCCGCTGTTGTATTGTTTTTTGCTTATTCTTTTTGCCATTGCCATCTCTAATCGAAAATAGAAATACAAAGCATAGGGCCAAAATATACATCTTAAAAGTTAAGTAACGGTCACTCAAATTAATTACAGCAAGAGGACCTTCAAGGTCATGAATCGTGCTGAGTCTTCCTAATGCCTCCGCTAATAACAAAATGAAGATGGAAATCATCGATATTCTGGCATCGGAAGCCTTCTCGACCTCTTTAATCTCTATATCTTTTAGAGAAGGTGGTTGGGGCCTGGTGCCGGCGGTAAAGCTACCCTCACCTCTATCTCTTGTCACCATTTATACCAGAGTTACACTATTCTTCATGCGTGAAGCTGCAATTTCCTCTTCAATTAATGCCGACTCAAAGATCAGAATGGTGGTATCCGCAATACCTGAAATTTGTTCCGCAGCTTTCGACGAACCTATGGTCTACACCTCAACCTGTCCCTTCTTCGCATTTGTCTACCCCATCTTTTCTTGCACAATATTTCGCCCATTCTCCCCACCTTGAGCCGTTGGTCCAACCTTCAATCCTTTTAAGGCCCTTTGTAGTGATATTATTCCTAGCCAGAATCTCATTCCGCCACCCTTCATCCATTTACCTCCTCCAATCCCTGCACACCCTGTAGCCCTTCCATGCCCGGCCTATCTATAATATCCACATCCAATTCCTTCATAACTCCAATCACAACACCTATGCTCTCAAAGAAGCCATTTACAGCGACGCGCAGCATGCGGTTCGTTGTCGCTGAATAGTTGACTTCGAGCAGAGTCTGAGGGCTGGAAGGGTCTGTTGGTGAGGATGCGAGAGAGAAGGAGCGTTGTACAAGCGGTGAGAGTTCCTGATCGACGGAGAGGGCGCGGAGAGCGGTAGATGCGAGGTGAGGTGTTGGGAAAGGGATTTCAAGCGCCCTGGATTATCAGTCAGCTTTCCTCCTACTGCGAATTTGGAGAAGGGGGACTTACAGCGTGCAAGGGAACTCTGCGCTTTTATTTTCCGTCATTTTGACAGTAGTCGAAGGGGTTAATTGAGCTCGTTGATGTTTTGTCTAGTTGAAGTTGGTGATAATCTGCTCGGCCTGCTCCGCCCCCGTATTCCCTTTCAAGTTTAGCGCGGCCTAACAGCCGCGGATCGTGAACGTTCACGTCGTCATTGTGCATTTCGTCATCAATCGCACACATGAATCCGCATCATCTACACATGCCAAGGGGGGCCCGCAGTCAGACTACAAATGGGCTATTGGGCCTTTCTCCACTCCCATCTTCCCTCCACCACACTCCGATCACATAAACTCACCTCATTGATCTCATTTGCAATTGGTATCAGAGAGAGCTACCAACGATGACTGCTCCATCCCCCTCCGAGTTCCTAACCTTCTACCGCCGTATCACGACGCACCCCTCACTCCGCCAATCTGTACTGTCTGGCAGATCAATATCGTCAATACATCCGGTCGAACAACCGTATTCTCGACAATTCTGTCTTTCAGCTCAATATCGGAAGCAGAATCTCAGCACGGACGACTCTGTAAAGACGGATAAGTATCCAGATGACGAGCATGCCACGAAAAAGAAAGACGACTTAGATCCACAAAGTGCGAACACGAAAGCTGGAATAAAGTAAGGCCTCCTTGCCCTGTGCCTTGTTTGAATGCCTTGTTTGGTTGCTTATGTTGTGTAACTAGTTAACATCACCAAGCAGCGCTAAAAAGAACGATACTGGCGGCAGTGCAACGGAGCAGAGAGATTCTGCAGGTGGAAAGGCGAAGGCGAAGAAGAGCCATCCTGAGGCGCCTGATGTGGCTATTGGCATGCAGGATGAGAGAGGCGGATGGGGTCATTAGGTGCGAGCTTGCTTGAACGACCAAGGGAGTGAGATGAGAGGATGTGCATTGTAAAATATGTGCATTAAGAGTGCCATCAATTGGCGTCAACGACGGGAGATGGTGTTAATACTACGCCGGCTCTGCATAATGAAACATTCCAATTTCCGACCTTTGTTTTTGAAGTTGATGCAGTTCCCCTTGGGTCGAGAGTCCAGCCTTCTTGCCTCGAGTCTACAGAAAACAATGTATTAATAACATTAAGATACTTCGTGTATTGAGAGATTATGAATCTACGCTCAACATTATCACGAGTAAGAAAGATGTTCAAAGCAAACACAAAAACAAGTTGATGCCAATTGCATATCAGTTATTTCCTCATCATATGCCATTATAATGCTAGCTTGGTGATATGTATCCAAATGCCAAACCTAATACGGGGTATCATGGAAGGATATCCTAGAGGTCATTGTCCTAGCAAGCCCAGAATCAACTGTTGTATCTCTTCACTCGTATCGTACACTTTTGCCCAGCCATCTACTCCTGGCCCTCTTCTTGGCCCTCAGCGTCTTCGGTGCCCATTTCTTCATCGTCGGCGCCGTCATACTGGCTGAATTTACGCTTCCCCAGTGCCTTCGGTCCTTTTTGGGCATTGATAGGACGAGCGATCATATTTGGAGCGGGCGGACGCTGTTGCGGCACCGGTCCATCTGGAGGAAGAGGCGGGAGTAATCCCTCGTCCCGAATAGTCCAACCCTCATCCTTCAATTTCTTCCATTCTCTAGCAACTTTGGTCCTGACAAGCTCACCGGTAGCCCTGGCATCTTCGTAGCTGTCGTGGCCTTCTGCTCCTGCCTGCTGGATCTCCCACTTTAGCAAGCCCTTCGCAAGAGTTTTTAGGGCGGTTCGATAGGGTAGGCCCATCCTATGGGGGAACAGAAGTATCGTATCAATTATCGTAGGATGAACTAGTCGGACGGCATTGAGATCATTCTCAATAGCGTGTCCCAAGAGAGGGGTGTCTCTCGAAATGTGCGATAAGAGAAGGTCTCGTGCTTCCTTAGGAGAATCTACGATTTGGAGGTCTTTTGGGTTAATTTTCGGGTTGGCAGGATCGTATTTAGAGGCATTTAAAAGTTGGTCTGGACGAACTCCGGAGAAGCGAGTATTTACGTCAAGAATATGTCCAAGAGGTCGCACCAATACATCGATGATGGGCTCGTGGGATGGCCAGGATACGGCTGTGAGTCGCACCAGTTCAAGCCCCAAAGTAGTATAACCCATCTCGCAGTCAAAACAAATCGCCGTGTGTGGTTTCGCGGACTCATTCAGCGGAGTTTCCACGAAAGGCATGATCGTCGCCAGGCGTTTCCCCTCGGATACTTTGAAAACGTGGGTATCATGTGTGCTACATCCGGGAGACCCAACAACGTCGTTGCAGCACGAGAGTCTAGTGGGACCTGGAACCTCGCCTTTCTCCTTCTTGGAAAAGACTCGTCGACCCCAGTGATACCTGCACTTACCCCCGCTGGTGAGGGCCCCATCTTCTTTTCGTCGGTCCGGGAAGACTTGGAAGCGCGTGTTGCATCGATCGCATGCCTCCCAGTTATCTGCTGAAAGTAATCCCTTACGTGTAGTCTCCAGTTCCTCCTCAGTATGCAGTGCAGTGACATATCCGTGAGCATCCAATCCGGCTTGTGGACAAATCAGACGCGAAAGTAATATGACCTCCTCTTTCGGGCTAAGCCCTGTCTTGACGGGCTCTGGCGGTTTCTCATCGGGAGCTTGTCCTTTCTCTTTCTCAACGGCTTCTTTTCTCTCTTTGATCCAATCGTTCAAAGATGCTTTCCTCAAAGCAGTGATTCGCTTTTTTACAATATTGTCGTAAACGGAACCATTCTCCAAGGCGATCTTTGCTTCCTCTTCGACGGCCAGCTTGTTTAGCTGATTCTCGTCTAGATACAGTGCTTTGACTTTAGAGTTTGCACTCTTCAATACCTGCGTATTGAAAGAGGCCATGTCTTTGCGTAATGCTTGCAGATATGCCAATCTTCTGTTAAAGGATGCAGGGTCTTTCAGTAATTTGCGGGGCATTAAAGGCACTTTAGTTTCAGATCCCGGGGGCGTTGACGCTGGCTTTGTCTTAACGGATTTAGCAGGAGGTGATATGGACCTTGTCACAGAACGAAGAACATGCTCAGACTTGATGGCCAGTTTTTTAACCGATGCATTGTTGATGCCATGTGTGTCTTTGTGTGATGAAGACATTGTTCCTTTTGAAATGATTGATCCAACAAAGGCCGTTTGTCCTGGTGTCTCATCCGCCGCTCGTTTGGCTTGCAAGGCCGATCCCTTTATGCTATCATTTAGCTTCAGGCGCTTGGAATCCTGGGCTTCTACGTGAGAATGATTCGGGTCAGTAGCTCTAGCGACTTGACTAGCTTCACGTTTAACGGCATCATGGAAGAAGAGACAATAGGGTAGTTCGCAATTGCCTCCAGCGGGACACGGGATCTTCCCCAAATCACTGGGAGTTTGAAGTGGCCACATCGGGCGGTCTTTCCGTGCTTATCTTTGAGCTTGTGAGTGAGAGTGAATGCATCTTCTATGATCCATCCATCACATACCCGATATGGAAGAGCCTGAGAAAATTGAATGTGTTGTCTTATGGTGAAAATTCATGAGAGCTTTGCCGTCGATGATTTGAAAGCTACCAGATGCTTGGATTGTACCTGGACGCCGTCAGGGAGGTTCCGTACAGCTAATTGGAAGACATAGAAAAAAATCGTATGAAAACATACCACTAGACCAAAGAGCAGTGATACTCGAGGATCATCCCAGTCAATATTACCATTCCGGATCCTTTGAGTCTGCAAGAGTATGACCTTTTTTGGAGACGTTACGCACAGCCTCCCGCTCCGGATTGGCTGAAGCTAGTAGAATTCAAGGTGCGGAAGGACGGTGAGTGGTTGTGGCACGCAGATGGATCGACTGAGGTTGATGAACAAGGAGGGTGTGGCGCGAGCTGCTCAGTCGCTAATTACACAGGTTTAGCTTGCAGTGCCAAGAGATGCAGGGAACAAGTGAATGTACATCAAACGGCCGCAACTTCGATCTTTCACACCCAAAAGCTAAAGCAAGCCCTCTGTCTCCCATGGCAACATCTATGACACCTCGAAGGGTCGAGTCACGGGTCGCGGAATGACGTTCATCCCGATTCGCGTTCGCCAAATTGTCATTTTCTGCCAAGCTTACCTCCGTTGCAGAGGCTCAGCTCCGACCGCACGATTAAGACCGGACGAGACGTGGACAAGGACGAGTGAAGATATAAGTGAGTGCTCTCCCTCTTCCTTTCACCATATCCAACCATAATTCCAATCACGATGGCAACGGCGACTTCTACTCCTGCCTCCACATCCCCAGACCATTTATGTGTCCTTGTTCATGGGTAAGCCAAAACCGCAGCGAACCTCTTAATAGCCTGCTATGGCAAACTCGGCACCGCGATGTGGATCCTGCATTCAATCACCTTGCTTTAGCTACTCTGTCTGGGCTGTCCTGGTCGCTAACGCGTCAAATCCAGGCTTTGGGGAAACCCGCAGCACCTGAAATTCCTCAGTACCTCCCTCCGCGAAAGGTACCCCGAAGATAAGCTCCATATTCTGGTAGCTACGCGCAATACCGGAAGCTTCACCTATGATGGCATTGAAACGGGCGGCGAGCGAGTCGCGAATGAAATAGAAGAGACGTTGGAGGAGCTTGCAAAAAATGGACATGAAATTAGGAAGCTCAGCGTCATCGGATACTCACTCGGCGGGTTGATCGCCAGGTATGCCATCGGGCTGCTATTTCACAAAGGACTTTTCCGCAAAATTCAGCCGATCGTAAGAATAATCTCCCCAATGTTCCCGATGGAAATCTGACCGACTTAAGAACTTCACGACTTTTGCTACTCCACATCTGGGCGTCCGAACTCCTCTCCTAGGCTTTCACAATCACATTTGGAATATTCTGGGTGCTAGGACTCTTTCTCTATCAGGTCGGCAATTGTTCACAATTGACAGTTTCCGTGACACAGGTCGACCTCTTCTCGCTGTATTAGCGGATCCTGACAGTATCTTCATTCGAGCTTTGGCTCAGTTTAAGAACAGGAGCCTGTACGCTAATGTCGTAAACGACCGCACTGCTCCCTACTACACTACTGGAATCTCGCGAATCGACCCCTTTGTCAAACCTGATGCTGTTAAAATAAACTATGTAGAAGGGTATGATTCGGTCATTCTGGATCCTGAGAAACCTTTGTTGGCGAAGCAACCGGAGGCAATGCCAGCCTTTCCCCAGCGGTTGACGAAGAACACAAAAATTATCTTCCGGCGATTACCCCTCGTGGCGTTCTTGGTAGTGTTCATTCCTATCGGCACGTCAATCTTCTTAGTCAGCTCCGCAGTCCAGTCCGTTCGTAGCCGTCAACGTATCCGTATGCACAAGGAGGGTAAAGCCGGGATCGACATTGGCAGATATCGAATCCCCCTTATGCTTAACGACGTCCGGCGAGAAGTGGAAGACATGTTTGAGAACATGAATAATACACATGAACAAGAGTACCTTCCGGCCGGTTCTGAGGACCTGGCCTCACCCACCAGTCCAATTCATTCGCCAAACTTGGGCCGCATGAATTCTTCTCCGAGGGTCAACTCGGGGTTCGACTCGGGTCCAGAGTCAATATTCGAGGCAAAATCTCAGGAAGCGGACTCACTTGAGTTTCCTACTTTGGCTTTGACCCCAGACCAATTCGCTATGATCCAAGCACTCGATGATGTTGGATTCAAGAAATATCCAGTCTATATCCACAAACACAACCACAGCCATGCCGCGATTATCGTCCGTATAGACAAACCGGGATTTGATGAGGGCAGATTAGTTGTCAAGCACTGGCTAAGCGAGTTCGAAATATAGACCGCACCGCCTCTTCCAGTTTTCTTATCTCGATACCACACTCTTGTGTTTTAGATTCCATAACTGAGCGTTCAGGCAGCATTTTATGGTGTAATGGGGGGCTAGGGTACGTAATTTTGCTATTCCGGTTGCTTAGAGGTGGTGCGGAGCAGAGATGATTGATTCTATACTTTTGACTGTTTGATAGACGTCTCTTTGATTACCTCATTAGCCAGCTGGTTATCTGCCATGAATGGAGGAGTTTATGTAATGCCAGATGTGCACAGATTTTACCATTTCTCAACCTTTCGCTGCCTGCTGTCCTGCACCGGTAGTCGCATTTACACAACCGCCGACTTGTTTCCGATACGCCGACCACGTTGACAGGCAAACGCTTCGTAAACGCTCCGTAAACGCTTTCATAGACACTCATGATGCAGCGCTCTGTATCTCATATCCTTTGCTCCACGTAATCATGGATGAACGGCTACGTCAACTCAATGAGTTGTGCGTGCTAAGGGAAACCTAACGCCTGGAAATCGAGCACAAGGGACTCGTGATATTAGCCACTGATCGAATCGTTGTATCCTGTGTGCCTTTGTGGCTTGCAGAATTGCGTCGCCCTTTCGTATTCGCGCACGCGTCGTCACATGTGTTCAGCTGCAGCCTAAGGGATGTTAAACTTTGAACCGGCTCAGTTCGTATTTGATACCTTCAGGCCCGAAAAGAGGATCTGCTCTAGATTCGTATACTCTCTTATTTCTTTGAATCATCTTCGTTAATACCTATCACCATTCATCTCAATTCCCTTAATCCATCTAACTTCAATTCATTCGAATCCATCCCAGCGCATCCTCAACTCTCCCCATTATCGAAATAACCTTCTCCAACTTCAACTTATATATCACAAAACATGTCCTCACAAACACATTTCCTCAGCACCCAACGCATCCTCATATCCGGCGCCGGCATATCAGGCCTCGCCTTCGCCATCTCCCTCCACAAACTCTGGCCCTCGATCTCCGCCTCCCCACCCCCACACCTCACCCTCTACGAGCGCGATCCCTGCGCTGTACCCTCAGGCCGCGAAGGCTACTCGCTCTCCCTCCGTTCTGACCGCCCCAGCGCCGGAATCCAAACCCTACAGAAAATGGGCATGCTGGACAAGCTGCTCGCCGTGTGCGTAGGAGCGTTGGGAGAAGAGAATAGGGAGGGGAAGACAGGAGAAGAAGGCGGGTTTGTGGTCTGGGATCGAGATTGGAAGGAGGTGTTGAAGGTAAGATCGAAGACGCCGGAAGGATGTCCGGTTGCGGGGATGAGGATTACGAGGGCGAATTTGAGGAGGACGCTTGTTGAGGCTGTGGAGGAACTGCCAGGCGTGGAGATTCAATGGGGTACGAGTATTACTGGTATCTCTCAAACTGGAGAGGGAGCAACGAAAGTGGAATTGTCGGATGGGAGAACCCAGGAATGCGATATCCTGATTGCGGCGGATGGCTCGAATAGTAAGATAAGGAGTATACTTCGACCGAACGATGGACTGAAGTTTGCGGGCCCGGTGTGTATTGCGGGGACCAGCGATTTGTCAACCTCGCCATCGAACAAGGATAATGAGTTTGGCATGGTTCTATCTGGAACTGGATCCTGTCTTTTCCTCGCGCCTGTGGACACGAAATCCCTGGTCTGGTGTCTGAGCTGGAAAGTTACTGCTCCGCAAACTTCCAAAAAGCAGCCCTTGACACCCGAAGAACACAACAAGATTCTCGATGAGGCGAGGCAGAAAGGTATTCCGGCATACGGTAAACGTTTCGCGGATATGATTGAGAAAACGGATGAGAGTACGCTCATGAAATTCAATGCGATGGATAAGCAAGGATTTCCACATACCGGGCGGTATATTCAAGCCGACGGCTTCCAATCCGCAAATGGAAAGATTGTGTTTTTGGGAGACGCGAATCATGCAGTTTCGCCCTTTGCTGGTAACGGAGCGAACCTTGCTCTCATGGATGGCTGGGATTTTGCGGAGTCGTTGTGTAGGAGTGGAAGTTTGGAGGATGCAGTGAAGAAGTATGATAGGTTGGCGGTTGGGAGGGCAAAGAAGGTTGTGAGCATAAGCCATTTTAATATCTTGACAGCGCACTCGAAGGGGTGGGCGCTTTGGTGTTGGATGTGGGTTATTAGATTGATGAAACTGCTGTTCTTTAAATAAGGATGATGGAGGCCGGATGGGAGCTAGTAGGAGAAAAGAAAGATCGAGAGGTGTGTATGCGGATTGGGTTGTGACATGTAATGACTATATACCCTACTCCTGCTATATTATGTTTCACATTGTTGGAAAAGTTACTTAACGAGATTGGAGGAACCAGAACCATTCTTCTAGTTATGTGCTAAGTGCGTACTCACAGCACACTTCCAGCACACTTCTAACTCCAGCAGGACATCGCAGTATAAAGAGGACCTTAAACTTGTATCTGCGCCGCATCTAATATTTCCAGCCGAATCTGATATTATCTTGTTTAGCTACTTATATCTGGCTCTATGAAGCCTCCTGTAGATAGCCTATAATCATGGGCAGCGGAGCACCAGAGTAAGGGTTTTAGAAGTAAGTAGTTTGGGTTTTCCCGCAGGACGTGGAATGGGGCATTAGGAATGAACAGGCGCCACTGGTCGGTCGTCCCTTCATCGACGTGACTAGAGGTTCGTGCGGAAATGATGCAGACGAAACTGCTTCACACGGCCAAGTCCCTTGTTAGAAAATGTGGATAATGCTCGTATTACGTACTCTGCGAATGTAATGTGGTAAGCCCCTATTATGGCTTGGGCGACGTTTTATGAGAAGCCTTCTAAGAATGAGTCAGGAAGAGCGCGGGATGAATTATCTGAAGGATTCGAGCTGACTGAGGAGGCACACGCATGGTATGTTAGAGCAACACGGAAGATGTTGAGACTTGCACGTAAAAAGCCAAAGTGAGCTGAAAACCTACATACTGACAAAGCAACATGAGAAAGTCAAATGAAAAGACAGCAGAAAACGCAAAAGAAAGAAATTCATACAGAAAAGTGAAGTGCAAAGAAGCTGATGAGGAAGTACAACGTGAGAGACAACCCCTCTCTATACCATCCTTCAACCAACCGAAACTCTACGCGCCACAAGGCGAACGCTCCCTATTTCCGTACCGAACAATTCTCGAAACATTCGCAATTAAATTTTGCCAAGCTTGTTCATGCTTAACGGAACGTCCGCCTCACCACTTTCCCTCTTCACACTCGTCCCCCATTCTAGTTTATTGAAGGCTGACAGGCTGCGGGGGCACCACGTTCTAAGACGGTCAGTAAACGATTTTATTCGACGGGAACGAATGGGTAAATACCTGAGCTGCGGCACCAAACATGGTGAGCCCAGGTCGGGTATGGACATCACTAAGATGCGCCATCAAGAACTTCTGATAGTCCGTGAACTTGAAAGAATCCTCCTTGATGTGGTCCGGGAATTGCTCGGGGGTTGTTCCATCGTTACCGGCAAATGCATAGGAGACAGAATCGGTCATGATTCCCTGCTCAAAGTTTGTTGGATGGTCGAGGTTGAAGAAATGGCCAACTTCATGAAGGCAGGCTCGGAACCAGGCGTCATGCAGATTTACGAATTTCTCGCCCTTTTTTGGACCCCAGTCAACTCTGGTCTCATTGCTACCATCCCACTTTGTGCCGACGATCCAATCATTTGCAACGGCCGTACCCTCACGCGGAAGGTTGTTGTAATCATAACCCCCATCAATCATGGCGCCCCTTTCTACACCCTGGAGCAACCTCACGATGAGGAGGAAATATCTCCATTCCTTGTCGAAATCCACTGGCTTACGGTACTGGAGCATAGTAGAATGTTCTTGCTCATTGGTCCACATACCGGTGGGCAAGTCTGGGTTGGACGGTTCCGGAATGTCATTCTTGCCTTGCTCAACGATGATGTCATATCCGGCATCATTGAAGACAGATTTCCAAGTATATTTGCGGGATGAGTCCATATCTGGTCGCGCCAGGCCTCTGACGGAGCCGATTTCCAGAGTAAATTTATGGAAATAGTCGTTTACCCAACCCATTGTAAGACGGCCTGCCACAGAACTATTACCAGCGAACTTTACATCACCCTCAAAATAGTTCGTGGGATCTGGATAGCCTGTAGGTGCGGAAGCGGAGGAGAGGTCGACTGAATAGCCTCCATCAACAGGCTCGGGTCCCCACTTTGTGTAATTATTGCTATCAGTAAAATTTTCGAAGCAAAAGTACTCTAGTCCCAGAGAGAAGCCTCCGTTGCTCCCAGGCGTGAGCTTTGTGGTTCGAACGAAAGTCCAGTAGGATTTACGAGGGAGAATAGGTATTCCATCTGTGGGGTTGGGTTGTGTGGTTCGTGTGTAGAGATCGCCGCTGACGAAGAGTGATGAACTGTTCGATGACACGCGGAAGTAACCATCATAAGTAGTTGAAGAGGAAATGCTGGGCTTATAAGTTACCAGCCAGGACCCGGCCCGAAGCTTTGGGGCTTGCCGAGAATGAAGATTCAAGGGGAGGATGGCAGAGGGAATGGCATAAGCGGAGCTTAAAGAGAGAAAAGATATAAAGATCAGAAGGAATGAGACAAGCCGTGTAGGCGAACGAGTAGTTGGCATCTTGAAATAGAAAATGAATGTGATGCTAAAGCTTGACTATCCTGAGAAGCAGCTGCATTTTATATCTAGGTGGTGTGCACAAAAGCACATATTGATTAAGATCACAGCCATAGCTCTGTGTCTCGCAGTCGGATATGCGCGGAATAGTAAGCGCTGAGAATGTTAGTCAAATGCGAGATCAGACAGTAAGCGAATATCGGTTCAAGAGCATTGAAACAATACGTGCAATGTTTTCTGCTCCTGTGCCGCCTCTGAATTTGCACTCCAATAGGTCATACGCTCAGAAATAGGATCGTGGCTTGCGACTAGTTCTCCTTAGGGCGTCTGGACGATCTAAAGAATGCTGTTCTATGGTTTAGTATCGACCTCTTCTTAAATACAAGGGATGGGATACAAACAATTCATGCGATGGAACTGCAAGGCAACACCAGTTTACAAGGATTCGGATCCGAGAACAAAACAAAATCACCTAAATCCGTCATCAATGGCTGGAGAGGGATTACCATGTGGCTATAATGCAGCTCATTAATGCAGAGTAACAGGGGAGAACGGCGCACATGGGAAAGTTTCGAGTCGTCCCCAGGGCTGTGGTCACTACTATGGTTAGCATGAACCCATTGGAATGGAAATTGAGAAGAGCATGTACCTGTAATGCAGCAGAACACGGGCCATAGTTGCTTGCTGGTATACAGCCTCTTTTCCACCTCACGTGCGACACTACGGATTACATCACCTCTGACACCCTTGCTCTGGCTTTAGGCATCATGCGATTATAACTACGAACGCTTTATAGAACCAGTTCTAGGTAAGTAGACAGAAGCCCTTAGGATTCGGCTGGATATGAAGGGTAGGCTGCAAGTCGAAAACGCCTGTCTGTCCCACCGAAGCCGCAAGTCAGTTGTAATAGTCAAGAATAAAGATACTTATCTGAATGATTGAAGCAACATGTAATGTGGAGCTCGCCGAAGCCGTCGTATGTGACTAAAAAGTCGAGGACGGAATTTTCGGGCCAGCCTTATGGCCCTAGGCAATAGATTCAGCTACCGGGTGCTTCCAAGAATTGTAAGCGGACTATGGACGCATGGAGCTCATAGTTGGTGGAGACAAAGCTTTAATGGGACGCCTTGTCTGCGTTATATGAGACATCCTGATCTGGGATCATAAGAAGTGTGGTCGTTTGTTCTCCTCTCTATGGCTCCCATGGGATGAGATCCATGCGCAGGCTAAGGATTTAGATCTTACACATATACCTATTAGGGATAATTGGCTTGGTCCCCTGTGCATCGTGTGGAGGCAAGCCCACAACGTGTATACGTAGAAAACTTTAGGAATGAAAGCAATGAAATTTTACCCAGGCGGGAGAAAATTGTAAAGAAAACAACGCGCGAGACTGTGAAGTGAGAGAAGATACTATTGTGAGAAGAGATATAACTATAACTGCCGGTGAGCTTGAACGGAAGGATAAGCAGTAGGTCGCATGATCGATCTCGACGCAGAAAGGGTAATAAGCTCTGCCTTATCTACGCCACACGTATTCAGATAAGGAGGATTATGTCGGTGCTTGCAGAAAGCTCTGACGAAAAGTGATAATGAAAGGGTGGCTGATGTCATCAACAAGAATCCTGCCACAAGCACACTGCCGGTTGAGGGTGTGGGCAGAAAAGTTGGTTGAAAGTATTCACAGAAGTAGCCTAAGTTGAGAAGAACAGGGAGAATTTAGAGGCAAGGCTAAAGCTGCATAGGGTTTAGCGCCTCTCTCTAGATTTCCATTAAGTTCGTGATAGAAAAATTAAATCAACATTCATTACTGCCCAAAAACATTTTGATATTCATAGCATATGATCAAAATGTTGATATCTTCCTTTGCCGTAACTCCTCCCACTTTTCTATCTTGCCGAAACCTAACAAAAACCTACACTCCCAAATTTCTGGGGTCCCAATGCCAAGCAATCGCCCGCCGCATCCAACTCTCTGAGAACTCTCTCCTCGAGCATGTTCTCCGCCCCATCGCCCTGTAATTTCTTATTGAAGAGCACCGCTTCACTCTCGTCTGCAACCACGATCCTCTCTCTCAGTGCTCCCTTCCTTGCCATCCATCCTTCAATGTCCTCCTTAATATTCTCCTTATCCCAATCCAGTACCGGGATATCGCCTGCCTGAATGCCAAGTCTCGGGCCTTGAGCTCGGTTGCTTTCGAGAATATCTGCGATCAGGGCGAGCGAGTGGGCTTCAGATGCGATGAGGAGAGTGATCTTGTTTGCGGTGCGGGAATTTAGAGAGTTGGAGGCTCGCTTGAGTTGCTCTGGGAACTGGTTCAGGAAGGCGGAGATCTCGCCTGCGATTGGCGGGCCGACACTGTCTAGGAGGTTCAAACATAGAGGCAGAATGCCTTTCGTCCAAATTGAGAAAAGGCGGCTCGGTGTATCGAAAGGTGACACGCCGCCTGGACGTCGATAGAAGTTCATTAGGTTTGCGGTATTGAGTTGGGAGAGGATGCCTTCTACTGCCATTGTCTCTGCCAGCACTTGCATGCTTGAGAGGGAGAGAATAAACAGTAAACTAAGTTCCCCGTAAATCGGATCGTCGACGCCGTTGTTCGAGATTGTGAGCCGATCAGACCAGGAGAAAAGGCTTGTTGCGTAGCGAATCGTGTTGCTGTTGGAGAAGAGAAGCGCAGCCTGGGCATGCCAATTTGCCATCTCGGGTATGCTGAGGATGATCTGCAGGATGGCAGTGATGAGTGCAAAGTCAGCTGGGAAGACAGATTCGGGCTCCGAGTGGAGTTGGGTAGCTAGACTGCGGAATCCTTTGGCGACTACGTTGGAAAGTATCTCAAGCAGATTGTTAGAGATGGGTTCGGTGAGAGCCATGGTTTTATCTGGAAGCGAGGCGCGAAAACTTTGCCGGAAGGATTGGTTCTCGACAGAGGCAGATGGATCAGGTAGGTGAAAATGCAGGGACAGATACAGGATCTTGAGGAGGGAGCGATAGTACTCTACTTGGTCGCCGGAGAAAATGGTGTCGAAGTCAGGGGTGGACACTCGGATAGTTTTCCAGATAGCAGGGAGCAGTCGTCGCGTCTCTTCTGCTTTAACTTTCACCGATACCATTTTCTGAAGCAGGACGAAGGCTAAATCTGCTCGCAGAATCATAAGCTGTCCGAACAAAGCTTCTGGAAGCGTTGACTCAGCGTTTGCGACCATGCAATCCCTGACTACATTGATGAGGGTTGCTACGAGACGCTCATCACGACTCAACACGTTGCTTAACTCCACCGCTAGCAATTTCCAGCTTTGGAGGAGCTGCACTTGTGACTCTACGAGTCCGAGGTTGATATTCGCCCTAACAACTTCAGCGGAGTATCCCTGGCCAGCTCGTCGCCCTTTCCAGTTGACGTCGAATCCGAGGAGTTTGTCAGCGAGACCAATGTCGTAGAAGTAGCCCCGCCCGAACTGAATGGGAGACAGGATTGTCCGCTTAAAGTTGGCCAAAGAAATACCGCGGAATTTGTCTTCGATATTCCGCTTGAGGTTGGCATGGAGGGAGGCATTGTACGACGGCAGTTCCAGCGCGGAATTCTCCAGATATATCAAACTAGGGACAATCTCTTTCAAAGGAGCAGTATTTCCTATTTGTCGCGCGCTATGAAGGTGCATGGCTAAGATCTCGGCGGCTAATGCAGCAAATTTGTTCTCGTATGACCTCTTCACCACGTCCGCTTCTGCCTTGACTTCCCTTGGTTGGTTGCTTAGCCATTTTAAGAATGCTAAAAGCTCTTGAATGAACTTATGCTGGCGCAGGTCACTCATAGCCCAAGACCAGCTGTTCTGGGCCGAAGAGACGAATTCGAGCATTGCGGTATACAATGGCATGGGCCTGTTAGGCTCACCGAGACCGAGGTCGGAAAGTGCATCTAGGGCGTATGTGAGGAGGGCTTTATTCTTGGAAGGCCCTGGACCGGCGGTCGATTTATTCCGGATGGATTCGCGAGGCGTGGTGCCAGTGAGAAGATAAAGAGCGAACCATTGCTGTTTGCAACTAACAACCGCGGAAAGCAAGTTCCAGACATTGGTTTGGATGTCAATGATCTTCAATGGTTTATCAAGATCAGATAAGATGCTCAGAAAATTCTTCGCGGTCTTGGGGCCCAGGTGGCCTAAGAGTGATGGTGGTTCGATCTTAGAGTCTTTCTTTTCGCCGTTCCTCTGCTTCTCTGGGACTGGCTGCACACTTCGTACGGCGCCTCGGACGAGGCTTTCGAGTAGACGAACAACTGGTGATTTGTAAATGTCGTTGGAGGCATACAGACGGGCTAACAACGGCGTAGCTTTGAACAGCTGCTGTTCCAGGTGTGTCCAAGGTCGGTTGAGCAATATACCGACTCGTACAAGGATATCCGAGAATAGAAGAGCAGTCCGAGTCTGATTATTCCACAAGTCCGTGGTGCTGGTTAAGATAGAAGACCTGTCTACGTCTGTTCCGGAGAGAAGCGAGGCTAATATCGGATTCGTTGGCAAGTCGTTCTCCGATTTTGACAGGAAGAGCTCTGTAATATATTCTGCTATGGGAGCAATGAGGCCGGTGAGTTTGGAAGAGAGTTTTGGAGCGTCATCGACCCCATATGCATATTCAAGAATGGACGTGAATGCATTGGATATGCCAATGTTGATCTCAAGGCGGTCCTCAATTCGGGAATACTTCCAGCTGAGTGAGCTCTCATATATACTCGCGAGTGTCTTTCCGAAGACAAGGAGAATGTTACTCATGATCTTCTCTGAGGTGCCGCTGCCAGATGCTGGGGCAGCGCCGAAACGAGTTACGGTCTTACCGGTGGCTTTCCGAATGACGGAGCGGTCCACTGCATCTTCGACAAGAGATTGGAATAGCCGAATGCATCCTATAAGGAAGTTATAACTACCAATAACCATCTCGGTGCCGATCAGAATGCTTGCCAAACTGCCTCCATTGCCATCGGTTTCCAACAATCGGCTCCGGGATAGCCATGGCCAGATCCTATTTGGAGCTACGACCACCAAGGCATGAATGAAGTGAGTGCAGTTCACGAGGAGTTCTAATGACCCCTCGCGGCCTGGTTGCTGGCACTGCTGGAGTAGTTCCTGCTCGAAAATTCCAAGTACGGTGCTCACTGTATCTTGACTACGGTTCACACCGATATCTAAAGCCTCAAGCAATTCGCTTGAACAAGCGCCGCCGTCATCAAGCTCTTTAGAAGCTCGTATTGAGGAATAGAGTAAGTCGGCAAAGAACCCGATAATCTCCGTTGCATTTTCGAGAGAAGTTGCCTCTTGGGAAGCATATTCTACTCGATTGCTTCCAACCATGAATGTAGACAGAAGCCGGACAAGGTATTCGAGAGCAGAGTGAGGATAATGCCAGACAGCAACGTAAGGCTGCGCTCTGTCGTCAGCAATGTTGCCTTCCGTTTCCGCGGGAATAACCATCGGATCTTGGGAATTTGCGGAGGCATTCGAGGTTATCAGTCTTCGTTGGGTTGCCCGAAAATTGGAGGTCGTCCCGGAAATGAATTGTGGCAAACCAACAGACAAAGCTATGTAATTCGCGTTTTCCTCTTCCCGAATCAATCTGTAGTCGACGAAGTCCTTGGGCAGGCGTTGCATCAGCGTGGCGGTATTAACGAGGTTATTTGCGACTGAGGGTATCCCGTCATGTGCCGATTTCTCGCCTCTAGTCAGAGCACTAGAGAATTTCAAGAGCGGGATTGTTTCGTAAGGATATCGCAGCTGAGATTCTCCTAGAAGGGCCGGGCGCAGAACAGCATCGTCTTGAAGGAACATGGAAACGACGGGATCCGCTTGAAGGTCAGTATCACTGTCAACCCAGGCCCAGAATGTTCTATTCCCAGCCAATATCGCGTGCGCAGCAAAGATGAGTTCAGTGCTATATGTCACTATCCCACTGCTCAAACCCGCGCTGATTACTTGTAAGTGAAGAAGCCTCAACCTATCTCTTGATATTCTGTCGACACGGGTTCCATAGGCTGACATTCCAAGGCTCACTAGTTGAGTTATCAACTCGAGAATACCGAAGCTTGCACAGGTTTCCGCGAGGTCCTGGGATGGAATCTTCTTATCGAAAAAATCGTTGCTCTCGCATCTGGCGAGGAACTGCACCGCTTCTTCAAGGGCAGTATGTGGGTGAGCGGAATCTCTTGAGCCCGTGTCATTAAGTAATTGCTGATCGCGTTCTTGCTCGATAGCACTGGCCTCACCAGTAAGCTTCCAAGTGATGATGCTCCATGCAAAGGCTGCAGGAGTAGCAGGGCTTGGGCCGAATTGCTTTGCAAAGCCAAACACATTGGTGATTGTCTCGATGAGAGAGCCATTCAAAACGTAAGATGAAGGATCCCAGGCGGTGAAATTTCCTGACGATAGATCCTCGATTACGATATGTACCTTCAGAATGGCCAAGGAAACCAGGGAGGCGAGCAAATGGAGAAGCTGGACAATATGTTGTTGGCTCGGCAGAGGGAGCTGAAAGTCCAAGAAAAAGTTTCGGTTAGCCAAAGTAATAAACCATTCATGGATGGTATCCGCATGCACAAATTTCTGTGTAAAAAGATCCGCGTGCACAAGCGCAATATGTAGCGTATGGACAGCTTCCGTTGCCTGGGATGTCCTCCACTCTTCCTCTGCAGCTTCCTGGACACTCTCAGGTACATCCCATGTGTAGCCATCGTCCATGCCAGCTAATATTGTTTTCATATTTTGAATGCATTGGTCCAAGAATTCTGGTTCTTGCTGGGTCGGGCTCTTCGATCTTTGTTTCTCTGCGATGGTTCGCCCTAATTCCTCAAGCCAGTCCTCGCATACTCGGTATGTATCGCCGTACTGTGGTCTCAAGTCCTTTGCGGCACTCCAACAGATCAGCAGTTGACTGACTCTTAGAATTGAGACACGCGTCGAGTGAAATATACTGATGAGCCTGAGCTTCCGTTGTTCGGGCGAATCGAATTGACTGCCGGATTGCAGGGAAAGTGAAGAAGGGGCGCCAATAATGGACGAGTTAGTCACGAAGGTAGAAGCGCCTAGGTTGGAGATTCCGGCGGCTTCCTGAACACTCAGAGCCTCCTCTTCGGTAAGACCGCTAAGAAGTTGGGCCGCTGGCCTGGCTTGCCATTCAAGCATAGCCAGTCTCAGGGCAGAATACTCGGATATCTGCGCCTGCTGTGAGAGCCACAGACTATCCGCCTTGATGTCCTCAATGCTGTAGTCGCCATTCGGCGTGACATGAATGGGCGCAGTGGCCGTGTCGAACTTGTTTCTCTCTGACTGGGACGCTGGGGTGAAGGGTTTCCACGGTTTGCTGAGGATTTCCACGCTACTTTCGGCGGTCAGGAATGCGCGAAGTGGCGCACTCTTAGAGGCGCTTTCTGGATCGCAAAGCGCGGCATATGCGGCTTCCCAAGACCTGGCATAGTTAGTCAAGGAGATTTTTTAATGGTGTAACGATTCGTAGACCTACAAAAGCTGTTGCTCGCCTTTGAAGCATTTTGTCAGGTCGAGCGGCGGGTCGGCCTGATTCTGCGGTTGGATGGGAGTCATGGTGCGCTTCGGTGCGCCTTCGAGGTGTCTATCCAAGGGCCATCTAGAGGGAATGCGAGGTTGGTGGTGTTATCGAAATGTTTCGCTGGGGTGAATGAAACATGGAGCTTGAGCTTTCGTAGGGCGGTCTTGGCGCGTCTATTCACCCGCGTCTCGCTTGTATAGATGAATAACTTTGTGAAAGCTCCGCACCTCCTCCGATGCTGTCCTCCGATATCCACCACCACAACTATAAGACGGTGGTGAGTCACCCCTCGCCTTGAGGAGACCTTTGCTGTTCAACTGCAGAAGCTTCTATATTCTCTCCCATCTACCTTTGCAGTCCGCATCACCCAAGCCATAAACAAAGCCCAAAGTTGCCTCTCGCCGCAATGCCTCCCCTCAGTCTCATTGACCATTCACCCCACCACCCCTCGCCTTCCCCGCCAATTCCGACAGCGTCCAATCTCATTCTGATTGACAACTACGACTCCTTTACCTGGAATGTGTACCAATACCTTATGCTCGAAGGCGCGACCGTCACGGTCTTTCGTAACGACGAAATTAGCCTGGAGGGATTGATTGCAAAGAAACCATCACAGCTAGTCATAAGCCCAGGGCCCGGACACCCTGAGAAAGATGCTGGCATTAGCAATGATGCAATTAAACATTTCAGTGGGAAGATTCCCGTGCTGGGCGTCTGCATGGGAGAGTGAGTCATCCCGTAACACTGTTCTTTGTGCTATTTCTGAACCTCAATAGGCAATGCATTTATTATAGCTTCGGTGGGGGCGTCGATGTTACAGGAGAGATCCTTCATGGCAAGACTTCACCTCTTAGGCACGATGGCAAGGGTGTCTACGCGGGCATTCCACAGGACCTTCCAGTGACGAGGTACCATTCTTTGGCGGGAACCCATCCCACCCTTCCCGAATGCCTTGAAGTTACGTCTTGGATCGCTTCGGGCATGGATGGTGGAAAGAACGTGATTATGGGAGTGCGCCATAAAGAATATCTCGTCGAGGGAGTGCAATTCCACCCAGAGAGTATCCTGACCGCGAAAGGGCGGGTGATGCTGAAGAACTTTCTGCGAATGCAGGGAGGCACATGGGCAGAGAATGACAGGTTGTTCAAGGAGGCGCATACTGCTGCCACGGGAGCCGCCCCAGAGGCTATCAATGGCGCATCTTCCCCACCCAATGGAAATGCCAAGGACAAACAGACCTCGATCCTGGAGAAGATCTACGACCACCGCAGAGCTGCTGTTGCTGAGCAAAAGAAGATTCCATCCCAAAGGCCAAGCGACTTGCAGGCTTCGTATAATCTTAACTTGGCGCCTCCCCAAATATCGTTCCCAGAGAGGTTAAAGCAGTCACCCTACCGACTATCGCTCATGGCAGAAATTAAACGTGCATCTCCTTCCAAAGGTATCATTTCCCTAGCTACATGTGCACCCGCTCAAGCTCGAAAGTATGCGGTAGCTGGCGCGAGTGTAATATCCGTACTCACTGAGCCTGAATGGTTCAAAGGAAGTATAGATGATCTCAGAGCGGTGCGACAGAGTCTGGAGGGTATGCCGAATCGGCCAGCAGTGCTACGTAAGGAGTTTGTCTTCGATGAATATCAAATTCTTGAAGCCAGACTGGCAGGTGCCGACACGGTCTTACTGATTGTCAAGATGCTGGACCAGGCTCTTTTGAAAAGGCTATATCTCTATTCTCAATCTCTTGGAATGGAACCGTTGGTCGAAGTCAATACGGTCGAAGAGATGCAAATCGCGGTAAACTTAGGCTCGAAGGTCATCGGGGTCAATAATCGAAATTTGACCAACTTTGAGGTGGATCTGGAGACGACAAGCCGCCTGATGGATATGGTTCCAAAGGAAACAGTCGTTTGCGCTTTGAGTGGCATTTCTGGACCTAGGGACGTTGAACCATATACCAAGAGTGGCGTCGGTGCTGTGCTGGTTGGTGAGGCTCTCATGCGGGCTTCTGACACCGCTCAGTTCATTTCGGATCTTCTTGGTGGCACAATACCATCAACATCGTCAGACAAGAAAGTCGCTCCTCTAGTAAAGATCTGCGGTACACGTAGCCCAGACGCTGCCAAAGCAGCGATTGAAGCCGGAGCAGACCTTATTGGAATGATTCTAGTCGAGGGTCGCAAGCGAACGGTATCGACGGAGACTGCATTAGCCATCTCTGAAGTTGTTCGCACAAGCAAGAAACCACAGCGAGCGAAATCAACATTGCCGCAAGCCTTGAAGTCTGCATCAGACTACTTCGAACACTCTCTATCGCATCACCTGTTCCACTCAGATCGCGCGCTTCTAGTCGGTGTCTTCCAGAATCAACCTCTCGAATATGTGCTCAAGCAACAACGACTACTCAACCTTGATATAGTTCAATTCCATGGCTCAGAGCCCGTTGAGTGGGCGAAACTAGTACCTGTACCAGTGGTTAGGAGTTTTAGACCCAAAGATCAGGGCATTGGGTTGCGAGGGTATCATTCTCTTCCACTGTTGGATGCTGGTGCCGGGGGTTCGGGTCAGCAGCTTGATTTGACCGATGTCAAGGAGCTGTTGGCAAAAGACGAAGGCGTTAAGGTCATATTGGCAGGAGGTCTGAACCCTACCAATGTGCAGAGTATGTTGGATGGTCTAGGCGAGTTCAGGAATCGCATAGAAGCTTTAGATGTTAGCAGTGGCGTGGAGGATGGCGGCCAGCAGAGCTTAGACAAGATTCGGGCATTCATTAGCGCAGCAAAAGGGTTGTAAATCACACCTGGATATGTAGGCGCATCTTCATTGCCCACAATTGAAAAGTCATCCTGTTCCAGCCGCCTCCTACTGCAATCAGGACGCACATTAGCATTCGAATGTTAGTCCGCAAATGGATACCTTAGTTTACCTTCAAGCTGTTCAATTTGTTTTCTTTGGCCGGTACATAGACTGCCCTACCTTCATTTGTGTCCCGCATCAACGCACACACACACTCTCTCTCACCTCCCCATCTCAACACCCGTCTTTCTTTTATTGTGCAACCCTTCGTTCGATATATCTACTCTGCTTTATCACTTCGCTTCTGCATTAAAGATCCACCTAAGATGAAGCCAAGTACAGTCTCTCCTTATAAGATCTGCGTCAGGTCCAACCTGTCGCTCTCGTAGCTCTCCTCGTCTCCTTTTCTTCGACAGTCCACGGTACTCGAGCAGCAGGTGAGATAGCGTTTAGCTCCTCCACCTTTCACAACTTGGACTTTGTGCACTTATTTAATGTCCAACCCTCCTCTACTTCTTGCAGCAACAACGCCAACAACGACTACAGCCTTCGTTGAGATCTGATAAACTTTGATTTAGGTAACTAAGCTACACATTATGGGTATACTCAAGAAACTCGTCATCACCGCCACAGGCGATTTCGGCTCCGGCATAGACAACAACCAGCTTCGGAAATGGGTTGAGGCCAACGACGGCAAGTGGACTTACAAAGTCACCAAAGATACCACGCACTTGATTTGTTCCAAAGGCCATTGGAAGAAAGAGGCTAATGCAGGTATGTCCCTTCGGTTCACACCGTATATCTGCCCAAGAATACATGAGTGGCCGGTGACACGTGCCAGTCATCGCCGCAAGGAAAGTAAAGGCCTACATCGTCACATACGACTGGCTTGAGGATTCCCTTCAAAGCAAAAAGAAGTTAGCTGAGAAGAGGTTCACATTGGAAGCCGTTACGAAGGAGCGAAGAAAGAAGAGAGAGCTGACGAGGATCGCGAAGAAAGCTGATAGTACGGCCTCACCGCCATCAAACAAGCCTCCCCCTGGTATTTGGAAACTAACTCACCGGTCATAGCCGCGAAGTTCGAGAAGGGTTGCGAGGCGGCAAGGGCGGATACGGGCTCTGGTACGTCCTCTCGCAAGTCCCACTCGCAATCCTTCAGCTTCTTCAGATCCTCGTTGGCAGACTTGAAGCAGAAACGGGAGCAGCGTGAGGCCGAGGCCACCACTAGGAAGCAGGCAACTACCGCTGCTCAAACACTGCGGTCTCCGCCCCCATCTTCACAGTCGGGTCCTGGTTCTCAAGACTCCCATGTATCCCAGTCCTCCATGAGTCTATCACCTTTGGCCCCCACTCTCACTTCCTCCTCTCCTTCTGCCCTGAAGCCCACCTTGTCCCTGCCTTCTGCTACCTCCAAGCCCATGCCCCAAACCGCATTGAAACCAACTTCCAAGCCCAGCACAACTACCAGTAAACATGGGGCTAACCCTCAGGTCCCTCGTCTGAAAGATAACCACCATCTCTACCTCGACGCATCAGGCTTCGAATACAACATCCTCTTGATCCGCATCAACCTCTCCAAAAGCACAAACTCGCGCTACAACATCCGACTCTACGAATCCCACACTACGCCACACGTCTACTGCACCCTCGTCCGATACGCACCGCCAGGAGCAGTAAGCTGGCCATCAGCAAACAAACACATTCCGTGCACGCAGCCTCAAGCCCCTTCCCTCCTCTCTAACGATGGTGTGAATGCAGTCAAGACACAGCAGAACAAGCACGAGACGGAGACGGAGAGAAAAGAGCTGCATCCGGAGTTAATCCGCGCACTGCGAGTCCTACAACCAGAACCATACAAAAAGCTCCTCGCACCACTCAACTCGACCTACAGCACCGCATCGACAGCTTTCAGACATGCTTTTGAAGACCTGACGTTCTTGAAATGGGAAGAACGCCATCTTCCCAACGCAACAGCACTCCAGAAAGCCCGCACCAAGGAACGAGGTCTTGAGCCCTTTGCCTACGCAAAGCCTGCTAAAGGCCTTCCTATCGGCGTAATGCCTCAAGGTCCGATTGAAGATAATTATATCGTTGGCTCATTGGGCTTGGCCGGGATGGATGAAACGCTGAGTATGGATGGCGTTGTTGGTAGTGCAATATTTAGAGAAGAGGAGAGCAGGATTAAGGAGGCAAGAGAGGAAGAGGAGAGCCGGATTAGGAAAGAAGAGGAGGGGAAGAGGGGTGGAATGGTGAAGAGGGTGAAGGTTAGGAATGAATTGTTTTTCAATGCGAAGACCAGGGGGGCGACGAAGGAGGTTTGGTAGGCGAAGAGTCGGTTTTCTGATTATAAGAGATGAGAAGAGGATATGAGCGCTGGGGGAGTTAGGTGACGGTGGCATAGATGGAGTTGTGGTTTTGGTTTTGATTTGCTATGCGTGCATGAGGGCCATGGGATGGCACTTTATGATGCATCCAACTACGGTTTGGGGGAACTGGTTTTGGTCAGAGGTCCTTGCTGAAAGGTAGCGTATAGCGTTCAGCGTACGCGGCTTATCCACTTGAAGGGCGCTAGAGTGTAGTTAAGGTTCAATCTCAAAGTTAGAAATCTCCATCAAGCCTCACTTGAACCGCACTTGACATTTTCCCAGCGTAACAGACTCCTCTCTCTAACACGAATCTCATATAGCCAGATCATAATCACACATCACAAGAGACCAAGGAAACAAGGACTTAGTATCAGGATCAATTATTTCCTTATATCTCAAAAGAAAAAGAATAAATCTCGTGTACACATTCCCATTCCCCGGAACGCCCAGCAATGCCCACCTCCATTTTTCCCTAATCGTAACTCATCTTTTCACTTGCCCCATACCCATTCCCCAAAAACCCCATACTGCTCCCCCTCCCCCGTCCACTCCTACGACCCCAAACCTCCATCCCCCAATCAAACATCTGCCAGCACCAACCCCCCGCCACCATAACCCCCGAAATTACATTCACCAACCTTACAATCAACGCCAAGAAACCTCCCCACTCCTCCGCAATTGTGAGCGTAATAGGCTCAATATCAAACTTGACAAAGATGCCCGGGACATAGTTTTCCCCGACGGTGTGGGATTGGGAGGTTACAGCGTACTGGTTTGTTTTGATGGCGTGGGGGGAGTAGAAGACGGATTTTGCGGGGTGGTGTTTGTTGCGGTTCACTGCGTCGAGGAGGGGGAGGAGGGATGCGTCGTCGGTATAGATGGTGGGGACTATAGAGATATAGTATTGGTATTTGTAGAAGTGGGCTTCTGTTGTGGCGATGGTGTTGTCGAGGGGGTTTACGAGGGAGGGGTAGAAGGGCCCAAAGGAGAGTTCGTTAACTTGGTGTGAGAAGTTGAATGCTGTGATACCCTGTCAGTGGTTTTCAAATTCAACTTTTTCTGTTTCTCTCGGGAGGCATTGTGACTTGCGCTGGAGGTTTGAGAGCCGCGAAACTGAAGGAGAAAAACGTACTGGAGTGATCTAAATGCTCCCCAAACTCCATATACCCATGTCCACGCGCCGTAATATGAAAATCGCCTTGCACTTTATTCCCGTCCAAGCTTCCAAAAATCCTACACGCATCAGTCGGACCCCTCACTCTGGGCGTCTTCGGAAACTTCTTCCTTTTCCGCGCCGCACCCAATTGATCATGCACATCCCACAACTCCTCCCAGCCAGGCAAACCCTGCTCGCCTTCTCCCAACTTGTGGATTTCCTTCCCTTTACCCCACTGAGACCATGAGGTTGGATCTTTGCGAAGAAGCTCACCGGCGAGTGTGTGGTCCCCGGCGGCATCTTGCATATTTACGTGAAGATCGGCGCAGCGCATGGCAACGACTATGTCAAGGTTTATTTGTAGGTCGTGCGAAACGCCTTTTTCGACAGAGAAGTTTTGTGTTGTGGTGCCGGTGTACCAGCGGGAGACTTCGGTTGTGGTGAGGTAAAGACATGTTAATATCAGGGTGATAGTCCAGGCAGAGGAGTTACGGCCGCGGGTCAGATAGGTTCGTTTGGTTTTTGCTGAGGAGCTGTTAGCTGTGGGTTTGGTTCGGCATAACTGTTTGGGAGCTCGAGGGAGGTAACAAAGAATACAGCGTGTAAAATAAGTGCAATTGATCTGAAAGTAGCTATAGAACACTTTAGGCGGGAGTATCTTGACTTACGAAAAGCATCAAAGCTCGCCAAACCCCCTTTAGCCTGCCCAAAGGCGTCCTCGGAGAGGCTGTGCTCTGCGAAACCGTTCATGGAGCTGTGGTAGGGCGCTGCTGGCCCGGGAACAACTCTACAAACGAAATATGGGAAAGGAGTGTCGGTGGTGCGGTAAGGGAGTGTGGTTGACAAGACGTCGACTTTATTGAAAGAGGACACCTCTAGGTTTCAGCCCTGCAGTTGGCCTGTGCGCGCGGCGATGGATTCCGCACGTGCTCGACCATACAACGAACGACGGATCTTGTCCGGTGAATTCTAACACCATTTTCAATTCCATCTATTGCTCACTTAAACACCCCAACCCTCAGCTTTGGATATTCATCAGCGACTAGAACTCATCATCAGAGCATATTCACCCAACGGCACGCCGCTTCATCAGAGCGGGAGACAAGAAACCAGAAGCATCATGTTCATATCAGCATTATGCATGGAAAGTATAGAATAAGATGAATTTATGGACATGGGTTCATTGAATTCATCTAGGTGAAGTCGTCATAACCTATTAAGACCGTCCTCCCTAGAAATTATTTGTTGAAGTTTTTTATCGTCGAAACCCATCTCCTGGGTCCAGCCCTCAACCTGATGAAACCCTTCATGCTCCCTCATCACTCTTCAGAGCATCATACACGCCCTCTCCGGTAACCTTTCCTTGACGTGGACCACCTCCCGCATCAGCACCAGACTGAGCGTCTCGAAGCTGGTACTTGCCCTCCGCGACTCGTGCCGGGTCGTTCTCCGAACCTATCTCTGGGTTGTTGAAGGACGCATTCGGCTCCTTGCCGTCGAAACCTTCCTCTGTCAGGTTCTTTCCCTTTGGCTTCAGATCTCCTGGGTTCCGTGCCAGCTCCGCGGAGCCAGCGTGGCTGCCCGTAGGTGCAATTGGGACGTTGCCTCCTCCAGTTGAACCGCCCGTTGAGCCACCGGACGTAGCATAAGTCGGTCCAACACCTGCCCCCTTCCCCAGTCCCTTGTTTGCATTCAACTGGCTCGTCTCACTCCAACCCTCTCGAGCCTCACGTGCTTCAGCATCGGGGGCAGGATCCAGCTTGGTGGCGCTGGACGTGTCGGTAGTGTTGGTTGTGGTGGACTTGGAGGGCTGTTTGGACGCTGCGGCGTGTGGGTTGCCTGCGCCGAAGGAGCCATCTCCTTTGAGAGACTCAGCGGCGAGGGAATCGGATGTGACGGCGCCGACGGCTTCTGGGATCTCCTGCTTGCTGCGAGGGTCGGTTGTGACCTGGGAAGGTATTAGCCAAGCAAAGTAAGAATGCGCCATGAGAGGATCATCCAGAAGTGCTGGAAATAGCCTCAAGCGCGTGATCATTTGGCACGGGGTATATACCTTTTGCCCTGCTGAAGATGCCATTGTGATATGTGGATGTCTTGGTCGTCTGAGAGTTGGGTAGTTGTTTCGTTGATTGCAATTGAGAGTGAGTGGGTTTAAAGAAGATGGGTGAAATGATAGGAATGGAAGAAGCTGGAGGAGAAGCACAAAATAATGTCTGCTAAGGCTGCCTATGCCATAATGATGTCACTGACACCCCCCTAGATCCGCTTTTGAGCACCAAAACTGCAGTGCCCCGCCACACCAAAAACAAAGAAGGTCCTAAATAGAAGTTTCCCTGAAGATCGAGATCGAGATTGGGCGTGAATACACAAGTTTCACTGGCAATTTCTGCTGCGGCTCAGGCTATTATCAGTATTAGATTTACTTTCACGATCCGCTGCTGCATCTGGATTTTCAGATTTCTGTAATCACGACATACAGGACTTCGCGTAAAATCTGGATTCATGGGAAAGATGATGTAAATTATTCCATTTATGGCAAGGGATTATTGCTTAGGCAGTTGAAGCTACTTAATTTCACTCTAAAGGAAGCCATATCATGAGGTCCCTTCATCAATCATGCTGATATCCCGGAACGCCTGTTGCCCGCCAATGCACGTCTACTGCTTCAATCCACTGCTCGGGTCGCTCTTGTGTGGGTATCCGTAGTCCTTGCCTGTCGTATCCGCAAGTCCAGGCTTGTTCTTCGCATCCCTCGTGACAGCGTCGTTCGGGATTCCTCCCAAGTCATCCTTTGCCTCTCGTCCTCCACCGACCGCAGCGTTCGTCTTCCAGGCTTCGCCATCTGTCCGAACGCCGCTGGATGCAGTGGCTGGCTCGCGGAGTGTGTCTGAGCCGAGGCCAGAGTGGGAGAGGTCTTCCTGACGACCGCCAGCTCCGACGTTGACAGTGCGCTCGTCAGCGGAGTTCCAGTCTGGGGCAACCGGGGGTTGCTCGGGAAGAGGAAGATTGGACTTGTGCTCTTCGATGATGTCTTGGTTGGAAGGCATGTCGATTGTGGTTTTGTAGACTGAGCTCAAGTCAGTACCAAGCTATAAGCGAGTCGATTGGAGCTTCAAGCTCTTCGCAAAGGCTATGAAGTTAGTACGGGAAAGCTTACGTTTTGGATGTATGAAGAAAGGTAAATTAAGGTTGAATTCGGTGAGTTGGTTCAGGTATCGCAATAGGAGTGGCTGGGGAATGAAAAGAAGCTGTTAGACAAAACTGTGGTCTGTATTTATGTGTACTCGACAATGGTGAGGCGCATTGTGACGTCATAACGATCGCATTCCTGCGACCACCATCGAGATTGCCATATTTGATAAGAATACGCACTGTCCTCCTGATGGTCAAGCCACACGTGCATCATGGATTGTTTAAAGCGAAATTCGTGCCGTAATGGTGCATCTCTTGGCATTCGTCAACTACACCATTTGCAGAGGTAAAATAGATCTACAAAGGTACGACGTCCACTAGAGAAAATAGATCCGAGCTTATGAGTGTATGAACCTATTTGATGTGACGTCCCTGTCAGGGCTGAGTTGAGGAAGAGGGCGCTGAGAGTTCCAGGTTCAACCTCGCCAATATTAGATCTTCAGCCGCGCGATCTCATCGCACGAAGTAGCGTCTTGAGCTATTCAAGAAAGAGGAATATGGTGTTCGAGTTTTTAAAAATAGTAGAGATGTTCATCAGAGCTAAGTGAGGGATATCCAAAACACTGCCAACCAAAGTCGCTAAACAGTCTAAGTAAAAGGTGTCAAAGATCAAAGTAAGAACACAGTTCTCTGAAGTTAAAGAAAGTCAATCGAAACGGCAGATAGGAGGATGAAACAAAAAAATTGGTCTGATGATTGGGTCCGAAATCCAGCTGTTTTGTCTCCTATAATGTCAGCGCGAACAACGGTCGCTGACTAAACGGGAAGGCAGAGCGTCGTATTTCAGCCCCATTCGACTGAATTGTCCGGCTCGCTTGATTCCACGATCCCGCTCGCCGGTCCGGACTGCGAAGCCGGACCCTGTAAGAAGGGGAGGATTAGGTCTTTTTAAGGCACCGACGCCCAATTTCTTGTGAACCAGTCACGAAAACTCACTGGTCGAATGTCCGGGAATTGAGCATTGAGATAGGCAGGGGTCGCAAAGTCATAACGCCCTTCTGCCGTTGCAATTAGAGTGAAGAGACGCCTCTGCCTCGGGATATCGCCTGCCATTTGTGCTAAGGTCAACTCGTATCGAAGGGTATCGGGTGTGTGCCATTGCGTGTTGAAGTCTCTTCCTGGAGAGATGTTAGCTGGCGTCCCTAGAAGCAGATACGAGGGAGGGTCTACCTCGACACGATTTGACGGTGTTGATGAGTGTGGTAACGCTCATCCTCTCTCCGCACATGGAGAGCTCTGCTGGCCACTGAGGCATGTCAAGTGCTCTGACAACGAATCTTCCAACATCGTATGCCGATGTCAAACAGAGGTTGGCCATGTTTCCCGCCTGATCGTAAACTGGTGCTTGAGCGGTCATGTTACGAGCATCGAGAATATAGTCTCCCTCGTTGGCAAAACCCGTGTTGACACCGATTCGATGTGATATCATGCCGTCCACGGAGAACCTCTCATAAAGAACTCCGCATATGAACACTGTTGATTGTATGTATCCGCGGTAGTGCTGTAGCAACGCCAGGGCCGCAGCCTTGCCACGGTCTAAGGGGTCATTTTGAATTCTCAAAGCCGGTCGGCCTTCGAAATCCGCAGGAGTAAACCGACGCACTCGACAAGCAACAGCCGCTTCGATCAGCCTTAGTTGGGCATTCCCCGTCACCGTGGAGACGACGGTGTCAACGCCCATCAGGGAGTGTTGAATCGAGGTAGGGTCATTGTAGTCCACGACCTGGCATTGGTACCCTTGAGAAATGAGACCTGGTTGATGCTAGGGAGTGTCAGCCACCTTAGCAGTCGATAATTGTGGGAGATGATGACTGATGGTGTTGAGAAGCCTCGAAATATGAATGACCTGTAAACGGGATATCGGAAGAACTCACACTTCTGGACAGAATGAGTAATTGGTGGCTCGTTTGTTCGTGGATCTCTCGGGCGATGATTAGGGCTAGTCCGCAGGTACCTGCGACTGCTATGCGCATGATGGACATAGTTGATCGTGATCGGCTGACTGGAAGGAAGTGAATCCTGACTTTCTGGTATCAAGGAGACCGCAGCAACAGAATCCATTTATGCTCGTTCATAAAACTGTCATAAAATTATAAATTTAAGCCTCAATGAAAAACAGGGTTCCCTGACAGGTCTCTTACAGTCGTACGAAGCATCAGATTACCCTTGGCTCACAGGAGGGAGTTGGGCTTTTGAGGACGGTGAGAGGACCAGCAAAACCGTACAGCTGGTATGTAACTGTCGCCAGAGAGACCTAGGACGGTTAGAGGAAATGGACAAAAGACATGGCCGTTGATAAAAGAGGAACGCAGGATGAATAAAGCTAGCAGAACCAACCAATAGCAAAGATGAAACCCATTATGTCAGTCAAAACGTCATGTCGACGACTGACCAAGATCCGACGCAGGTTAGTACATGCTCCAAAATGGAAGCAGCGGCCACCGTCTTTTGAGCAGTTCAAGGATTGTCGGACGTGAGCGCCGCGAGGTGAGAAGAACAAGTCTTTTTGACAAAACCCCCTGTGCAAAACGTGCGGTTGCCTTGGTTGACGCCTCTTCCGCGATATCGCTACGTCTCGGGCTCTAGGCTTATATTATGATTCGCGGCCCGCAATGCAGGTGGAGACGTCCTATGTTTCTTGGCTTCATGGGTTGAACGGTCGGTAGCCAGATAACCAAATATAGGTCATGAGGTTTGACAAAAGTCACGGTGGTGCCTAATGCTTCTGTACTTGTGGTGTGTGAAGTTTTCCGGTTTGTCCAGTTGCATATCGCTCCTACATGACCCAGTGAGATGATCTAGGTTCTCACCATGCTACGGTGGTATCTTGCCGAACCGTTCATTTCGTCCCGAACCCGATCATGGTCCAATGATGCATGAGCACCGCAGGGCATCTATGGACGGCGCAATTTAGGCCGTGTGGAAGAACGAAATGGAGGCGGGAGGTTGAGGCCCGCACGCTTCACATCGAATGTCTCAGCCCTAAACTTGTGGGCCAAACCATGGTGCTCGCCTTACACCGCACTTTTAGTGGTTTGGACTAGTCCTCGGAGGTATTCACAGTGAGCACGAGGGGGGGGACATTTGAGAGGATGGGAGTCCCAACTACACGGCGTCGATCCTGTGGCGTCCTGCGAATTTAGGCTCGCATGGATGGGAGACCAACCAGATACGCGGAACCAGCATGCCCTTTACAAAAAAAAGTTTGATGATTCACTAAAGAAAGATGTTGCTGGGGGATGGACGAAAAAGGAAATTGGGGGCCAAATCCGGTGAGGCCATAAAGGGGATAAAAATGCTCAGTGAAGCTTCAGGAATCTCTAGCAAGCGATGTATGTGATTAAGAGAAGAGAAGATAAAAGCATCATGGTCCGTGAGAAAAGGATCCAAGAGCCCGTCCTTTGGGTGCAGCTCACGACATAGTCCCCGCACTGTGTGGTGGTCACTGGAGCTGCAGTCTCGGAAGTATAGCGCACGACTAGCGGGGCTGATAGGGTGGTCCAGGCAGAGTAGATCAGTCTTACATTATTGGCGAGGCCAAATAAGTATAAAGGTGAGAAATGTCCAGCTTGCTTCAGACAGAGCTTCTGCCTTGAGAACATTCGATGATCGCAGACCGGTGACAGTGGGGTGTGTGTGCAAAGTGAAAAGGCAGAAAGGGAAATTAACGAGTCAATACCAGCTGGACATATGCAAATGGTCAGATGAAGGAAAGGAAGTGTTGCTTGCTTGCTGTTCTGCGCGGTTGCGGGACTCGCAGACCTCCACGATGGCAGGGCGAATCAGGCCGATCTTACGGTGTGCGGTGCCAAGCCGGACGCGAATGGCGGTGGGTGCGAGAGATAGGAAGGTCGCTGCCTACAGACAGTTTGCCTTCTGGGCTGTGAAGACGGTGCACGTTCTTGAAAAAAAGCGAGGAGGAAAGAGAGAACAAGAAAATGTTCAGAGCTTTGGTGTTATTAGCCACCGAGTTTATTTCCAGGAGACCGAGCCGATTGCCAAGATGCTTATCACGTGCCGACGCGTCGCTCTCCCGAGGTCATGATAACAGCCTTCCAGTTTTGGCGGAACATAACTCTAACCTCATCGTCACTAACAGTATTCTCGTTGTATAGCATTAATCAGAGTCATTTATACCAATTGACGTGCAGCAACAGTGGTGCAGAGGCTAAATAACTGTCAAAGCATAAACTGCCTCACCAGAATATAATGACGCGTAGTTCATATGGCCAGCCGATGATGCTCGCGTGTTCCTTTCTCATCTGTCACATGCCCTACAAGCGTTCGTCCTTGCACTGAGGCGTATCGAGCCCTTCCCAGGCGCCTCTGTAGATGCCAGTAATGAAACTGCACAACTCCTGATGGGGGATGTGCTGTTTCTCCCAAGTGTCAAGTCAATGGAAGGGCAGTTCCAAAACTTCTCGATATGTGTCAGATGCATAACTGCTCGTTTGAGGCTCTCGTTTCCATAACAATGTACAGATAATACTTCAGAAAGCGGCTAGTGGTATGCAAGACATAATTCACGATGCTCTGTGCTCTCCCGGCCCGTAGCCGTGTGACGCGATTTCGATTTCAACACGCGCCCCAAGTCCGCCATCAACAACATTCCCTGCCACGCCTGTCGTTCCTATCTTCCTCAAATACTCTGCCAATGCCCACTAAAAGGTAGCATTTTCCACCCTTTTTGTTGCAAACCCTTGTTGAGAATGGTCGATACCTCATCACCACTCTCGTTGTCGGCATCGCCGTCGGTCTCAGACGCCACAGGCAGGCGCTCCAGTCCTAGCTCTGCTCTTGCCTTCCTGGTGCACTCACCGGACACGGTTGGAAACAACTTGCCCCCAGACGTCGACAACAAGCCCCTTGCACGCCAGAAGCGTCGTCGGACGAGGTGCGTTGTGGTTTTTGCCACTTTTTCTGTTGTTTTCCTATGGCTATTTTGATGTTCGTGAACGACGCGTTGTTTTGGAACGTGCTCCCGTGCCCTCAACACTCCGACCCCAACGCCCCACCTCTCCTCACCGCCACCAGCTGATCACAATGGCCCACAGCAAGGAAGACGAGGAGATTCTAAAGGCAGAGTACCTGCGAAATCCCAAGCCTGACAAGGCTGCGCGAATGGAAATAGTGAGCAAGATTGCGCTGGGAGAGAAGGAAGTTCAGGTGCGTTGGTAGGCTATGACGAATTACACACGAATGACTAATGGCGTTAGATCTGGTTTCAGAACAAACGACAAAACGACCGTCGCCGCTCTCGACCTCTGGAGAGTTCATCCACACCATCACTCATGTCTTCTTCCTCAACTATGTCCGATCCGGTGGCCGAAGATGACAGCAACGTGCATGAGAATGAGAACGCTGAAGACCTCAGCGAAGATGCATCAACATCAGAGGATGCACACCAACCAGACCAGCCCGAGATCACATCTGCAGACAGTCAGACTACTACCATCGTATCTGCTCAAACCGAGTCTCAGAGCACGACAGAGCCCGCAACGATACCATCTACAGATCCCCACACCGTTGAAACTACCCCAACAGAACTCAGCAGCTCGCAACAAACTGTTCCATCGTCTTCTCAAGGCCCTTCACAACCTCGAACATCCTACCTCGCAAACCGCCGCAGCGCGTCCTTTATCCGCTACACTGAAGAATACACCCCCGAAACTGCTTCCATGTCCACCCCGGCCCTCCCAACCACAGAATCGTCCTCCACAACGCGCACGCTCAACCGAACCCGCTCTTTCGTTCGCCTCTCCATGACCGCCGACGGCAAAGCGCGTGTCATAACAGATGCAGATCAATCGCCCTCACCGCCCCATACCAAATCCAATCCCTCAACATTCTCACGCGCTGCAGGGGGTCTTCGTCGAAGCTACAGTGCTGCTGGACTAAATGAGCGGCTTGCTGCTGCAAGCCGAGAGGGGCCCTCACCAAAAATCCCAAGGACAGGGACGAACATTGGAAGATCTAGGGATTCAAGAGCGTGGGAATTCTGGTGCGATCCTGATAGTAGGAATAGCTTGAGCCTGACGACGAAGGCAGAGCAGGAAGGAAGCGGGAGCGCAGCGGACGCCATCGGCCTGATACGCGCCAACTCTCGCAAGGCTCTCGCTCAGAATCAATCAAGAGCGAACACGCCTGTGCTATCACGTACAGAATCCTCGAAGGTTATGGGAGAGCAGGGTGTTAAGAAGAGTAGAGCGCCATTCCACCGTGCGTCGACGACGCATGGACGGTTACAGACAGAGGAAGGAAAGAAGGACGGAAGTGAATCAGACGAACTACCACAAACAGAGAGCGACAAGGAGAATTGGGAACCTGACCTGCCCCAGTCTCGTCGCCAGCGTAACCCACTTTATCCTCCAGCCACTTCTCAACGACCTCGCCAGATTTTGGGCGAGAATACAGAAATCATGTCTCAGTCGCAGTCGCTTGGTGCGATGCTTGACCGTGAGCAGTGCCAGAAGGGTAACCAGGGAAGGGAGAATGTTGATCCGGAGCAAAATGAAGAAATACGGCTGTTCATGAATGGTGGCTTGAGTGGAAGGACGAGTCTAAGCTCTGCGGAGGAAGCCGGGTGCGTAGAAGGCTTGTTGAAGTTGAGTAAAGGAAACTGGAGGTAGTGGTCAGTCTTGCAGGAAAGACTTTGGGGTGGACAATTCGGAACCAGGGTAAGAGACATGGATGTTTAGAGGCGTGTCTGGTTGTGCTCAGGTATTTTTTTTAAAGAAAGAGGCTTGGGGTGCATGTGTATGACCGTCCTGTGTACGTGAGCTGGTCAGACTGCTACGTCTCCGATGTTTAGCAGAGCTGTTGCGATTTTTCTTATTTCGATCCTTCTCGATGCATTTGAGCGGGAAGGTGTTGGTGCTATGAACGGTGGGTTCGAAATGGTTAGGGATGATCTGGATGGGCGTTGTGGTGTCTAATCGGTGCCTTGGGGAGTTTAATAGTTTTCCGAACCAAGTTTTTCAAACGAAACTCATTGCCGGAGATTTTGCAATAGCTGAAAAAATGGATCCAGCCCCCGCTGGATAAAGAGATGGACAGCGGGGGCGCTGGGAGTAGTATGAATTGCAGGATGTTAGGCTCTGTAAACTATTATACTGGTCCAGCTTGCGTCTCATAAGAAATTAGATCATAATGGGTATATATCGCCGTCTCTACATGCTTGAGGAAGATGATATAGTAGAACGCTTCAAGCCTGTCCCCAATGTTTCGTTTCATCATCAAATGCTGCGCCAATGACTACTAAAATCGGTACCACCATCTCTGGGTATGCAAAATGTGCCAATCCCTAAAGAATGTATGGCGAAAGGAAATTTTGGATCCCAGAAAATGCCCATGTTAGGGGAGATTGTAAATAGTGTCACGCTATCTGGGGAATGATGCAAACCGATACCCATGTAGATCCTGTTAACCCCACTTTAGTTTTCTGCGGGGAGACGCCGCAATGGGTGGATGGGATGAATGTGTCAAGACGCTGCGTACGAAGCAGTGATACACAAGGCCTCCGCCCTCAGTAGCGCATTCGTAGAAAACCGAACTGGGATCAAGAGCAACAACTCAACTCTTCCTAGGCCTCCCCCTTTTTTTTTGCTGACTACTAACAGGCTTAATCTTAAACTCATCGCTCTCAAGATCAAACTCGCCACGCAGGATGCTGATAGTAAGGAGATCCCTATGATAGCACGTATGACCGTTCTCGGCCAACAAGACAGCGTCGGGATCGCCCTCTTCCAGAGCCAGGATGATAGTGTCGGTGCTATCTTTCACTTCCTTTCCTGGCTTATGGATGACTCTCCTCGCTCCGACGGCCTTGCATACATCCTCGACTTCTTTGAAGGGCTCGTACATCTTCTTCAAGGCCGGAGTGAAATACACAATCTTTCCCTCAAGGAGGTCGCTCTGAGGTTCGCCCCAGATGTTGGACATGGAGAAGGACCATTCTTCCTCTTGTTGCGGAACTTCTGGGATGTAGGACTTGGTGTCGAGGAATCGGTTTTTCTTGGCGCTCTCTTTGAGCCACTCGTCCGTTACGATGGGGACGCCGAGGGCGATGCTTAGAAGGAGCTTGGTTGACTTTTTCAATGTTCCGGGTTTGACGCTTGAGAGAAATATTAGCGTTCTCATTCTTTGATGTTGAGATGTACTACTTACCAGAGAATGTTGTGCTTGCCGTCCTTGGCTGAGTCGACCTTCGTACCGCCATGTGCTTTGAGAAATTTGATGAAGCTTGAGTTATCTTGAATACCGGAGTTGCTGAATGCGACTACAGGTTTGGGGCCTCGATACAGATTTTCCTCTGGAACGGTCTCCTGGGACTCTATGGCAGTCGTTGCGGGCGTCGTCTCTTGGGCGTCTGATAGCACCCTGCCCTTTCGCTTTGAAGCCGATTTGCGGGCGGAGGCGTCGACGACGATATTGCTGAGGCGGCCATCTTGGCTGTCATCGTCTCCTTTCTTGGCTCTCTTGTTTGGTCGAACTGGCGAAGATTCGTTCGAGTCCGTTTCATGAACTGAAGTAGGGCTCAATCTCTTCAAAGAGGATTTGACTGGGATTTGGATAGAAGGGGCGGATTTGCGGCCAACTCGCCTAGGTTTGACCGGACCATCATCCTCGGTCTCATCATCCTGTGTAGTCGGGGTATCGTTCATTCCCAGTATAGGCGAAGCCGCACCTAGCAGTGCCGGAACCGGTTTGGGAGTTCCTTCATGAATTTCATGTTCGTCAGGAATGTCCTTGGCACTCTCATGGCCTTCCATCGTCGCATTCGGTGAGGCCTCGTCTCCATTTGCGACTGCGCCGTCAGCGTCAACTCCAATTGTAGTGACCTTTGACGGGGCGGTGGAGAACATCTCCTGGAGAACATGATCCTCAGGCGGAGGGGTATTTTCCATGCTATCAGAGGTAGGCACACCTTCGACTGCCTTGGACGCCGCGTCTGTCACCTCGCCGATCCTCTTACTTGTCGGCGTCTCCTCTACAATTTCCGAGCGGGCGGCAGATGGGCCTGGCGTCGCGCGTGATGGTTGAGGGTTCGACTGGGTTGTCTCAATAACCTCTGCTGTGACTTTTCGATCAAGATCGAGATCTTCATCTTCGTCATCCTCTGTGGAGGTCTGTTGCTCCTCTGATTCGGGGACTTCCTCCGCAACACCGATCGACGAACCCACCTGCACCACAGTGGGATCGTATTGCAACGTCAAACTGGCCGACGTCTGGGAGAAGCACACCCTGTCGGATTCCCGCAAAAATATAATTTCGATCTTCTCAAGGGGAATCTTTTGCGCCAATTTGACCTTTTCGACTGGGAGATGAGCCTTTTGATCCACGCGCTGATATGCAGGGTAGACAGCAACGTCATCTTCTATTGCTGCCAGCTTGATGCCCCAATCGAAGAGGGCTGAAGTGAAGTTAGCATACAGAAAGAGGCTAGTATTCAACAAGATAAGCATACTGATGCGTGCCAGTGCTTCCTCGTGTGGTGTTTCATCCGAACCCACGACGGACAGTTTCTCCTTCGCGTCATCTCTATTCAGCACGATATCGAAAGATTTATGGGTCTTCAGGTCGTGGTAGGCGACGTGCTGACTCGACTGCGACTTCTCCAGGAACTTCCACGGCATGCTGGCGGTGCACTAGGGATAGTGGTTGAATAATTGGGCTGAGAGACTGTTTGGTCCCTCTCCGTTTGAAATCGCGCCGGCAAAATGCACGACATCCCGCTTTGCCGCGGTATCACGACACACGCTAGGCAGACGCGAACTAGATGTCATTCCGTGATTGATTAGCAGCGCCAAGGATGTCGCCTCAACACCAAGATCTTATCCTGGCCGACGTCTTCACTAAACATCTAGTATCCAGTTCCATAATCTGCATCTTTACTTGCCCCCTTTGAAAAATGCTAATACTAGTTAGGCTATCATTCCGTCTGCGGCCTCCCGTGACGTTGAAGCGCCAAGTGTCAATCCATTTCAGCGCTCAGACAATGAACTCGAAGAACAATACTAAGGACTTGCGCACTATTTCACCGCTATGCTCTTCAGCGAACTGAGAGCAGCCATCTTATAGTGCTCATGACCCAAGTTAAAACAAGATCAGGACAAACTCGGCAAATGTGAAGTTGGCTTCTCCTAAATTGAATAATATAGACGAATAACCCCCATGGTGGAGCTTCAGCTTTCTAAGAACAATATCAATTCCCGCCGCCGTGTTTGAAGTATCACGTGATATGTGACCGCACCTTGAAACCTCTGCCACTCTGACCCCGGCTCAAATTTTCGTGCCGTGAGCGCGCACTCTCCTCCAATGACTTGACTTCTTTACCATTGTTGAGGACCTACTGAGCTCCTCCACGACAATGCTTGGCCATCATTCTCTTACTATTATCCACGCCAACTGAGATCCCAAGCTACCCACTCTCCCTAGACATTGTCTGGGTTGCTCCCGTCGCTCACTTTATATACACTCGTTTATCTGCTTCTGCTCCGACCCAGCTAACATCTTCAAGGGTTCTCTCTCTCTTTCAACTCCTTCTAGAGAGCACTGGACCTGCCCCTTTCCTCAGCAATATCAGCCAAGGCCTGTTTTTGCTGCTCCCAATCCTTCTGTGCGACTATCTTTCTATCCTCCAGTCCCCGTTGAAACCTGGTCGGCGTCCACGCCTTCAGAAAGAGACATTCCAGTCTGTCCACACCATGTCGAATGCAATCAGTGCGAAGGTCCCACCGGACTTCGATCCATTCACGCAGGTTATGCCCCTCCTCGACCAAAATGGCGAGCCACTCTCTCCGCCTCTCACTATGGCCGACTTCGACTTCATTCGGCAGTACGGTAGCCGACTTGCTATCGTCTACGGGTCCCAGGTCGGAGCGTCCTTGATTTTGTTCCTTGTTCTGCTCCTCCTTACGAAACGAGAGAAATACCGTTCCCTGATATTCGTCATGAACGCCACTTGTCTACTTCTCAACACCATCCGCTCTGCCCTTCAATGCTGCTTCTTGACCGGTCCTTTCTGGCACCCCTACGCCTTCTGGTCGAATGACTGGTCAAGGGTCACGGCTAGTGAGAAGGCGACTTCCATAACCGCCGGTACCATGACTTTGCTTCTCGTCATCTGCATCATGATCTCTCTGAACCTTCAGGTGCACGTTGTCTGCATCACGACGTCCCGCGTTCAGCGCTTCTGCGTCATGCTCGCCACAAGTATCGTCGCCATAGTTGCCATCGGATTTCGCTTCGCTGTCACGGTTGTCAACAATATTCAAATCATGAACTTGGAGCAGATGGAATCTTTAAAACTCGTAACGGCGCAGCATATAACCCAAGCAGCCGCCATCTGGTTCTTTTGTAGCATCTTCTCCATCAAGCTGGGTTATGCCTTAGTTCAGCGTAGGAAGCTCGGAATAACGCAGTTTGGACCTATGCAGATCATCTTCATTATGGGCTGCCAGTCAATGATCATTCCAGGTATGTTATTGATTCGCTAACGCTCAGGGTTATTCAATCTGAAAATATTAACGTTGTTCAGCCATCTTTACCTGCCTCCAGTTCTACGAGAAAGTCCCCGAACTCGGCTCCGTCGCCCTCACCCTCATTGCTATCAACTTGCCTCTGTCCGCCATCTGGGCCGGTATCAGCATCCACGATGCCGAAGTTGGATCCAGCGGCCCTAACTCCCACAGGCGACTTCTTCAAGGCCAACTTGGAGGCTTGTCCCCAAATTGTAGCCGGAGTACCAATCCTCTGGATAGCGCTGGTATGGAAAAGGAACCTGAGAGTCCGACCACGCCTTACACGGAGAAATCTGGTATGAGCAGCCGTCGTGGGATTCGTGTCGAGGATAGATTCAGTGTCGAGACCGATGACGGCCTAGTCTAACGGCTATCACAGCCGTGGCGTCCACTATTGTAGCGTCAAGGACTTTTGGCGTCACGAAAGATAAGTGGCTTTGTTGGATAGGTTTGCTATTCGACACTTCGTTCATGTGTATAGGTCTTGAAGGAAGGGTTGGATAGTTTCGCTTGCATATCAGGTTTCCATCAGCATGCGATGTGAAAAGTGGTTTCGGTCGACGATCCACATACACATTTACTACATAATGTTCTCTCAGTCATTCGCTTTTCATTGCTTCACAAAGCCCTGCATTTGTAATTATTAATCCCCCCTTTTTATTCTCCTTTGTCGCTCATTTCAAAGTGGAGCGGATCCGCGATATTTTGGCTGGTTGTTCTCTTCGTCTTGACGGATCGTTTGCAGCGTCAATCTATTTGGAGCTCGAACTGATTCATCAGTTGCGCCGGAGAGGAGCCTTGCCATGGATTCTTAGATATGAGGAGGATTTTAGTAGTTGATTAGAATTTCGTATAATATCCGTCGATGGAATACCATTATGTGCTTTCCCAATGTATAATGTCTCTACTTCAAGCTCAATATACTGACTTTCCGGAAGATAAGTTGCCTCGTGTTTCCATTGTCGAACGGCGATGGAAGGAAGGTACCTACAGTCTTTCGCCTGCATGATTGCCCTTTGATCTTTTTATACCCGGAAGTGGCCCACTCATTTCGACACCCTTCCAAGCCCATTTACACCTTCTCTTCTCCTTCCCCTTCCTTCTCCACCTTCTTCTTCTTCTCTCCCCTGCCCCTCCCCATCCTTAACACTCCTCTACTTCATCGTCAACGCCTTTAAAACTCGGCACAACTCACCGCAACCCCAACAGGAAAGTCTTAACCAACGCCTCATTAAATTGCCCCAGCACCTGCCTCAAAAATCCTCCCGATACTACATCCCTCAATACCGTAGCCCCCGCACGAATCACAGCCCCCACATTTATCCGCTCAATCCCCGAAACATAGTCTTGCAGCTTCACAGCAAACACGTTTTGCGCGACAGAAACAAGTCCCGCGCCACCGAGCGTTTGCGCAAAGAAAGATAAGCTAAGTTCTGGTTGGGACATCCATTTTGGAGAGAACGGTTTGAACAGCCATGTTGGGCTGCTGCATACGTCGCCCCACGCCGAAGCCGTAGATTACCTGATATCCGATCCATTTCGTGCGCTCGGTATTTACATCCCAAGTCGTTAATAAGCCCGCACCTGTACTCAGTATCACTGACCCTATAATCATGCTCGGGGTGTAGTAGCCTGTTCTAGTTGTTAACATGTCGCTAAGCACATTCCCGATGACGAGCTCGAGAACGAGCGCGATGGTACGGATACCAGAGTTGACGACCGATACTCCTTTGATCGATTGGAACTACATGGGGATGTGGTATACCACGACCGTCATTGAGGAGCCGGAGAAGAAGGAGAAGTAGACCGCCGATGCTACACTTCTCTGATTGAGAACCTGTGGCGGGACGGTGGCTTTTTGGCCGTTCCATATTTGGTCTCCGATGAAGGCGAGGAGCAGAATGCTAGCTAACACGACACAGATGATGACGTGCGGAGCAGACCACGGGCATTCGGAACTGCCGTATTGGAGGGCGAGCAGGGAGACAGATGGTGCATGGGAGGAATATGGCAGTGCCAGTGGGGTCAATTTGGGAGATTTGCTGGCGTGGAGTGAGGGGTTTGGAGGTTCTTGATCCGTTGATGTGCAGGAGGAAGAAGAGGCCGACGATTACTACGGCGCCGATGGGTAAATTTATGTAAAAGCCTGGGATTTCGTCAAAATCTTCAATTCCTGAGATAAGACTGGAGCAAGGGAATACTTATATCATCTCCAAGACACCTTATCCGTGGACGCGCCCCCGAGTAGTGGGCCAATGATAGAGGGAATACCGAATACGGCACCAAACAGTCTTTGGGAGAGAGGTCGCTTTTGGAGAGGAACGTTATGCACGATAATCAGTACAGTTCCAGAAAACAGACCTGCAGACCCGAGCCCTGCTACTGCTCGGCCGATTATGAGCCCCCGGGCGCCCGGGGGAGGGGTTGGTGCTGCACCGCAGATAGCGGACCCAATTTCGAAGATGGTTATGCACGTCCTGGGCTGTTAGATACATCAGGATTGATAGTGTTTGAACGCGGGATGGTAAGGGGGGAATTACAAATAAACCTATTTTATGGAATAAAGTTGGTACAGTTTTACCAAACATGAGCATGAAGGAGCATTCTGGGAGAAAGAAAGCGATGGCATACCAGCCGATGTCGTCGATGGAGTGGAAGTGGTATGTGATTTTGGGGATGGCAGTTCCAATGATTGTTCTGTCCCAAATACACCGTTTAGAATTTTCTAGCAATTTGGGGATGAGGAAGATAGATATTGTACCAGTGCAACGAGAAATATAGAGGCGTATAAGCAGCCTAGAATAGAATATAGTTGGGCTGAACCGGGTAATTTGCAGCGTCATCCTCGACTTGTGGAGCTGGAGTTTCCCCCCTGTGTGCTATTACAGGTGCAACGGCTTCTGAAGCGATGACTACATCCTTTGAGGCCGAGGAGACCTGTCTGCGGTATTGTCTTTTTCCATAGTATATTTAGTGCGTACTGGAACATTGAAGCGGAGTTGTACATGATACGTATATCGAGGAAGCTACATCAACGCAACAGGCCAGTCCTTCAACAGTTATTCGTCCTTCCAGCTTGGTAGTGCTCCATCGACATAAGGCGATATTAAGAATCCCAGCAATTCCACAACGAAGACTTTCGAAAGCTCGAGAAGACGACCAGAAACAGATAGGTTCGGAGGCTAACTTCCGCTGAGTCGTCCATCATGAAACATGGTCGGCGAATGCGATCAACACTCAGGCTAGTCCCGCGACCGCGACATAAACACCTCCCGACAGTATGGAAGCCTCGCTTGTTTACCGCAAATCGGGGAAGGCTGCAGGGGAGGTGCTGTGCAAATTAGGCATCCAAACTCGAAACAAAGTATGAAAGGATTCACGGGTTGCATGGGATGCTGGTGCTTGTTAAAATACAATTGTCAAGAGAGGAGTATACATGTGGGACGTCGTACTAGTTTCCTAACCAACCCTCTTGATATCTGGATTACGCATAGCCCAATCCTTGGAAGGAAACTGTAAACCTAAGCCCCTTCACATCCCTTGGTTATTTAGCGACCCGAACTGCATGTCGCTATAGATGCTGCCCCCTTGTGGAATCCACCCACCAAAGCTATCATTGACATCATTCCATAAATATAAATCCCCATTCTGGAACGCGGCTAAGAAATCCGACATGTCTGTAGGAAGCCCTGATTGATCAGCGTGAAAACCTGGAGTCGGCTCTGTGCTTCTCAAAGGCGCGCTGTTGGTTGGCCAATTGGGGTAAGCATTGCTCATTCCGAAGTTTGGTATCTGGCTGGGTACTTGGTCAGTAGATGTGGACGACGGCGGGGGTAATGGCTGAGCCGCTGTTGTGGGCTGTGGATTCATTTCGCCAGACGCCGTAGATGGGCTGTCTGGAGGGATATGCGAGCCGTTGTGATCCCTCCGGTCTTGTGGAGAGTTGCGCTTCAAATTGCGACCCTCTTTGCGCCATGCTTGATGCTCGTCGTGCCAAGCCTTTATCTTGTGGTTCAAAACGAATAGCCAATGCGACGGTACTCGACATTTCTGTGGGCCGATGGCTTCTGTGGCCTTGCGGATGATCGTGTCCAAGTAGTAGTCCACTTTCAGACTCTGAGAATCGAGTACTTCTCCTATCCCTTCCGCGTCCGTGCCAACAGCGTAGTCGGCCTTCAGAAGAGCCACAAGAGCATATATGGCACGGACAAAGATAACATTTGGCGCTTTTTGCAACCTCTCGGTGGATAATTGCATAAAGCAATCGAGAAGTGAGTGGGCGGAGCTAATACACTTGATGGTCGCGTTGATTTGGAGTGCTGAACGGGAAAGGAGGGATTCTGGCTGGATACAGTCATCGTCCAGGGCGGGCAGGGTTAAGTGCCTGTTCCTGAAATCTGGAGCATCGTATCGTCCACCGTCCATAGCGAATTCCCACATCGAGATCATATTTTGGTGGTACTCAACCATCATTGACACTGGGGGTTGGTTAGATAGAAATGGAGAGCGAGCCGGAATAGACGTGGGACCTGGAGATAACATGGTGGTAAATGATAGATTGCACTTACGACTCATGACCTCTTGGGGTACAGACTTCTTCCAGTCTTGCATCCTTCTTTCGAAGATTCTCAGGATGACCTGCAAACGTAATTCGGAAAGACTAAAGCTAGTGCTTGCATCATCAAAACCAAAGGCGGTCATTGCTTCATCCGCGATTCTCTGAAGCTTCAGCCATGCTACGATTCGCCTGTCATCCAAGATCGGCGATTTCTGCAACAAAGATAGACATTCTTCCATCCAACTGTTATAAAGAAGGATATTGGGCCGCCTTAAGCGCATTGCAAAGCTGCACAAAATTAGTATCATCTCGTCACAAAGTACAGGTAAAATTTTTACCCAGCAGTTAATATGTATAGTACCAAAATTGTGCGACAATTTTCCAATAGCTCCTCTGCAGAAGATATCCGTTGCAGAGATCTTATAGCTCTTTTCGGCAATTGCTCGTGGGTCCTCGGTTTAGACGCTAATCCGAGCTCCAAAGCCATACTTGCAGCCATGTTCCCGTACTGATAGATTTGTAGTTGCGCTGGGGAGTTTGGAGGTGTGTAATAGGCTACTGTTACTAGCAAAGCTTGAATATATTGTAGAGACTTCTCGCCCTTGATGAACAGCGATCTTGCATAGAGGTATACCACCTCCTCATGCAAACGGTTTGATAATGCGGACCCCTTGGAGTGTGACGCTGCAGCCATGACCGCGTGGAACAGCGCTGGCTTTTTAGCTCTCAGTTGGGCGGCTGACCATTCACTAGGTATGACAACTCCAGGGCACTCATGGACAAGGTCGTTACGGTAGATGTCGAGTAGTTCCTCCGCCAGCTCTTTGGAGATTAAATCACGGTCGACGATGTCGATATCCGAAACCTCAAGGGAATCGCTAGGTTTGCAATCATCCGCCTGAAGACTGCTTACCCACTTGCCAGGTTGATTAGCGGGAGTGGTGGTGCTTTCGTGGCATTGAGGATAAGCAGGCGACTCTTTTTTTGTTTGTTCTTCCGGTTCTTCTTGATCTTCATCCATAGATTCGTGATCGCTTGGCTCAACCGGCGATATCCTATTTGACCTCAAAAGAGATCGCATTTGTCTGACCTCTCTTTCGAGCTCCGCAACTCGCACATCGGTCCTCTTGCGTTGCCGTCTCTTCGCTGGTGGAGCAAAAACGCATGTTCTACCTGCCTTCGCGCACCTTTGGCACTGAGAAGACCCTGAACCTGGATTTATTAAGCATCGGACCTTAGACAGTCGACATGCTTCGCAAGCTCGGTTTAATTGCTGCTCGGAACTCTTCCCAGGCGCATGATTGGGAGTGCCGGCTGGGCCATGCAACATAGCTCGAGTGTGTTCTCAAGCTACTCAGTTTCTAGATTTGGCCCAAATGTAGTTCGACTGAGAATTGATATTGCCTTGACAGTAGGGCTATGGTGGACTGATGCCCTTTACTTAGCAAGTCTCCACTGAATAAGGAGAAGAGGTCGAAAAGTGATCTCTACGCCAAGACTGAGTGCAGTAGTTCTTTCTTATTCCGATATTGAGCCTGCGCTAGCTGCTCTAGACGGATGAGGTCGCGTTTCCGTGATTTCCAGTTGGTTGAAATGAGGGGCAAAATTCGTGGCGACGCTAGCAGCGAGCTGAGGAAACGGATGGCAGCATGCGACGGCAAAAGTTCCAGAGGGCGCTGTTCCAAAATGATGTGGTTATGGTATATCTGGCGCGAACTGCAGCTCGAGAGCTGATGCGGCGTAGGGTGGATATTTTTGTTGCCTTCGTCGGGGAAAGTCCAAAGCTGACGACGGATGGAGGGTCTTGCAAGGATTCATGGACGCTTGCTCTTTTTGGGGGAAAGCGCAATGAAGCTTCCCCTGTCCGTTCCCTCTTGATATCCCCTCAACTCCATCTCCCATACCGCATCGTTTTCGCGCGAAAGAAGCATTGTCGCCGTCGCAGAAAGACTGTCGAAGAAGTTGAAAGACCCTGTGAGTCGGTGAGACATGATGAAGAATATATGCGGCCCGCGCGATCGTCGCTCCAAGCAGCCTGTTCGTTCCAACGGCGTTCTTGTTGGTTACACGGAAAATTTGGATGCGACATGCTCTTCAAAATTAATTGCAGCGAGCGATGAGAGGCCCCAAGTGTCTAAACTTTTATGCTTGTGCTAGGGTGACCCTGATGTGAGAAATACAACAATTCGCACTGTGGTCAGCGTTGATTACTGCGATAATGGGAATGTCATCGTGCGCAGCTTAAAACGACCGCAAATAGCCAAGTGCCGACACTGGTCTGGATGGCGATCGGATATGTAGATTGAGTTTCAGGTTTCTGTAATGCAACTATCGTACAAAGGTACCAGAGTGTATCCCGAGTCTTGAGCTCCTTCTCCAACATGGCGGTTGGCGGTTGCTTGATGAAACAGACATGACCAAAGCTTGGAAAGCTTGTTGCGGCTGCCATTCAGTGCACGCAGAGCAAGACTGAAGTCGCACACTGAAAATCACGGCACTACCAGTGATATCCCTAGATCTTTCATGCAAGGCCCTCTGTGGCTACGAGATGCCTCTTAGGTCAATGCAACGGCGGGGCGATGTCTGAGTGCACCAAGACAGCAACCGGCCAGCTCCAAATTCAGTCATTGCAGTACTTGCGCGGCACCATTTCTTCTCCTGCCCGGCATGCGAGCCCTATCCCTCTGTTCCAATCTACACCTCTTACCTCTCTGTCAATTCCATCTCTGCCATGGTAGTCCTAAGCCGCCACCGTTCCATGTGAACGAACACGAAGATAGTACGAAGCCACGTGTTTACGCCCTTTAACAAAGGAAACGAGAAAGCTGTCGAATTGGTAAATAAGTCTCATTAAGAACTCCATGGTGCCCTGGGTATCACGCAGCCTGAGGGAGTCGAGCGCGTTGAGGATATATGTATTGTATAAGGTGAAAGAAGAAGAGTCGATGCTACCAGTGTGTAAGTCTTCATCTGTCAGTATTCGCGAACTTGAAATTTTATCAAGTTAACAGACGTGAAGCATGGTGATAGGGACGAAGAAACGAAGCGCACATATGAATATTAAGACCTTATTTATTATGTCGGAACAGAGCCAGCGGGCATACTTAGTTGATACCTCACAGGACAATGCAAGGTCACTTTTTTCCGAGCCGCGGTATTGGTACAGACACGAATGACAGTGGCGAAAGAACCGCCCCATGTAATATGAACTCCCACGTAAACCCATTCGAAACGACCACGCACCCTCTAGCAAAGCCAATACCAGAACTTCTCCAAGAAGTTTTTCGGAATCTGCTCGGGCCAGTGCTCAGCATCCAGCGCCGCCTTTCCGGTCCATATGTCTGCCGTGGCTGGGTTGACAAACTTGTCACGCTTGAAGAGCTTCCAGAAGGTATAGAGGATAAAGAAAATAGGAATGCCGATGTAGGCGGTGAAGAAGGAAGTAAGATCCCATTTACCCTTTGTGAAGACGGCGAAGCCATTGAAGAGGATGATGCTGCAAAGGAAACGTCAGCTATTGTTACGTATAAAGGTTCAAAATGGCTTACAGGATGAAGTAGCACAGGGAGCCATAAGCTGTGTATGGCTGCCATGGTGACTTGAAAACGAGGGTGTTGCGATCGACGCCTTGAGCAATAAGAGCTTCACGGAAGCGAATATACGAAATGCAGATGCAGCACCACGTAAAGAGCTGAGCGATAGTGGTGAGATTCTGGAACCATAAGAAGACTGTGTTGGCTCCAGTCGAAACGCTCATGTATGTGAGCAGCGAAATCGAAGCTGTGATAGCAACACAGTAGTATGGGACACCTTTCTTCGAACACCTGAGGAGGAATCTGGGAGCCTGGCCGTTCTGAGCAACGGCAAAGAGGTAACGCGAGCCAGTGTACAGGAAGGCGTTTGCCGATGATGAGGCAGAGGTCAAAATGACGGCGTTGATGATATGCGGGAGCACTGGAATGCCGGCATTCTGCAAAGCAATAACCTGCAAGCAAAAATTAGCATAAGCTTCAGTAAGGGATTTTAGTACTGCCAATGTCCGCTTGATACGCGCAGCCTTTCGTGGTCCTGTTGGAGATACCATTCAAATGGCATCCGGTTATGGGCCACGCAAGATGCAAGTAGCATGGCGGAAATATGGTATTTGTACCAGGAGCTTACGAACCCAGGGAGATGATTGTGCGCCCTTGGCACTCTCATTGGTAAGGCGCTCGTCGTCTGACCTTACGAGCACACCAATGGCGAGCGATCCCAGGACGTAGAAGAACAGGATACGCCAGAAGACACGTCGAACAGCCTTGGGGATATTCTTGCGAGGATTGGCTGCTTCACCGGCCGCGACAGCCACTGGAGATATCATCAGTATGACACCAAGAAGTGGTAACGATTTGCGACTTACCCATCTCTACACCTCCATAAGAAAACGCGGCGTTCACGAGAACTGACCACAGACCAGTAAAACGGCCGGTATCGCCGTCACCAATGTATTCCTTCATGGCACCAGGATTCTTCCAGTATCGGAATCCGAGACGGTCGTGCTTGGGTCCGCCACCAAGGTCGACGATTAGCGCAAGAAGGAGCAAACCAACGATGGTGATGATCTTGATACTAGCGAAAATGAACTCGGCCTCTCCATAAATGGCGACAGCGAAGATGTTCAAGCAAACTACAACAACAATGACAATCGTGATCCACGCGGCGCTACTGATGCGGTCATTCCAAAACTGGACTAAGACGGCCGCAGCGGAAATTTCAGCGCACAACGTGATGGCACATTGGTACCCTGCCGTTGTCAGCTTCGAGCTTCATTACTTATCTCTCAAAGTGTACTCACAGTTGTTCCATCCCACAGCAAAGCCAAGCGCAGGGTCAACATATCGAGCACAGTATTGCGGAATAGCACCAGGGAGTGGGAGCCAGGTAGCCATCTCACCCAAACACTGCATCATACCAAAGATAGCAACACCGGTGAAAGTATAACCAAGAAGAACCGACAGAGGACCTGCTTTCGCGAACGCTCCTCCAATACCCAAGAACAGACCCGTTCCGATTGTACCGCCAAGCGCAATAAACTGGATATGACGGGACTTGAGGCTACAGAAAGTCAGTTGAGATGAATTTAGTACTCACGTGATGAACGGTATTAATGGGAGGCATGAATTACGCGCTCGCAAAAGGGAGAACAGACTGAAAACATACCCTCGTTCGACATATCCATACTCCTCAGCGGTTTGAAGGTCACCGTACAGATCAGCAGCCTCACCAGTAGCGGCGCCTTTCCTCTCGACAATATCTTTCACTCCATGGTCGATATGTGGCGAATCGGTGCCGATGGTGTAGTCGACCTTCTCTCCTTCTGCCATGTTGGACAAGTCTTCTTCGTGGAACCTCGACAGGTTTTCTGACGACCGGCGGCGATCGGCGGTGTCGAGCGACCTGGATGAATGAAAGCAAGGAAGACGCGCGAGGAAGACGCGCGAGGTCGTGTTAAGAATTAAACCACTTGGAAGGGTGGGGAAGGGCTCGAAGCCGCAGTTAGATTGGCAATGGCAAATACCTCTCGGGATGACAGGTTACAATGGGTGCACAAGGGGGGTCTTTATATTTCGGATCGGCAGCAGTTTCAACTGCTTGGGTGCAACCCTAGACCCTTCCTTCAACGACACAGCAGGCGCCTGGGGCAACCGGTGCTGAACATGCACGAAAGCCTCCAGGATAAGCGGCGTCCCATGTGCAGACTTGGGACTCGGGAGCGCCGCGGCTTTGGTCGCTTAAGTTCTGGATGGCTGGCCAAAATTTGGCTCAACGGCAAGTCGAGCAGAAATAGCGAGCTAGCCGTTTAGTTTTGCAGCACAAAGTGATTGCCCTAAGCTCAACACGGAAGGGAGTCGATAAGGGTCGGCCATTCCTACCGTCAGGACAGAATGAAACTACGGTCATTGGGCACGGGCACCCGGGGGAGATGAACAGGCATTTCACAGGCAGTCTACCGCACCAAGCTTCGTACAGGTCTGGCGTGGGGTTCTCCGCAAATGCTTGCTCACCCTGAAACGCCTCCTCGCGTCCGGTTGGTGGCGATGCCCGACTTGAATTCCCGTGTCTGCCTCGGAGCGTTGGAGGCTGATTTGAGTTGATGGCGATGAACGCTGGATGATACGGTTTGGCACTGGTCAAGCTCTGAAGAAGCACCGACGAAGAACCTGGCAGGTCTGGGCACGCGGCAGATCGAGGGGTTCATCAAATTGTTGTGTGGCAGGAAAGCGGCGGCTAGTTGGGTGGCCAACGGAGCACGTTCTTGAAGAGGAATTCTTCCAGAAATCGCTCTCTTTCTAGCGTCCTTTGGCGCCCAAGGCTTGCCACGCCTCCCAAGCTGACATCACTTTCAATTCCAAACACCAGTTTCTAATCACCGGTCAGGAATTTAGAAGGGTCTCGGCGGATTTTCTGCAGAGCAACATGGCCTACGACAACTACGGTCACAAGAGTCTCCCATCGGACGTTCTCTCCTGTCACGCTGGCGTCCTCGTGGGCAGCACAACCAAAAATGCTGTTGTTGAAGTTTGGAATACGGGGGGGCCCTTCAACCCGAATCACTTGATCTCATAGGCTGTGCCAAGCCCGACGCTAACCTTACCGTGACTCGGTCTCATCCAACGATCTCGTGTTGGACCTCACCTGCCTATTTGAGCAGCTTGTTATTATTAGAGAATAAATTGTGTTATCCATCACTGCACGCCTGGTCACACCATTCCTCGACTTCGTACCTGTCTTCGGTTTTGTTCCCACGCTTGCATATGTAGGCTGCCAGATCGCACAGCATTTGCAGCTTGAAGTTGAGACGCAGATTCAATCTGTGATGCGGCCTTGAGGCGTTGCAAGCCATGTGGCTTGCGAAATGGCGCAAGCGCTAAAACGAAAGATGATCCACGATGGACACTAGGGGACTGTGCTCGCGAACAGGCAACCTGGAGGGCAGAGTCTCACGCGAGAGTCATACCTTCTCATCACTTCGTTTGAAGGTTTCGCTGCGCCTTTACCAATAGGAATGGGTCGCGAAATCAATGCTGTTCCAACCTTCAGGACCTGAAAACATGATATGCGCCATCGAACCACCTGTATGTCAGTTCGCCCTTTGCTTCCAGCACTTTAATTGTCTTCCGAACAAATTAGAACGACATCTCGTTCATAATCCGACCCGAAAGCGCGCCTTCCCACTGGCTCTCACGCCTGCACCCCAATTCAAGAACACCCAGAGAACAGGAACTGATCAACACCAGGATCCCAGCACCCAACACGCACCGTCCTTTTTCGTATAGGCACACATGGAGCTGGCATCGCCGTGCCGGGCGCCGCCCGCTTCGAAGAACCTCTAAAAAGCCTTGGTGCATTATTGACGGGCTTGGAAATCCGACCCCGTGGAGTGTAGCATCGGTCCATCACTTGTTCTGGAAGGTTTTGACAGAACAGTATGATCTAGGGTAGATGCGAGGATGGCCGGCCTACTTGACGACCGATCTGTGATGACGACTTCGCAGGCGCGATGGCTCGTTCGTATCGCCGTATATTTCTACATAAAAAGAAATGATAATGTACCTGATAGTAGTGGAGCCCTCGAGGTTTCAGCGATAAACTCAGGCGCACTTCCTTATCTCGGGTGCTGACGATCGCCACACAGATAAGCTGTCTGGAGGCGATTTCGAATCACGAGAGAAAATTTTCTCTTCGTCGATCGCGCATCTTTGTTCGATTGAATGCTATGAAAGCATCACTTGTCTATCGCAATTAATGAGTAATGGTAGCAATATAAAGGCATCTTTTTGAGACATCCATTCTTGTTGCCGAATCAGGCAAGCGCCTCCCGAGACCACTCAAAATATTGAACCCTGGGCTATGTACCACTCCCATTCTACTGTTTTCTAGCATTCATGCTTTAGTTTCACCGGTAACCAGTGCGCTGAGGCCCAAAAATGCCACCAGAATTCTCCGATCTCACAAATTTCCGCCGAAGGATCCATATTTTAGGCCCACTCCTAACGTCTCTCCAATCTCCGCCATCCCACGCCTGTCTCCCTATATCTCTTCCTTTACTTTGCTATTAAAATAATCTTATCTCTCCTATACACACGTCCCTACAAAATAGAGCAGAAACGCTTTCTGAACCGAAGAAATACCGTTATGAGTTTCACCTCGGTCCCGCTTTCGGGACTGTAGCCGGCCCGATTAGGAAAGAAAGCATTCGTCAGTCGATACGCCAGGAACAGGCTTCCAGAACCAGATTCTTCTAGGCTTCAACGAGGTATGGGAAGTATTTCTGTGGGGTAATAAGCGGGAGCTTCCGGAGAGGTCTGCGTGCAGATGACATGCCAGAATCTTCGTCGACAGATACCTGCATATCTAACACGTAATGCCTTGCCAGGCCCTGCCACCAAAGAGCTCCACCTGCCCCAGAGCATCGCGCTGTCAAACCGCCCACATCATGACATAGACTACCCTATTCCTCGTGAACGTGATGGGTTACCATCCTTCGACTCTACGCTCGCTTCAACGTTCGCTCTAACGTTCGCTCCTACTTGTACTAAAGGCACCATAGCTCAAGGGTCATTCAGGAAGCCGTCGTGCGGCTCCGGATCAAGCCTGGAGTCCTTATGGAGAGCATCGAAGTGATTCACAAGGTCAATTTTGCTGCAATACCAGTCTTATTCTCTACGGACATCTCTCCCCCTTGGATTTTTCTTCTAGCATCTTACAAGGTTATCACTTTACCTAGGTATCCAGGTATAGGGCTGGTCCTGGGTGACCTTTGTTAACTACTTTATGCTGTATCGACGTTTAACGCACGAAACCTGGAGTACGAACATGATCCGTAGCGAAGGATTGTATTACGGACGCTAGAACGGCAAATTCAAATTTGGTACTTCCATATCCACCGTCACTACACTAATTCTTCTTCCAAATGTTGATACTGCTTCAAACTCAAGGTCATCTTCTCAGATATAGTCCCGGCCCAGCCTCCCTCCGTTCCTCGGCTTCTATGCTCTCGGTCTAAGCGATAGCACGATTAACCTCCCATCGGATTATATGGACATATTGCGAGCATGTGCTGAATGACTCCCATATTTCTAGCATCCGACTTGCCTTTTCGATTTGTGTAATTTTTTCATCTATTGCTCTCAGTGACGATGGGTTTTCGCGTCAACTGCAGTTCTGCACAGACCTCCCGTCAACAGCACTAGTAAGAGTCAAAGTTTATCTGCTGGATTAGTGATGGTTTAGCTAAGCCCCAGACTCGGGGCTCAAGTGCGCAATGGCTGTTTGATCGTCGGCCCCAAGTGTGCCTTCTCTCCACAACACATGCCCTTAGCCACCACCTCCTGCAACTTTCATTGCACAGTTAGCATTGCGTCTCCACCACACTACGCACACACCTCAGGTTCACCATTCAGAGGAAGATTCATTACCGCGAAAGCTAGCCAGATGCGTCGGGAAGGTTATAAGATACCGTGCAACTCTGCAAAACCGACCCCCAAAATTAGCCGTTTATGATCTTCGCTGGGAGTGATCTCGGTGAAGGCTATCTATAGAATGCAGAAGGCACACTCGATGCTCGACCGGCTGCACACGGAGACGGGTGTGGGTATAAGAGCCTCTACATTGCTATAGAATGCTCTCTATCTCAACATTCAACCTCAAGGCTCAATTCATCATTGGATGGTTTCTTGACCCCATGTATCAATCAATCTCTTCGACTATCCTTACCTTTTCTCTTCCTTCAGCTTCTGCATTCCCAGCGTCATATATGTCCCCAAATTCCCTCCATCCTCGCTGCGGACCCATATCCCAATTCTACAAACCGACTCCCAAAAAATTGGCAAAACAACGTTGACAACTGGCTTAGCTCCTGGATTACCTCCCATTCTTCGGACAATCGAAAAGCCTGCCGGAGGGGTTTGCAGGCTCATTCGGTCAACGGGCAATTGGTAACCCGGACTGGAGCTGTCGCGACGATGGGTTAAGCATAAACTGCGATGTCGACTCAAGTGACAATCGCGTTTTGAACAAAAGGGAACGACATCCGCCCGGCTTATTACGATGCTTGAGGGTGTGAAAAACTTGCACGCGTATTTCATTGGGTCGAGCCAGGCGTTTGAGGTCAGTGCCATTGCAGCAGCGTTGAGTAAGGAGTCATGGGTAGACATGGAGACATTGAGTACACCTCATTGAAAGTTGTCAAACTGCTATGACCCGCGATTTCGATTGCGCACCGCTGTAGCTAATCTCGCCTTGCCCACGAAAGGCCGCGCTCGAAGAAACCTTCAGGGAGTTCAACCGAGGAGATACTTGTGGTCTCTGAATAATGACATCTGGCTGGGTAAATCTCTGGACAGACATTCTCTGTAGAATGGTTAACGCAGATTTAGTAGTTATTATTTACCTGAATGCACGAGGATCACTAACTCCACGATCGTACTGAGCCCCGGGGGGTTAACGCCCTGTAATCTGGCTTTGCATAGTTGGACATTATTCCAGAGAAGCTCTACCGTAGTCTCGTTGACGAGAAATCCCCTTCAAGTTTAGTGGGGTGGCCGCTTTTGATCTGTCTATAAGCTTTCCACGCATGGTGACTGTCTCCCAACTACGTGTCCTAGATTCGTTTCTTTCGACTCAAACTTCCTTAACGTATAGTTTGAAATCTCATAAAGCTGTGGAATAATAAATGCAAGAGGGTGTGGGAAATATGTCACTTACAGTCCGATCAAATCGCCACTGCCCCAGGACCGCGTTGCTTTAAGAGTAATACAGTAGAATTCCGATACAAGGGCTGTGAGGAAAATGTCCATCGATGCGGATTTGGATGCCGACTACAGCTTCTAAAGACGCCTCTGAATAATACCAACCCCAGTTTCATGTGCCAATAGGAGGTTGGCATGGAGATATTGGCCATCTAGGAATAGGGGGAATATGTTTACATTGCTCGTTTAGGATATAACCATAAATTGGAAGCCTGTTCCCGGCGATCCAGTGCCTAAGTCCTTATAATAGAATGCTGCCGCAGTTTGGTCCGACTGTGTTACTAATTCTTGAAAGCGGCAACGGCTGCAGGCAGCTGGACCGATGTAATGACCGAATACGCAGGATCGTCCAAATGTAACGTAAATCTAGCAGCAGGTTCAGGAGGAGGATAAGTGAGGAACAAAGGGCTCCTACCACTACCACTGGATGGCAAATAATAAGATCGTTATATAATTCTCGGATCCATGCGTTCGCTATATATTCTCCAACGGCCAAGGGGAAATAGATCCATACCAGATTCGTTTTGCATTCTGCCTCAGCTCTATCATAAAAGTCCGACTGTACTGCATTTTTTGAATGGGCATGCATGCTCACGTGCCTCCCGCCATTGCAAGAGACCGTCAAACCACATATATGATCGCCAAAGGATATACATCTCATAAGACGCGGAAACAGTTTGCTCTTGCATTCGGATATTAACCGCAGGTGGAGGCTGTAATAACCCCGCGAATCCATGGAAGGTAGGTTGGGATTGTCCCACAGGGCGTTGTCATCGTCGTCAGTGGACTCTAGCAAATCAGCATGAGAATAAAGGGAGACCATCATGATAACTATACCCTCGAGTGCACTTTGACTTTCGTGAGAGTGTCTCCAGATGCAGTAGTAAGCCTCTTGTACGAGGGGGCCGATTCAAGGGACGGCTCAACGATTTCGGTGTCATTTTTGAGAAATTGAATATCAATAACGCCACTTTCATCTAGTGCCACTATGATGCATCGAACTTCATGAACTTATCCACATGGTAGCTTAATCGCTCCATGTTAGCCGTACGCACGACGTCAAAACTTGACTAAATAAAACTCTGTGCGTCTGCCTATTTCTTCCCATCTAACACGACAACGACCTTACCCTAGAGGATTTTAGCTAGGTAATATTGTAGCGGTTTAATACTAAAATATTTAAAGTAAACGGATTAGAACATCTTTAAGACTTTAGGGTTGTATGTCCAATAGATCGTAGTACTATATGAATAACTTTTAAACGTATTGCTTGTAAAGCTATTGAAAAGCGCAGTATGTGTTTCCAGATAATTACCTCCTTGAAATGCATTCATAGTCTTAAAGAACAGGTCAAGTCCCCAGATAGGGTCTTTATGGGTGTACCGTGGATACTGGCATTCATTCTTGCATATAGGAACAACATATCGACCATGGAGCACGAATTTGGTCAACGTCCAAAAACAGAGTAGAAATAGGATGATTCTCGGAGATAGAGAGGATAGGAAAACGGCGATGGGTTGAGCCAAGTTGAATGAGGAAAGGAAAGGCAGAGGGCCCTTTAACGAGGCTTGCCGTTGGAGATGCACCCCAGTAATTCGATTTGCGAATAGGATAAGCAGCCTGTTTGCACTCCAGGCTGTTCCATTGTTGGCCGCCGGGGCAACATTGTATGTCCGTCCTCTCTCTCCTGCTTGGTCGGAAACTGCAACAGGACAGCACTGGAACGACACCGCTTCCCGCAAACCATGCCAAAGCCATCATTAACAGAGTCATTCTCTTACAGCGCAGAAGACTAAATGCTAACTTTTCCCACTACCTGCAGAGGGTATTACTCGATTTTAGTAATTTAAGGGTGCGAGTCTTTAGCTCCCTCTCGCGGTTTGTCGTTATCGCTACTGCCTTCACCACTATCGTAATCTGACATCGTCGTACCTAGGGGTAGCTGAATGTTACCTGCGTCCAAGTCCTCGTCTCTATGTCTCTTCAGCTCGATGCTAGCTTTTCCAGTTTTGACAAGTACTCGCAGTCCTAAAGCAACTACGGCATCCCAGTCATCATGTTCAAGGACCTCGTCGGCCCGCAATGTCGGCGGAGGGGCCGCAGTTCCAGAATCATTGCCTTCCCGCGGGCCTTCAATCACTGTTCTTTGATGCTGCTCAGTAGCTTGGCGTGCCTCGAGTCGCCGCTGCCGCTTTTGTTGTACCATCTCGTTCACGGCTCTCCATCCTGCCACTTTTGCATGCGCCAGGTCATAGCTGTATGCCGTTTTGAGCAGCTTCTCTCGTCTCGTGTGAGATGTTGCAAGAATGGCGTTGTTTAGACTTTTCGAAGTATCCAGTTTTCTGGCCGTTACGTGGGGTCGTACGAGGAATGTTCCATTCCACAATGTATCCTGGATGCTGTTGCTCCGTCGCGTGGCATACCGTCTTCCTGGCCTCACAATACGAGAGCCGTCTTCAGAGAAGATTGTGAAGTCAAGTTCGAACTCGTACTGGCCCTCTAGCCCTCAAAAGTACGATGAGTCGAGCTATTATACGGTCAGTGCTGTCCGAAACTAACTTCGAAGATAGCGACGTACCTGTGAAAGTACAATAACCACCTCTGTCCCCTCTTCAGAAGGAACTTCTGTTATGGATAACCGGAATACGTCTCGGAGATCGTCTTGTGTGCAGGGAACCTGTAGATGTCAGTTTTGCGGGTTGTGATCATGGAACATGTCCTGGGTTACCTCAAATGCGGCCCAAAGCTGAACGGTTTGCCAGTCGCTTGGGAACAGTCGATGTATTGTCGCGAAGCTAAAGTGACGGATGAAATCACGGTCTGTATATATGTCAGTCTGCCAATGGTGACGCAGGAAGAGTAATCACAGCTCATCCACGTTATCTATGTCGACGTGAGCTATGTCATACGGCATGGCTAGGACGGAACACTCACGACCTCGTCACCAAATCTATGGTCCAATTTCATCATCCATTCAGGCGTCCATTCCGCCGACCCGTCACTCCATGCACCTGCCCACTCCCAGTTCTCCGGATTGGAGCACCTGGAAAGGTCAGTCATCCTACATCATCTTTCTAGGCTTGTTTGGCTTACAGTAATTTCAACAGCCGGTAGCCGTCCACCTCGACAGCCTGGAACACAGCCACCAATGCCCAACCATCTTCCATGGCCAAGCGATTGTTCGTCTCAATTCGTCGATTTGACGCGAACACAATAGGCTGATTCGCTAGATCCTTGCTTTTCAGGAGGGTCGTTTTCCAAAACTTGTCCCTGTCGAGAACGCTAGACAAATCCGTCTCCATCGTCACTCCGCCTGTAAAATCCTCCAACACGTCCCTGCAGCGACTCAGCCAAAAGAGACTTGTCGCCACACGCTGAGCATGTACTCACCCAATGTATAAATCCTGAATCGCTCCGTAGTCGCCGTGACTCCGCGCGTACGCCTTCTCTAAAAGCGGTATAGCGGTTTCATTCTCATTCGAAGAAGCAGCAAAATAGAGAGCTCTTGAGCCAGTAAGAGCAAGTTTTTGGTACTCACTTTCGGATATTCTAGTCTTGGTCGTGATGCTAAGCTCTTGAGCTGGACCATTACTGAATTCCGGCCTTTCGAGGTACAAACGGCCGTCGATGATACAGTGGGACCACTCGCCATCTAGGATAGGTTTACTATAGGAACGAGCAAGCTATGTGGTGGTAGATTACCTCGAAAGAATACAAAGCCGTATGCGTCGACCGCTGTCGGACGATTAGTAATCCCGCCGTCGTAGAAAGCCAAGACACTAACCCTCGTCACGGGCAACGAAGATTCGATGAAACAGCTCCGGCCTTAATTGTAGAGTGGTCATGACGACGGCGAAGTGCCGGTATCCCTCAAGGGACACGACCGTTTCCTATATGGGTAAGGCTCGGTCGCACGTCATATGCCTTTCTAGGCACATACCGCGCGGAATTCAACAAGCACTCGTGGACGCTCAAATATCTCCTGATGACCCTTTAGCTTTCGCCAGTTGACAGATCGAGTCGCGCAAAGACTTGCCCCTATTCGGCACACACAGCCAGGCGAGAGCTCGGCCCCACTGTTGTCCAAGCTCTCCAAGCAGTGCCTTCTACCACTTCTGAGGTCGTAGTCAATGTCGAAGTCCCGGTCAGCGAAGACTTTGTTTACCCTGCGATATTCGATTATCACATCCGCCAATTTCATCTTACATGTGGAAACAGCATCTTCATAGGCTTTGGAGACATCTTGAGTGGCTTCACGCTCCTCCACAAGCAATGTGGCTCTTCTTTCCAGTCTCTTGAGAGCCGCAGTCGCTGCTACAGCCGCATTGGAGACACCACCTTCTCCGCGAAGCTGAACCGCTCTATCGATTTTTTCGAGCAAAGTGTAGGTTTCGAGGAAACCTTTCGCGATTTTGCCATCTGTATCGCTCATTCTGCGGTGAAGCGCTGCCTGGTCAGCAGCATTGATTTCGCTGGCTGGTCAGTATTTGGAGTCATCAGGCGTGACAGTGGGGATCGTACAATCCCGCGAGTTGTAGCAGAAGCTGTAACATGGCCAAGTATGTAGAAATGTCTCGATGAAAGTTGGAAACATCTTCTTTCTCGCTCAACCACTGGATCTTTCGGAATATATCCTTCATAAGGCGTTTCTCTCCTTGTGCGCCGAGCGCTCTGCTATACTTCTCAATGGTAGCGTAAAAGTCATGGAGACATTTAAAACAATCTTTTAGCGTTTGATCAAGTCCTGCCATGTTGACGACACATCTCTTGTTCTTGCTAAGCGTGTCGATTTTGAAAAGAACTTGGGCGAGGCTTGAGAGGCTCCGACTAAGCGCCTGGTAGTCCGCTGCTGAACCACGCGCATCGTTCAGGGCGCTCACCGCCGACTGGACGACCTGGCAGATGGCGATGATATCGCCAACAGACCCGAAGGTGAAAGTTGCCATAGAGTACGATGGGAATAAAGACAGTAGGCCGAGACTTGGAAGGCCGAGAGCTAAGAGGTGAAGGAATGGTTCTTGCCTGACGCTTGGACCACCCCACGAAGCGAATGCTTATGTAACATATCCTGACTTACCTGCGGCCACGGGTACTTCTTGTAACTTGCCTTAGAACTAGCTTTCCAGAAATTTCTCAATCAGCCGCTCTCTATGTCTCTCCCGCCCCACTTCCCTCCAAACCTGCAGAATCTCCCGCGACAGCCTCTAATCCCTAACCTTAGCATGGACGCGTCTATAGTTGTCTTGCTCACTTCCGTCCCTGTATGTTGCCAGACCTCCCGGAGCCTAGTAAGAAACCTCAAACTTAAAAATTGTTGCCATTAGCGTCCTACAGTGGCTAGGCTGGTCCAGCAATTTTCAAGTGCTAGCATCCTTCGTGCTGCTCTACCAAAGCTAAGAAGAAGTAGCTTAATAATATCTGAGCTTAGTATAGAATATAACGAAAGGCTAAGTGTCTAAAGAATAGCCCTAGGGCCAGTAGTTATTAGCTGCAATAGCTTGGTTGTCAAGGGAAATGCAATTTGGTATGTAATAGCGACTGTACCCATGTCTATGTTGGACTAGAACGAACACGGTCATAACAAAAGGTTACGCTAGCCTGCATAAGGCAATACATATGTAATAACTAGGCCCTAACAAGCACAAACATTTACTCTGATCTTAACCTAAGCTGCATAAATGCCCCATATCTAGCAAACACGTAGGGAGGTCTTCCAATCACTATCAAAACTGCAAAACAGAACAATACTTACCCATTCTAGATGCTTCAATTTCGTGTTCACCATCTTCTAGTTTATCTATTCGCGACCTTTTGACTGAAATTAGTATAGGCGCAGGACCTTTCCGCTTAGACCTTCGAGTTCCTCCCATGCCAGCCTCTTTCGCATCACGCTTTCTTTGCGCCTCAGCAATGTCATTGTAGCTCACTTAGCTTTACCGATCACAGTTGACCTGGCCAATACCCAAGACCTGTTTTCCTTCTGCTCAAACAATAGCCTATTCTCGTCAAGGAGAAGAGCGCATTCGGCGAAGGCCTTTTCAGCTGCATAGGTCAACTTCTGGAGATGAAAGTTCCCCGGGCTATCAAGCATGTAGGTATCCTGTTTGATTTGATCGCGCAGCGACGCCAGAGCCCCGGACGTCACAGGAGTTCGGAACGGCTCGTTCTGCATGGTGAGTTCCATGTTCCATGTTACCGCTTCTGTGAATGTCCTTTTTGGTCTGTGTTTTCTGGATGTATTTGAGGACCGGATTAAACAGATAGAGTCTTGTCTCCATCCAGCCAGACTTGATGATTTGAGATGTGGATGCCACGATACGTGCACGGCTATAAAGGGACGGAAAATGCTGTTTCCCGACGGTATTCGCACCTCCACAGTCAGGTACCCATCGATGTACTATCCTAGCTCAGCATTACTTTCTAATGAGAGGCGACGGACTCTTACATTGTTGAGCTCCATCACATTAGCGTGTAGGGCTACGGCCAACCGACTTTCGGTATAGCATACGCCAGACTCTCCAATATTCGTGCACGCGACTCCTCTTCCATATCCGGGGATAGATGTCCAGCATCCGCTTAAGAAACGTCATGATATCCTCCTTAGTAGATTGCACGAGGAAAGCAAGCTTGTCTTCGCCGAGAAAAGCACAGTGCCTAGACGTACAGTTAGCCATGTGTCCATCGCGGTAGATAAATACAAATTCGTCTCCTACAGTGTCCATTTTCTCATCACTTTCCAGATGTACTCCTTTGTGGAGTCTGCATGGTCGTCTTTGACCGTACCTTTCTTGACGAGTTGTTTCCGATGCCGTCGGTAATGTTCAGCAGAATGCTGTGCGACCTCTCTACTTTCACTTCTTGGGATGCTCATAGCTTCTTCTATCAAACCGCCTCCAAGATATTTTAATTTATGTGAGGTTACCGGTTGTCATCAGGGAGAGCTCGGTGCGGAAGCAGTTTTGGTGGGAGTCAGGTCCGATAGAGCCCAAGTAGAGAAAAAGACTCGACGGCGGCCCAGCTAGGGAGGTAGTCAGTTAGATGGAAGGTTCAGGTGTTAAAAAAGTCACTAACGGATGTAGAAAGTGCGCCAGCAGGATAGTAAACACTAGAGTGGTCTGAGGGACGCTCGTCGCACCGTTTGCTCTAGCAGGCGATAGCGGAGCCAGATATGGCTATTAAGTGTTAGAAGAGGCATGGCTTCGACAAGGTACGCTGGGAGTGCCATTATATTCTTGAGGTCTGCTGTTTTCTGGAGGGAAAGAAGGGGAACAGTTTTTGGGACTCTCGATTTCTATTTTCCGGATGCAATCATGGTGGGAAAAACCTCCAGATTCGGCCGCGAATTTCCCGTCAACCCGCGTTGAGGTGTAACTGTTGATCCAGACATAACCATTTTGCATGTCAGATATGTAACGTTGTAATGGGCTCTATTCGTTGGGTTTGGGCTCGATCGAAGTTCTCCAATGGGAAAGGGGACAGGTCGTACTCGAGCAGAGCTACCTCTTTCAACTCCCGGCGGGCTGTTAGTGCATCTTGTCGGATATTAAGTGAGAAAAATGAGCAGTACCTTCTCATGCGATTTGAGACCAATCTGGGGGGTCGGCGTCTTCATATCCATAGATAGATAGCTTCGCTTTCGTTCCGTGGTATTCTTGTTCTCATAGAAGATGAACCTGAATTCCTTTTCTCACATCTTACCATCATTGAAAAGAATGAGGTGGCCTTTCTTAACGAGCCAAGTTATTTGACTGTGAGCCTGTACATCGCTCGTAATTGGGCTGGTATGACGATCCTGGCGGCGGAACTTCGAATCCAGAAACGTCTCATTCAGTACAATGCCGTAGCTCCTGGCGCATATCTTCATCAAAATCATCTTCGGTCGATTGATTTTCTTAATTCCATGGATTACAGCCCCGCCCGCAACCTCCGTCCAACTAATTCCTGGTCAAAAACTTTTTGAAAAAGGCGGTCGTCTAATTACTTAAGTGTCGGGCCTTCGTAGTTCGACTTTTCGATGTTTCAAGCCATCTGCAGCTGAGATTACAAGAATGGCGACTCTCCAAAACTTCCGACTAAAAACACATTCTAAAGAATTTGTAATTATTAGAACTCGGTGGGAAGACGAAAGAAGCTGGCTTCCACACGCCTTAAGCCGTCAACCTTTCTTCTCAATTTGCATTAGCTGGCCTTGATAGAATTTTATGAAAGCATCTGTACAAGTGTCGAAAAAAGAAGTCATTTCGTCACTACAATTAATTAACCGCACATGGTCAATAGAATTGTCGAAGAACTTACTTTGTAAATGCCAGCTCTCCTTCGCTGACCTTTCCGGGAATATTGATCTTGTCCAGGATTTGGGGAGATCGATCTTCATGGAAGGGGAGTCAGAAGTGAACTTCTTTTATGTGCGTCGAACTGTTTAATGACAACGCGCATGCGGCTACGCTCACTTATCTTGCTGGCGCCATTGCGCCCGCCTTTCGGATCCAGCTTCTGGAAGTATCCCCTCCCCAGTATATCGCTAAGTCATTGCTTTGAAATACTTATCTATGTATGCAGAGCCGCATTGTGCACCTACATGGGTCTGAGCTATAATTCACCCTTCGAGGCAAGACTGACTTACTGTATGTATTTCCGACCTACTCAAGCTCAAGGACAGGTTCAAGCTTTGTGACTCTGTATGATACAGCATCCTGTAGGTAGGTTCAGTGACATGTATGCTTCCTATGGTCCATCAAAGCCACTCATAATCGTACCCGCACCCCTCCGGGCCGCGGGGAGGAGAGAGGGGGAAGAAGGGGGGGGGGCAGGAATTATATAATACGAAACATTCGTTGATCTTGGATTAGTCGATGTGTGCTATGTCTCAGTGTTCTGTAAATTATCTAGAGAAAGTCCTTCTGCATCTGTCTCTTCAAGTATCATGCCGTGTATAGCTGCTGCTTTGGACTCCGTTACCATCATGATGTCCCGGAGATTAGGAAAATTGTCTTCGTTGAATCCTGCAGCCATAATTGCCCGTAGTATTGAGTTTTTCGCTAGGTACGACCAGTTCTGGAACCACCGTTAGTATGGCTTCATGACCACAGGGAAGAGAGCATTAAACCGAGGCTTACTACTGGTACCGTAATAATAATGTCAACTGGAAGGTGATCTCGGAATCGTTGACCGAATTCATTTATGCGCTGGTCCTATATTGGAAGATCTTGGTCATGCAATCGGTCACGATTCCTTCCGGATTCTTCCACAGATATTCTGGACTCTCCTGATGTTCTGACATGCTCAAAGCTAAGATTATTCATTCCCTCTAAAACTTGAAGGATCGTCCCAAGCTCATCTGGCTTATTGTCTTGAATGTCAAGTTCCAATTTCGTATTGATCGTTGTCACTGCCTCGGGACTCAAACCCTCACCCCATTGGTGCTCAGCATTGGCGCCGGGGAGTACGAGTATACACTTCTGTACCTTAGATATATTGCTCATGTTCTTGCCAGTTTTTGATGGATTTAATTTCATGGAGATTTGTATCTTCGTATTTCGGAGTGGCAAAAGCGACCCCTAAATCCATGATTAATAAATGTTCCTCCTTCAGATATGATCAAAAGTACCGGGAAAAGTAGTCCCATAGTCAATGCCGATGATCAAGCGGTGTGGATTTCCACCTCTAGGTTCACTTTCGAATGACCGAGACTGACCTTCATATTTGTAAGAGATGGAGGAGCGCCGTCACCATCGTCCTCGAGAGGGTTGGCGTTGAGGTAGTCCCATTCTCTTGTGCTAAGCGAAACACCTTGTAGACCCGCGGGCTTCTTCTTGATGGAAGGCTTCTCTGATTTCGTCCTATTTGGAGCTTTCGAAGTTAGCTTGGAAGCCATCGTTCATTCTTCGATGATGACAAAATAGGTCCAATCGGAATGAAGCAGATATAAATGAGAGATTCGACAAACTACCAAGGTGCGTATTTGGGTGAAGAGACAGTGTTTGTAGAGTTGGGATGGCAGTCACCTAAATCAGCTTTGGTCAACTCGATAATAGTGTTGCGCCAAGGAGTGCAGAGCAGAGCTGCAAGCCTATTTCCAGCCACGAATCATCTTGAAACCACGTGTACGCAACGACAAAACGATAGAACTTTGCGGGATCACCGGTCAACTTCTTTGTTATCGGTGCACGGAGTCGTATGTAGATGGCTGGTCTGTAATTGTCAGCGCAGATGTTTCTCGTTGGTGTGCGGTTGGAGAGGCTGCAGAAAGGCAACGAGGCGATACGAGGCGCTGCGCGTCTGGGGAATTGTGGTCGAATGAAATTTTGGAAACATTATTATCTGTATTTCGTGTCTTCGTTGATCGGCCTTCATATTGTTTCACTGCCATCTAACCGCAGCATCAACTATACCACTGCTCATCTTGTCGCTTGTCTCTGGACTGACAACAGCATTCTATTCTTTGTGTTTTATTTTCGATTTGGTGATACATGATGGCAGATCGTCTAAACAAGAATTCAGGTGAATAAAACGACAGACAGGAGAAGTCCACTCGTCTCTTGAAAATAATTCCCAAAGTGGCCTCGGTGTTAATGGACCATGAACTTCGAGATATCAAAAAAGAATTGCAAGAAAGGGCAGGAGACTTCTACACTGAGTATCGAAGCTAGTTGTCTTATTAAATAGACAAACTGGAAGATCCGAAGGTGATAATCAGACTCTTCTGGACAAATATGCGGAGGCCCTGGCAGAGATAGCGGAGTTGAGAAAAGATTACAGTAAGGTATGTCGGAGCGGACCGAACTGGAGCAGCGGCTGCGCGAGTAAAATGATGGATTTGGAAATGAGGCGACAACGGCAGATGTAAATCACAAACCTGATTTGGAAGGCGTAAGAAGTACGCATGGAGCGGAAATTCAAAGAGTATCCCAGCAAAACAGCGACTATATGAGAAAACAACAGAACGAATACGGAGGGCGAACAGAGAATCTACGGAACAAAATTGCAGAGACCAAGCGACAACATAGCTCCGCATTGGAAGCAATGAGAGGAATATGACACTAAAGTAAAGCGCCTGGAGCATGGCCATAACGTGGACATGGAAAGGATGAGTAAGTATCATAACCAGGAGTAATCAAAAATAGAAATCGACTTCAAGAAGATAGCGTCTCAAAATAAAGAAGAGCATACGGCTGCAGTGGAGACCGTACGGGAAGAAATCACCGCCTATAGTGAAGCACTATTAGGTCGGGACAGGAACGAGTTTAACATGGTGGGCCGAGGCGTCTTCGAGCTAATGCCGGACACTGAGATCAAAGTTCGATTCGTAGACCTCGTCCACGAAATTGACAGGTTATCGAGACTCGAGTGGAGACCGAAGGCTAAGGGATGGGAACCGCAAACAATGCGCAGCATCTCGTCGAATCAACGGGTTCTTACAAAGCAGGCCTTGCAGGATAGTGTCTGCGTTTTCCTTCACGAACTCATCTTCTGTAGTCCTTTCAGAATTTTTGGGGAGGAAGGCGGTATCCTAGAAACCCAATGGAATGGAAGTGGAGCAGGTAAGTCACTGACCTCGTGTGCTGTCGTTTTCTTGTTCGTGGCTAATGGTAGCAGACGACAGCCTGAATAAAGGAGTTTACATTTGGCCGAAACCTGGGATGGAGTCAAAGCGGTGGAGGTATATCACTATCAGGGAATGCCGCGCAGCTTTACGGCCACCAGTTCCCTCACAATAGGACCCTCGTGCGAAGCTAAAGAAAAGGTTCCAGGCCTCAATTGAAAGCTGGAAGAAGGAGGGGATATCGACGCTTGGTAAGCTAGTTATCCTAGACCAAAGCAGCATTCAGGTCCTAGAAAAGATGGCAATGAGGGCGGCGAAAACTTGGCCTGAGTTTGAACTGTAACGCTGCAGGATTCTGATAGTAGCGCAAGGATCAAAGCTGAAGAAAACGGAGCAATAAGCTCAAATGGCTGGGGGGGATGGCCTGGAGCTAGTCATGGCGCCGAAGCTGATGAGATTTGGCACCGCAAGGGGTGAAGATCTTGGAAATGAAGAAACAGTTCGGGGGCAAGACTGGGAGACGGTCAAGTTGGTATTAGAGCAAAAAAATCAGTCCCAGACTGGACGAGCGGCCGTATAGCCATGGCTGGGAATGTGAGTTTTGAAGATGGGGTGTGAAGCGGTGAAAAGTGGTGAGATAAAATATGTCAAACGACAGCTCAGATTGAGCTTTCGCTTATATCACGTGATTTTACAGCCCACCAATCAACATAAATCAATGACCACCTACTTAAACGTCATGATTGCTAGCAGTTCAGATACGAGTTTTACCATGTCGACAACACAGGTGCTGTAGTGTTACCGTCTTTATCTAATATTTTGATTATCATCGCCACCGTTTTGGCGTCTTAATAATGAATATATTCTCTGCGTATGCTACTGGAGGCTGAGATCACCCTGCCTCTATCAAACCCTAAGCACGGCCTTCTCGGTATTATATAAATACATCTCCATTGTTTCCGCTCATATCTACCGGATGGCATTGTCATAACCAATCATGGCAGAAGCCCTTGTTCTCTGAATCGCATCTTAGATGCAGCTAACAGAGCCGAGCCGTTCAACGTTACTTCTTTTATCTTAGACTTCCCGATGTCGCCATATGTCAAGCGTCTTCGCCCGTGGTTCACACCCCACCCTGGCATTCACCTTTCACCTCACCTCTTAAACCTGTTCTCGCTCCATGACATCTCATTAATGTTATCACATATGTTTGCTTTATCAGTTTCCAATTGATCGATTTTGAGGCATCCCCAGCAATGGATGCAACAGCGGCGCCGCGTCGCTTCTCCGCTATCAGCCCTGTTCTCCCAGCGCTCGATAACGCGTCAAAGGCAGACCACTATGGAACCATCGCAGACGCTTCAGAGCTTGAAGCAGTATTGGGGCAAGGCGAAGTGGTTGTCGAAACTTCTGCCGGTCAAGAAGCCAGACTCCTCTTCAAATTCTCGGTGCCGTTGACCCTAACTTACCTCCTGCAATACAGCTTCAGCCTAGTCACGATCTTCGTCGTCGGCCATATTGGGACCGATGAGCTGGGGGCTGTTTCCTTGGCTACTATGACAGCGAACATCACCGGCTTGGCTGTCTACGAGGGCCTCGCAACCAGTCTCGATACGCTGTGCGCACAGGCATACGGCTTGGGGCGAAAGGAGCAAGTAGGCCTGCACCTGCAACGCATGGTGCTTTTCATGCTGCTCGTCACCGTCCCCGTCGGAGCTATCTGGATCTGCTCGGGCTGGATCCTTGCAGCACTGGTGCCAGAAAAGCAGCTCGCGATGCTCGCGGGACACTACCTTCGAATTCTGCTTGCAGGTGCACCTGGCTACGCTATCTTCGAAGCGGGTAAACGCTTCACCCAGGCGCAGGGCCTTTTTAATGCAAGCCTCTTCGTGCTCATCATCTGCACGCCCTTGAACATAGTTCTCAACTATGTCTTTGTCTTCGTGCTGCACTGGGGTCTCACAGGTGCTGCTCTCGCCACCGTCGTCTCCAACACGCTGCTCCCGCTCTTCCTTTTCATCTACGTGCGCTTCGTGAATCCATCCTCACTGGATTGCTGGGGTGGCTTCACTTGCGCTGCCTTCTCCAATTGGGGTCCAATGGTCAAGCTGTCGATCCCCGGCATCGTGATGGTTGAGGCAGAATGGCTTGCCTTCGACATCCTCACCTTCTCTGCCTCATATCTATCCACCGCTCACCTAGCGGCTCAGAGCGTGGTCATGACGACTTGTATCGTTATGTTTCATATCCCATTCTCTGTCTCTGTGGCCGTAAGCACGCGGCTGGGCAACCTTATCGGCGCCGGTTCGCTCCAAGCCGCCAGAATCGCAACGAAGACCTACGTCGTCATATTTACGGTCATGGGCCTCATAGACGTGACGCTCCTGGCGTCGATGAGAAATGTACTCCCCAAAGCATTTTCAGTAGATCCGGAGGTCGTGAGGGTTGCAGCAGGGGTCATGCCCGTCCTGGCCGTCTTCCAACTCTTCGACGCTACAACTGCACTGGTGAACAGTATCCTGCGCGGACTGGGTCGCCAGAGCATCGGCGGCTACGTCAATCTATTCGTGTACTATGTCATTGCCGTGCCATTGGCGCTGTTCCTCTGCTTCGGGAAGCCAGACTTGAAGCTTGCAGGTCTGTGGATTGGGTGTGTGGTCGGCTCGAGTTTGATCACTCTGCTAGAGGGAATTTATTGCAAGCTTACGAATTGGCAGAAGGCGGTTGATGATGCAAAGGGGAGAGATGAGTGAGTGGGAAAGGTGTTGATGTTGAAGAGTCATGGCCACGATGGCGTTGCAAACCAGGCAAAATTCACCGAACTGGGCAGTGAAAAGCGGTAGAACATTGAAACCTCTAATTTTATATGAGATCAATCTTGCAGCGATATTAATAATTATTTACAGCCTGTATCGAGAATGCATACGGATCAATATTTAATTCAAGACTTTCGCTATTAATTAAGACTCTTCTTAAAGCCGTTGTTTCAGGTTTGATGGGGTAATTCCTTTGAACCTTTGCACCGCATTCCGACTTCGGCGAGAGATAAAATTTTCGCCGAGAGCTTAAAGCGTTCCAGTACGTTACTACGGGGGGCGGTTAGCAGGTGAAGTGACAAAACTAAATTTTCGTCTGAACCCCGCACACCTGCACCCCAACTCTGCTCATCTATCCCCACCAAAACGCTATAATAATTGTTATATTACGTACGTACAAGCAAGATACATTCATCATGCCCGGTAAGACTCTTTTTTGGGAATAATTTTCGTATGATAGCTAATATAATGTAGGTGGCCAACCCTAAATTAACCTAGATTAGTACCAACTCAAGATGGCTGCACTATTTCATGAGGGCCTTACGTTCAAACAAATTGCTAAACACCTCCGCGAACAATATAATATTAATGTTAATGTTCATATAATATAAAGGCGTTTCAAGAGCTGGAAGATAGTGCAGCGGCTCCCCATAGAGGTTAAAGAACAGGCTAAGAAGTAAATCTAAGTACTATTCTTTAAGATTAGTCTTAAGGATGAGGATATGCTATGTATACTTAAAAATAAAGGCTTCTAAATTAGGAAATATACACTCATACGACTTCGTTTTGAGCTGGGTCTTTAATAGTAGGTCTATAGAATTAAATAATAATAATAGGCTGATAAGCTCGTACGAAGACTTATTACCTAAGAGCTTAAAAAAGAAGTAATTAATAGATATAAACGAAGATATCTATATACCTATTTCCGGCAGAAAGGACATATTATTGTATGGGATTAATTATTCTAGGCCTATTATATAATTAATGCTGAAGCTGTAGAGTGGTAGAAAAGAAATCTCTAGCGCCACCACAAGAAGTATATTATTCCTAAACTAAATTTTATTTAGTCTATTAATAGTTATCTTAAGCTAAAGCCATACGGAGTAGAGATTTATATATATATTAATATATATTAATAATATATTATCTGGGTATACGTAGGGATTTCTACCTGTATAGCTATTTTCTATCTTTAGTAATTTCTTAATACTTTAGAGAGTATACAGTAATAACCACGCTTCATATAATTAAATTATAAAGTAGAAACTAGTATACTAGTAAATACTTATTATAAGCTTTAAACTTTAGCTAAGCTAGGTCTTTAATTTAAAAACTACTACCTATATAGTACTAGCACGGTAAATTAAAAAATTAAAGTCTAATAATAATAGTTATTAAAAAGTCTTTTTTATTATTAGCAGGTAAGTATTTTTATATAATCTTTTAATCTTATAAATATCTAATAGAGGATAGAACTACTTCTAAAGTCTTTAATTCTAAGGTCTTTTTTTAAAAGATAATTTTACTAATTAAGTCTCTTTTTATACTCTTTATGTTCTAATTATCCGAGAAGAAATCTATAACTTTATATAATTATAAAACTTATATTTAATTTAAAAATAGAAGAACTAATTTAATGCTATTATTAATAAGCTATATATACTATATAACTACTTAGAGAGCTATATATAAAACTAGAAGTTATCTTTTAATTACAAATAACTTTATATAATAAAGAGTAGTATTAAGAGTTAGGTAATTAATATATATTTTTTATCTAAAATATTTAAATAAGGCTAAAGTGTACTCTACTCTTTAGAATTTAATTTAAAATTAGCTACTTTATCTTCTTCTAAAAATCGTATAAATTTATTTCTTAGTATATATCTTTAACTCTAGTAGAAAACTTAAGAACATATTTAGAATAAGTTTAATCCTTTACTTTCTTTTCTTATAGTACTAGTTAGGGTATGAAACTGGTAAATAAGAACTTTATACATAATTATATATATAAAAGTAACGTATTTAGAGTAATCTAGTAGTTATATAATCTGTTAATCTTAAAACAGATGTAACTAATAGTATTAATATATTAATTAATTTAAATCTAGTTTAACTCTTTACTTAAGCTATAGTCTTCTTATAAACCTTTTAAACCTATTCTTATTTTATCATTAATTCTGTTTTTTGTTCTATTATTTATATTTATTAATTTATATAACGTTAGTAATTTATAATAGGAGATTAGAATATCCTAATATACTACCATAAAATAGAAAATCTATATTCTGAATGTTTTTCTTTTTATGTTTTTTATTTAAATTATAGTATTTAGCTCTAACCTATAACTTCTGTACAATCTAAAAGAATTTAGCTAATTATAGTTAATGATATACTAAATTTAGAAGTAGTAAAAAAAAGTATATATATTTCTAGCACTTAAATCTAGTTATACTAAATAAATCTATTACTAATATTATTTTATATAAAGGCTTAGAGTCATACAATAGCTGAGGTAGCTTAGTAGTAATTAATTTAAAAAATATTATAGTCTTTAAGCTATAGACCTTTAGCTATGAAGTTACTAATCCTATTTTATATTTATCTTATACAATATAAGAAAGTCTGTAATAATGTTTTAAAATAAAATAAGTTTATTAAATATAAAGTTTTACGTATGTATAATGCTATTCTATATTTCTTTTCTAATTATTCTATAAATAGAACACATATTTAGGTACTTAACTCTATAATTAATAACTTTAATAATTTTATCTAAACCCTTCTTAGTAAAGTTATATAAATTGACCTTTTTATAATCTCAAAACTCCTAAAATACCTTGCTGTTGATATTAATAAAGATGGTATAATATATCTTCTAAAAAGCACCAAGAGCTATCGTACGGTAAAGGAATTAGTTAATAATAGATACTTTAAAAAAAATAGTAATAACTATATAAATATATATTTTGTTCTTAAAAATATTAAAGAAGCTTTGTATGAAGATATAGTTAAGAATTCTCTAATCAAGCCTACAAAGGTAAAGAAGGAGATTAAGAAGGGGAAAAAAAATAAGGAAATTAAAAAAAAAATAAAATAGATTACTATAAAATAGGAAGTTATATTATACGAACGAAAGTAAGCATTATCTGTATTATTAGATATTTAAGAGTTAAAATTACTAGAGTTTAAAGCTTCCAGTCCCTACAGGCTTTAAAACATAAGTAAGAAGTAAGAGAGCTAGTATATTTCATATAAGGTTTAATTTAATTCATTTTATTATTCTATATACATAATAGCTTAATTTAGTTTCATGGTATAAAATTACTAATCTTAGATACTATATAAAGGTATGAGCCTTATCCAGGTGCTACTAATAACTCTTAGTGACTAGATATATACTAGTACCACAAATAATTCCTATAAATGGATATATAAAAGAAGAAGAAAGAAAAGTTTATATACATTTAAGCTAGAACAATAGCGCTCTAGGGCGTTGCTCTTAGAAGATCTTTCTTAATAAAAATAGATACTACTACCGTGTTATCTCTATTACTAGGTCCTACTAGTAGAGACAAGCGTAGAGGGCAGCTATCTAACTCATTATTACTCCCTTCTTATATAGAGTAGTGACTAGCATGGTTGTGCTATTTATAGTTAGCATATACTCTACTAAAGTATCTCTTAACGTAGTAACGCTCTAGAAAGGAACAGAGACTTAAGTAAGTACTATAGTAGGTACTGTATAGTTACTCTACTACTCTTCCACAAGATTATATAAGGATAGCGTTAATGTATAATGGCTGGTGTGTTAATACTTAAATAGGAGTTATACTACCGCGTACGTACTCTATGTCCTGCCTAGGAAAGACCAACACAGCTCTCGCTTACGGACTATAAGCCAGCAGTGCTAACTGCTGCTGTCCTATATATAGGACGGGATTCTGGTTAGGTGCAGCGGCAGCAGCGGCGGTGATAACGGCATTGTATAGAATAAGAGCTCTATAAAATAAGTTCGTACGAAGATTAAAAGGCAATAGAAGATCCTTATATTGCTGTTATTGTTGGAGGTAAGGTTGAGCAAGTGAGAGAGCTTTTTGAATTATTTGTATGTTATTGTCGCATGCGGCAGGTGCGCGGCAGGTACACGACATTACGTGCTAGACAATTCACTCTATATTACCTCTAGGTCATTGTACAAATGTATTTTGGCCTGTTTTGGCTGGTAAAATTCCATGTTTTCCATACCTGCTATGGTTGGTTGGGAACTCGATTTTAGTTTTGTCGCTTCACCTGCTAACCGTCCCCCGTAGTTACCCATCTCCCAACCAGTCTTGTCTCACGTGTCTTGAAGGCGACAATTCTTGCACCTGTCCATCAACATGAACGAGCGTAATTTCAGAGTATCAGACAGCTGTCCTAATTGCCTCTGCGGCATATTACGCCCCAATCCTAGCCAGCGACTTTTCCATCCAACTGCATGACTTCTATCATTTTCCCTATTCCAGGGTACAGTCATTTTCAAGTTCTTATTAAAGATTCATAGCCTACTTTTCAACATGGAACGAACCCTGCGCAACTTTATCTTCGACAAATTACGGAAGAAGTTCACTAGATGCAATCGGTGGAAACCTTTATATATGAAGTAGACGGAGATTGGATCGACAACCAGCAAGCCTTTCTTAACGAACTTATTCGCCTTTCCGAGCTCACGGAAGTCAAACTAGATTGCAACTAAAAGGACGGGGTGGATGTCGAAGACAACTGGTTCAAAGAGCAAGTTAGATATCTTGCACTTAGTAGCACTATGCTCATAATGTCTTTATAGACGGATTGATGCTACCTGGAAAGATCACTCGGCGTTGAAAAAATGCGACTAATTGGCAAAGCGAGACAGGTGGGCTGGAAAGACGATAAAAATGATTTTAACATGGAGCTTTAGTTGGAAAGATGAGGGCGATTGCGCGTTCTCCTGCCATGATGTCATCACAAAATTCACCAGCGATCAATCCTGTAGGCTTTCCCTCATTTACCTGGAGATTGTTAGTGACTTCTTCGCAGTAAAATGGATAGTTCTGCGGGACAGCGGTTGCTCTATTTTGGGTGTTTTTGGAACGGCATGATACTATTTGGGCGGATGAAAACCAACAGCGGCGACGCCGGTTTCCGGGTTTACGAAACGCAAAAACCGCTAAAAGCCGACGAATGGACAGAATTTAATCTCACAATCTATCAAGAAGTATATCCTGGTCATCGTTCATCGAATGGATAATGTATGCCGGCGCCACGGCCGTTAAAATCAAAGGGCCGTCGAAGGGCAATCCGTTCGAGATCACCCCATTCCATATTCAAATCGTTGACAACCCGACCGACGTGTGGGAGACGAACATAAAGTTCTTGGTTTCACCTAAGCCTACTGAAGAGGGGAAACTCAAGTGGTCCACGGGTACGACAAGAGCAGTGTCAGAATGTCGAGTATAAATATTCCAGTGCTTTCTGCAGGTCGATGTGGCATGAGGCACAGTGGGGGAAGAAGGGAAACGGATGGAGAAGGACTGTCATGTGTTTTTTCTAGCGCGTACGACAAAGTAATTAACGCAAGCTAAGGTGAGAGGAGGTCACTGGATGAATGACCGGGTAGCGACTTACGCATGTAAGATGCTTGAAACTGGCAGAAAAGAATGTGCCATGGAGCTAAGAGTGGGAACTTAAATTTTTTAGCACTTATTGAGTGTTATTGGGAAGTGGAGAATCACATTATATTGAGAGTTGGCGCACAGAATCGCTGGATGAAAGCTTGCGTTACGGAAATCCACCACCACGTGACTGCATAACCTTTTCACTTCATGTATACCAAGAACTAGTAGCTCTATCCTGAACTCCACGATCGAAGATATAAACTGCTCAAGGGCTTTCCTGTTCATTTTGAACGCAAACATAGACCCAGCATTGGATCTGCTTAAGAACAACAGTGCGGCAACATAGCGAATTCAGCGACAAATACTATACCCAGGAAAGTCTGCTCTTAATTCCCTCAATCCCATCTGCAGAACACTGTCTAACTTCTCTAATTTAGTATATTGGATGACTGGACTTTCTCCGACATCACTCTCAAGCAGACATCCAAAGGTAAGCCGAGGGTGGACGCAGCCACCGAGCCATGCTTTACAACCACTCCGCATATTTTAGGAAAGCACTATCTGAAACCTCCGAGGTAGCTCAAGTACATACATCAATCTAACATCGACTATTTCTAACAGCAAATAGGAAGCATCAGGAGGTACTATGGAACTTCACGATGACGACCCTAACCATTTCGAATTCCTTCTGAAGTTCCTCTACGATAACGTCTATGATAACGACTATGTCAAGGATATTGCAGGAATTACTTTCCAAACCAGCCCCGGTCTCATGTTGGCGTATATTTGTTGGTCGGCAAGTATGGCGTTCCAAGGCTGCAGGGTGCTGCGGTGGACGCGCTCAAGAAGAATAGTATAAGCATGTGATTCGATTCTTGATATAGCTCATGTAGACCTGCACTTGAGCAGTGATATGGAACTTGCATGCAAGATGATACCCCCATGGGACGGACAATCGCAGTTAGTATCCTCGAAAATGGTGCCTGGCGTTCTGACCTCACGAAGTGTCCCGAGGCATTCAATTCTTTGATCCGGAAATATCCTATCTTCGCGGCGGACCTCATTCTGGAGGTGTCAGAGCCAAATCAATTCCCGTCCGCTAAGGAGGCACAGAGATTCTTTTCTACAGATGGTGTAGTGCTTAGGGGAAAGCTTGCTCCGATAATTAGACAGTGAAATTTGAAAAGGCAAGCTAGACTCGAGCTATTCGGGGTGGAATGATGTTGCAATTAATAATGAATGTGACGGTAGGCGTCTTACATGGCTCACGCATATATGACAATTAGGCAGGGGGTTATTCAATATTGACTCTTGTGGTTCATGGGTCTGGGGGCTTTCATCCACGAAATTAAAGTCATATTCAATACGATTACCCGTGTATCATACTTTGTATCTACATTTATAGGAATCAAGAAGTCGCGAAACTGTGTCCATCAATGTCGCTTTGTTATCAGAAAACCATGCGTCTTATACCTCTACTCAGTCATCCACCCCAGCCTTACCCACACTAACAGAAGGACACCAATAATCTGCCCTACAAACCGCTCTCCTCTCCTGATCCTGACCCTTATCCCTATCCCCATCTCTCTCCCCATCCCTGCCCTCATCCCTCAACACAACCACCGTCTCTCCGTCCTTGAAGCAAACAAAATCCTCATCATCAAGTTTCGTATCCCCTGCAATCTGGCCCTTTGCAAGCGCATTCGCACCGGCGGTTATCGTCGACTCGAATACTTTGCCCCGCCAAACCTTAACTTTCCAATTCACTCCTTCCCAGGGTGAAGCGGGATCACTGACGGCGGCAGAGCGATTTGGTGTGGGATTGTTGGTGTTGTTTCCGATGGGTTGACGGAAGTATGCGACGGCGGTGAAGGTTGATTCTCGGTCAGGTCCGCAGCGTCGTCGGGAACATCGCGTTTCGCAGGTCACGAGGTAGATGTTATGGGCCGAGGCCGCTGCTGGTGGTTCGACTGCTCGTTCAAGGGGAGTCGAATTGACCAGTTGTGAGAGGGCGGCGAGGAAGAGAAGGGGAGATAGGCTTTTGAGTATCATGGCCGTGTAGAGGGAAATAATAAAACTCCAACAAACGCCAACAGCGAAGACTTATCCGTTGTGAATTGAATTGGCGAAACGAGACGTATTTGACTTCCCATTCTTATCCCGTCAAAGGAAGATTCGGCACCGGGCCTCATCTGTTTCCGTGTTTCCGGTTTCATTGACAATCTATTCCAATAAGCAGACCCCATCGTAACTTGAAATTTTTGTGTAACTCGAGTCGCCTCATCAATATCTGATAAAGTCTCCCCACTTCCCACGTGCGATTTATCTTGCCTCAATACTATAATAAGAAATCTAGTCCTGGCTATCAATTTCGACGTCATGGAAACTCAAATACTATTGAACATTTTCCAGTGGGATACGAGAGCAAACCGTGGAATGGGAAGGTGCAGAAGTTGTGATTGACGCGATACTATATTTTAGCCGAAGGGTGGATGGAAGGTGTTCGAGAATTGTATGAGTATCGTTCCCGAGGATTTAAATTTGCGCTGATAAAGTATTGCTTCTTTCGGGAAGCGTGAAGCTTTGCTCAATCGTTCGTCCTTGATCTCGCTTTGCCTTCACATAGCTTGCTGCAAGACTCTCTACCCCAATGCAACGTAAACACATCAGAGTCAGACGGAAGGGGCTCAATCATGTACAAATAAATGACTGGATGATATTTTTGGAAGTGCTACGCTCCATGTCGATTTTTTTAGACCCTTATAAGCACATCCGTGCTTCTACAACCGTAAACTTGTGCGTACATTGATCAGGCTTTGTCCCTGTTCTTGATCTTTCTAGTTATCTTTCTTCATACTCACACTAACTGATTTCTCTTAAATTAATGTTTAAAAGTGACACACTGCGTTCGACTGCCATGTCCAACCTCCAAATTGTTAATCCCGCAACCACGGGAGGCAGTAAACTCCCGCTCAGCACCACCCAGAAGTAAGTCTGAATCGCATTACTGTGGTTTGCTTCGGTTACAAAATTCGTTTCATTTGGTTTATGAGCCAACTCTCTCTTGTAAAGCAGAACGAAATCGGGCTGCGCAAATGGCTCGGTAAGAGAAAGGACTTCTCAGACAAGGAAAGGCAAGCTCTCGAAAGCCAAAGCTATCAAGATTTTTCCAAGTACTGGGCAAAAAGATCCCACGATGCGGAAGACAATTTGAACGAAGCGCGGCAAAAGGTTGGAAAAAGTGGACTCACAAATACCAAACTTGCGGAGCGGGGGTCATGGGATTCATGCACGATTGGGAGCCACTCATTAACATCATCAAGAAGGGCGGTGGAGGCTACGGAGACATGGCGGTTGGAACATTTTCAGCACTCTTCGTGGTACGTGCCTGCGAATCAATGACCGAGTGGGTTAATTCTAAGAACATCCGTAAGGTTGCACAATTCAAAGAACAATCGGAAGGTTACCTCTCATCTGCCCTTCCAGATATTAGGGATGCCATGATAGGCTTTGCGCTTTACGAGGATATCTTTCGTCAGAGCAACGAACTTGAAGACGATTTCCGAGGGGAAATTATAGATGCTTATGCTCGCTTCGTCACATTAGCCGTCGAGTCTACGAAGTACTACAAAGGGGGAGGGAGAAGTAAGTGTGATTATGTACTAGAAAATAGTATATTGGCTAACAAATACGCGCGTAGAACGCTGGTTAAGTACCATACTGGAACCAAGAAAGTTCCAGGAGATGGCAGATGATGGTAAAACGCAACTTGCAAGGATCAGATTATGATGCGAAGACTTAATGAGTCGGGACATTAGCGAAATCAAGCACAGTAATCAAGGTACGGATATTTGACAATTCCACTTTGTCAGCTTCTTTGGCACTGTGACTAACGATCTCATTGTAGAATTGAAAGATGAGATAAAAAGTAGGCTTTCATAGTTTCCCCCCAGGAAAATGAGATAACTAACCCGTCTTAATAGGACTTCACCAAAAGTTTGACGAAGAGAAACTCGCCAACGTGTTGCGGAACTGGAATATTCAATATGCATCTTCCGCCGAGCGCCAGAACGAATTGAATAATATAAGCCGGACAGGCGGTGGATGTAAAAGAGGATTGATTGTCTGAGCTAAGGTTTCAGAGCTGCCATTTATATGAGAGATTGCAGGCGAAGGCAATTGCCGAGTCAGCTGAGTGACTAGCCTATTTCTGCATGCATGTGTGCATGGCTTACAAATAACTACCGTAAAACACTTCAATCAGAAGCTGACGAAGCCTTGGACCGTTTTTGGGTTCTAGCAATCGAAAGCGACTCAAGTTTGAGGCTTCTACCGACTATGCTAAATGGAACGAGCCTCAAAACTCCAGCCTGCTTTCACTCGTTGGGCACTCTGAACCAAGCGTTGCAGAATCTCAATACTACTGCTGGCTCTCGCCACTGCTGTTAGGCCTCATCGATGAACGTCAGAAGAAGGGCGAGTTCTACGCATACCATTTGCTTCCAGTGAAAGGAGTGGCTAGTCTTCGCAACATCATCCTCTCGCTACTCTCCCAAATCTTACGTTTCGAGAGCCACAAGCTTAGAAATGAAGATGTATGCCAAAATTTAGAAGCACTCGAGAGAAAGGCTGCCCAGAACGCATCCAAGTATGATTTGGATGAGTCACTAAAGGAGCTTTCGCTTCGGGTAGTCAATCTCTTTGAGCAACCGGAAACCATTTTTCTCTTCCTTGATCGGCGAGACCGGTGCGAGGAAGACGGCTGATTGGCTCTAATACGAATACTCGCTCAGGTGGCAAAGGAAAGTACGTGCAGAGTGAAGATATTTACCATCATAAGTGGTTTGGATTGGGCTTTTCAGGGTAATGATCTGAGAAAGGAGCCCGGGTGGAATATTGTGACCTATAAAGAACGACAGGAGAGGCTTTTAGATGAAGATGATTACTAAATCGAACTGTAATGGAGTCGGCACTTCCTCACAATGTTGGATTATTGACTTGCCAAGAATCTGAGTCCTAGATCATGACTAGTGGTTATCTAAAAAGGTGCCCGGTAAGCGACATTGTTCATCGAGTATTGAATCGCCTAACTTAAGAGAAGGGTGGGTAGAGCCTAGTGCAGAGGACATCCTCGAGCTATCTACCTCGATATAATTGAGCCGAGTTTGAATAGATTAATGTCGAGATGATGTACGCGCAGGGTCTAACTCGAAGCCATAGAAGCTTCCCCCTACCGGTTATTTTCTTTAACGGGATGTTTCGCTCCCATTTCGACTCCACGTCTGTATCCGCACAGAAATATTTCCTGTAGGCTTGAACGTCCCAAATGCCATCTGCCGCACCGGAGGTACCGATCGCTCCGGGCCCTACGGATCTATCAACTCGACATCGTATTCACTCAAAAGCACCGCAATCGTCCCAATTTGCACCGTCTTCGCAAAATGCCGCCCAGGGCAGAGATACTGACCGCCTCTAAAAGTAACATACAAGTTTCCGATCCCTTCCATGCTGAATCTCCCAAGCTCATTCTTTCCATCATCCTTCTTCTTGTCCGCGCTACTCCCCTTCTCTGGAATTAGGAATTGCTCCGCCCAGAATTCCTCTAAGGGCTTGGTAACAGTGCGCGGTCACACCTTGGCCCAGATCTGCGTGTTTAAGGCAAGATCGTGGGAGAATATGATGACGATTGTGCCTTTGGAGATGTTGTAGTTCTCGTCTAGTTCGAAGTCGCCGAGCTCGGTTGTTCGGGCTGCGCCGGTGGCCATTCAGAGGCGGCCTACCTCTGCGTGCATGGATTGGAGCAGTAGGTTTGCAGAGAGTTGGGCGATGTCGTAGGCATGTGATTTGGGGTTGACGCTTTTGCTGATCTCGAGGAGAGACGGGTGCGAAGTTTGGTGTTTCGTAGCACTTCGAATACGTACCAGAATGTTGATGGCATTGAATTTGAGTTTGAATTGGTGGTTTACCAAGTGTTAATATTTACTCGTTTAATTTGAAAACCGATGGAGAAGTACAGAGTGTATACATACCCTTGGACAATGGCTAGTCTCAGACGCACGAGCATCCACGTTGAGCGCTGGTATGCTCGCGAAAACATTATCTCAGTGTCTGAAGAATTTCGATCCCGCGGTTGCATCCCAGGCCGGATCACCTTCCCCAATTTTCGGGCTGTCAGCATCTTGACATTTTCGAATCCACTCCTTGAGATTCTTGAGTAGTTGATCACGTGCTGCATACGCAGACGCCATCATAAAGCGAGGCAGACCGCGCGTATAGTTCTGGAGATTGCTGTCAAACTTCCAGAAGTCTTTCACGATCTCAGGATACTCTTCGAGAATCACTGATCTGAAAAGGGTCTCAATGGTCGACCTCGTAATTTGAAGCTGGAATAAAGATCACAGATCCTCGACTTCGGTCCATCTTTCGGTACTAAAATCTAGTTGGGCCAAATTCCTTCGAAGAATGGAGATGCATATTTCGGATATGGAAATTAGCGATGCGCCGGAAAGAATATGTTCGAGGTAGATTATTATAGTCAAAACCGGTTATCTCTCGCTCTCCTTGCAAACGCTTTCGTCTGCGGCGTAAAGTTTTAAGGCCTCTTTGGGAGTTCCCACTGCTGTTTCGAAGATTTGATTATGGAATGCTTTGGTGTCACCTGCTTCGAGGCCAAAAAGACCTTTTTGATGTGGTTTGGGTCCATAATCACCAAAAATCGTAGCGGTCCAGCCCGTACGTGGAATGGTGCAAGGTGGCCATGTCGATTCCTGTAACGTCATTAGCGAGAAGGAAAATCGAAACTGGGAATTCTTACGGGATCTTCTGAAAAAATACGGTAGGCCCCTGGGCGAGTTCCAATGAGTGACATATGTCACAGGCTGCAAGCCACTCAGATATCACATCAGTAATGATACAGCCACATCGTTTGAATACAGTCCCCACTCATGTTTTGCTTACGCCTTGTACGGATTCTTTTATATCCGTAGTCATTCTCTATGGCTTATGTAGAGCAGCTTTACCAATTAATTCATGAGCAGGTCGCTGCTACATTGATTCCCTGCACTCGGTAACAGATGTCCTCAGGTCGATAGATCGCAAGTATGCGCACTACTTCAGCCTCAATGATTTCAGCGCCACGGCAAGTCGCATGGATGAAAAGACCGTAACTTCAACCGTTTTCTCCATTAAAGGTACGGTTACCGATAATTCGGGAATCCACCATCAGAGGCAGTTTATATGGATATTGAGAGACGGTGATTCGGAAACATGGGATTTCCAAAGTAGGTAGTGTAACGCGATGGAAGAGTTCCGGCCATGTGCAGGATGTGACCAGTTTCCAACAGTCTGGGCAAGGTGGTCTTTGTCGGCCTCCGACATTACATTGGCTACATTGTCGATCTTGGGATGGTAACTGGTTACTGAATTTGGATGGTTTCTAGAGCCTTGGAGTTGGGATTACCAGCCTTGAAAACATGCAAGACAATTAATGTAAAATCTGATCACTTATCTCCATAGCAGAAATGAAAATTTACTCTTCCAATATATTAAACTAGTGGACGGAACCGCACACGAAGGATTCAAAGGATCAATAGATCAGATTTCGGGAAATCTGCAAAGCGACGGAGTAATCAGCCAATGAGATGCGACGACATCTGGATGGATTCACACCCTTGACCCAACTGCGTACACAGCGACAATAGAAACTCTTGACGCCTACCTGTTAGAGATCGGCAAACCAACGAAGATGCTCGGCCCTGTCCTGGGGCCGGAAATCCCCGCGTATATAGCGTTCTTTGATCCATCTATTTGGAATCTGGGCAAGGTCATGGCAACCTCCCTTCGTTTGCCATCATGACTTCACCTCAACCCTCTTTGGATTTGGAGAAGTTGATGAACACACTGTCTGCGATATCGCCGACAGCATTCAGGGTAAGACATTCCACCCTCATCATGTCAAGAGTATACTTACCTTTCTTAGGTGGTGTCTAACCTCTCCTTCGCCATAGCGATCCTCTCAGTGACATGTCGTATCCTCCTTAAAGTCCACGACCGCCGCCCCTTCTCCCTCGATGACTATCTCCTCTTCTTCGGAGTTCTGTGCCTCATCAGCGCCACAGTATTCCTTAATGTAGGCTTCAATCATCTTTACCTGAATACCGCACTGTACCGATATCCGGAAATCATCACCCAGCTCGATCCTCTCCGACTCCAAACCTTCATCGATGAAACGCCCGTATGGATTGCCACCGTCACGTGCTTGGTGCAGACCACGATTTACTTCATCAAGTTCTCTTTCCTAACATTTTTCGGACCGCTGGTCGCTTCTGCGAGTTCGATCTGGCTGAAGAGATATTATGGCGTTGTGATCGTTATTACGATATTGGCAGGCCTCTTTTCGATTCCAAGCACTTTCCTTATGTGTCCTTATTTTGGGCCCGATGCAGGTGCGACCAAATTCTTGAATTCTCGTACGAGAGGCAGAGATTTAACCGCCGGTACAGTAAAATGCATGGCCAGAAATAAAGGCAACAGATATACCCTAACCATGGGGTTCCTTGTCGGTATTGACGGATTGACAGATCTGATGAGTACGTCCTCCCTTCCCTCACTCACCCGATGACACCCAAATAACGGAAATCAGTCGTCTCAATCCCCATCTTCATCCTCTACCCCTCTGCCCTAAAAACTCCAACAAAAATTCGCCGTCGGCTTCTTCCTGTGCCTTTCCAGTGTCATGATCTTCTTCTCTGTCATGCGCACATCCAACATCCACGGCGCGGTGTCTATAAAAGCCGATATCCCCTGGACCTTCTTTGTCCTGCACTTCGAGGCCTGTGTTGCCGTCATTATGGTCTCGATCACGGCTTTCCGGTCCATTTTCGGGATGAGGAAGGAGAGTAAGAGGAGTAGGGAGAGGATGTTGAAACCGCCGCGGAGCTTTTGGTGGAGAGGAAGGGAGGAAGAAGCGGTGATGGAGTTGCCGCAAATTCCGAGGGCGACTTTGACGGGGGTTAGGCCGGGTATTGGGAGTGAAAGGGTGGTGACGAAGGTGGGGAGTAAGGTGCGGAGTGGGAAGCTTACACCTATGACTTTACCGACGCATGGGAGCAAGAGGACTGTGTCGTTTTCCCGGGAGGACGGGGTGGAGGAAAGGAAATCTATGTCGAATACTTCTTGGCTTGACATTAGTGATGACGCATAGTAGTTCATGACTCTTTAGCCGTGAAATGAACTTGAAATCATATGTATAATCCTTTTGTCTTGCATCCTAAACTCAACTCTAGGAAACGGACCTTCTCAATCAGTTTCGCTCTCGGGATCAAAGGTTTCGTGTCGACTCCCTATGCGTGTTAAGGTCGTAAATTAAGGCAAGATTTCGTGTGAAATGAAGTTATCTTACCACGAATCGCCATCAGTAACTGAATCATTGCTTGTAAGAGCGTTAGGATGCCTATGACTTGCCCGCTATTTTCAACAAATCCAGTTCAGAGGCGGCACGTCAATTGTGATGACAGCCTATCAGCCTTCCAAATCAAGATACCTTGGAATTTCCGTATCCATTTTTACTTTTCAGCCTTGCCAGGCGGGAGGCCAGGATTCTATGCGTCTTCATAGATTTTAACATCATAAAAATATCTCTATCCTCACCCTATTTGTAACCTTTCTCTGCATCAAATAGTGAAGTTAAACTTAGATTTACTATTTTAGTCGAATATCTTTGGTCATTTTAAGACCCTTCATCTCTGCGTGGTTCTAACGTCTCTAATCGTCGACGAAAACTTAGCATTTCTACTTTAGGACGCCATGATCACATCCTTCCTGCCACATTCCTAAATTATCACAATATCTTTAACCGAATCTCGGCTACGATGTGGCGACGCCCAGACAGAGGACGGCAAACTGGCTATTTGCCTTAACATACCCTTCTCATATATACGGACCTGTGAAGCTCTCCAGCCTTGCTCTAGGGCAATGGGAAAATGGAACATACATCCTAGTTGAAATCTTCAGCACTACCCCGACACTCCAGCATACGACGTGAAGCCATGCATTCCTTACTCGAGATAATTTAAAACCGAGACGTTCTTATCGGTGGGTGCAACATCATCCTCGTAACCAAACCCAGAGTATTCTACAAAACAGTGGCTAAATTTACCTGCGCCCGCCTCTCTCTTCGAAGGCCCTTTTTCTGTGAATGGATGAGAACATCGACGTATTCCCAAAATATTGCGATTTGTACATCTTCATTCCGTAAAGCTTCTAATCTATCGTAGAATTCATCCAATACCGAAAAAATACGTCCTCCGCAGATTTGATGACGTTGAAATATGGTCGGCATCCTATGAATATATTTTTATCAACTTTGATTATATATACTTCAAACTCCTTCCATTCTATGAGGCTCTGGAAGATAACTAATGTATACTTAGAGCCGTTCTGGTGGGGACTGCTTTTGTGTGTACAAACATTATCCTTTTTACGGGTAATGCAAAGGTCACTACAGTAGAAAGTTCTTGGCACTGCCTAATCCGCTTCACCATATCATATGATGCTATCAAAATTGGTTAACTATCTTGGAGCCATCCAGCCGCAACCAAACACCTAATGTGACACCTCAACCCCAGCTGTCGTCCTGATCTCGAGTCGTAGTGGGGTGGGAAAAGAGGGATGAAAGTTCTTGTCATCTTTATTTACTCTGGAGGTTTGTCTCTTACACTAATAGCTGACTTCTCACTACAACTCCTCTATGGGAGTGCATGAATGAAATATTTTGGCACGCCGTGTACGTCTCATCACCCACTATCTGAATGCTCATCATTAGCACCTCAACAGTGCTACATCCTCTTCTAGGGTAGTTTTAACTTATGAGCCTGAGTATCTTGGCGTAATATTTCATTTTAATGCTACTATTTCATTGTTGTCACCATCCATCCGTTTAGTGGTTTAGAGCATCATGTCCTGTTTTGATCTTAAGAATATAACCCTAAGTCGATAAATCATTATCCTTACTTTTTGTGCCCTATATTCTGCCATGTCCCTCTAAAAGACGGTACTACCCTCTAAACTAAAGAGTAAAGTGTTAAAACCACGTTTCCTCATTCTACATGTCCTCTGTAAGACACAGTACCAAGGTCAACACTGATATATGCTAAAAAAAGGGATGTATTCCATTTCATGGAGATACGTAACTTAGTGCTACTGTTGCTACAAGTTCACTATCAAGCAAGACCTAAATACATATCTAACATAAACCCTATCTCCATCACTAGCCCGCAATCTCCACCTCACCCCTTTCTCCCTGAAAACAACACCATATTCTTACTCACTCTAAACACCCCTTCCCTCTCAATCACACCACCCACAACCTCCCTTACCCTCCCCCCTCTCTCCTTATCCAACTCCTCCTCGCCAAGACTCCCAAGATAGTCCACCACCGGCTGCACCGTCTTAATCTCAAAAGCCCCCGGAAACCGCTCATTCCTCACATCCACAAAGTGTCTCTCCAAATACTCTCTCGCACTCTCCGCTGAAATGCGTGCCTGATTACGGATGGTAGACGGATGACCAATCAGATCACCAATGGCAAGTAACTCGTCGAGATGATCCATTCCGTTCAGCGCGACGATGACGGTGCTTTTGGGTTTAAGAACGCGCTTGAACTCTGCCAAAGCATTATCGGGGTTATCAACATGGTAGAGCATATGATTCGCGACCACGGTGTCAAAACTGCCTTCTTCAAAAGGTAACTCTTCCGCCCCACACTGCTTCACCCGCACTTCCACCTCCTTATCCTCTCCTCTGATTCCCCTCAACTCATCGCACATGGCTTTCGAGAAATCCGTGAGCGTCAATTTCTCCGGCAAACATGTTTCTCGCCAAAGCTGTCCCGTTCCTGCACCAACTTCAAGGACATGGCCGGGCTTTGGAATCCGTGAGCCGGCCCAAGCAAACCATGACTCGGAATGTGTGTTCCAGGTGTGAATTGCGAGGCGTGCAGCGAGTTTGGAACTAGTGTTTGCGTATTGGGATTGAGCGTGCTTGGAAGGGTAGGGACGATTAGCGGTGTGGGTGTCTGAATGAATCGCCATTGTGGTGGTATACCTGATAACTGAGGAAAGTGAGTGGAAAGTCGGTTGTTCAGTGAATGGTGGATGGAGGGGAAGAGGGATGAGATTATATATACGTTTGGCGAGTATGGAGAATACGCGATGAGTGTGGTGTTAAAACTGTATATTCTGTCATGTAAGTTTGAGAACGTTTAGGGAGGAGAATTAGGTAACGTGATGTAGTCACTTTTACTATTTCAATTCGGAGCCCGAGGTTTTGGAAAAGGAGAACCTTCCAACCCTTGCAGGTGGAATCTATTTCTAGAATTTGCAAGTCGCTGGAGTAATTCAAGTCATGATATGGGATGTGCACTTTCAGAACCATGAATTTTGAAGAAATGATACATATAAGTTCCGAGAGCTCCAGGGTTTTCATATTCTCTCTAATCAGTGCCTAAATCTCCTCAATCGCCGGCACTATTTTCCTCGTCCCTCCCCTCCACACCATTAAACTGATTCAACTCCACATCCACCCGATCATACTTCTCAAACTTCCACCAAAACAATCCCGCCATCAAACCAATCGCACCCGCCAAACACGCATACATAATTACCATATTCGGATCCTTCGCCGCAGGGCTTATCGCCATCCCAAGCACACTCGCCAATCCGGCCGTCAACTGCGTGAACGCCATAACCACCCCCTTCATCGCCGGCGGAGCTTTAGAGTACGCATATTCGAATGCCGTGACAAATCCAAATATCTCCCCAATCGCAAGGAGGAAGTAGACTGGTAGTTGGATCCAAATACTAACATTATTCGGCTCTTTCCCATCCTTACTTTCAGGGCATTGGAATGGATTGTCGTAGCACGGCCCGCTGGAATATATGAGTTTCTGGACTCCAGCCGCGTATGCCATGGATAAGCCGCAGAATATGAAGGCCGCGGTGATGCGGGCGATAGGTCCGAATCCAATTTTACGTTTCGCGAGGAATTCGTAGAGAGCTTGGATGATGGGACCGAAGATAATACAGGCGACGCCGGAAAAGGCTTGTGGGAGGTCGTTTGGGATGCCGGTGAGGCGCATGGAACCGGCTTGTGAGACGAGGTTGTTGTACATTTGGGAGATGCAGAGGTAGAAGAGGAGAAGAGAAAAGCTACGACTATCGTGAGCCGGGCGGGGAGGTGGAATAGAGGAATGGTAGACGCACATTACCCGACAAGCGACTAGCCCTTTCTTGATCTCATCGACAAAACTATCACTCCAAGTCACCCTTTTACCATATTTCTCTTGCTGATATTCAGGCTTCGCATGATCCAATTTCCATCCACTTTTCGCTGCATACGTCATCGATCGGACAGCTTTTGGGAGAACATTGCCCTGCGGAGCAATCTTTACAAATTTCGTACTCCAGAGGAGGAAAAGAAGAATGCCTACGAAAAGAGCAACCGTCGTCAACAAGTACGCCTGCCAGAAATCGTACTCGCGTTCCAGATACGTGACCGGTATTGACGACAGCGACGCAACATTCGTGAACCTATATATATCAGCAAACTCCACAAATAAGAGGGAATTTCATTTGAGGGAAGAAAAAGAAAGGAGAAGTAAGAGAATGAGAGGAAGCCGTTCACCAATAATAAGCATTATAAACAAACTGCAGCGTCCTCGGTCCATCAACAACAACCAATTCTCCATTCTTCTTCCTGGACAACTGCGACTTCCCCTGCACATACTGGTCTCCCAAAAAAGTAAAATAAATCGCCTTCACACTTCCCACTCCTAGTCCTACAAATATCATCGCAACCACAAGTCCACCAACACCTGCCCCATTATCCAACGCCACAGGTATCCCCGTAGTAACCAGCACCACACACCCACACAAATACATCCCCAGCCCAATCATAAGCGTCTTATACCGTCCTAGCCAAATATCGCTCACCAGCGCAAACCCCATGGGCGTGAGAAATGAAAATAAGAAGAATGCATTGGATGTGTTTGTCGCGGTTGCTTGACCCAGGCCGAGAGCACCCGGAAGAGCATGGTCGCCGCGGGGGTTTTGCATGTAGTTTTGCCATGGAGCGATGAGCCCAAAATACGTGAATCTTTCGAATGCGCCAGCGAAGATGGCGGCCCAGGCGGCGAAGGGGATGCAATCTATGACATGCGGAAGTGTCGCGATCTCCTCCTCTGTGGCCGGTCGAGGAAAAGAAGGTTCGATGGCCTGAGAATCATCGTCGACGGCAGTTTCGCTGCTCAGGTTTGGATCTTTCCTATACTACGAATTAGTGCACGATTTGATCTCAGTCGAGACATTCGAACGTACTCTGGTGCCATCCTGCTAAAAGACAACGTCGAAACAATGTCTTCTTAGCTTCATACGAACTCAAACTCGAGACTGCAAAGCCAAAAGTTTCGACATATGCAATCTAGGGTGAATACGCCCATTTTGCATCCTACTTGCATCCATACTTACAATACAACAGGCCCCGCATATACCAATCAACTGCTCATCACTACTTACCTATATTGACCCCACATCTTAGAGCCAATGCACACCCAAGAACTGCCAAGCACTAGATACACCAGTCCGGAAACTTGCTCAAAGTTTCTCTTGACCGACATCTTCACGTCCTGAACATTCGTCCCACCAATTTCTCTCAAATGCATTTTTTCGGTAAGCATATAGAGAAGCGATCGGTGCCTGCGTGGGTGCTGCCAAGAATATGTAGCTGAGCATGTTTGTAACTAGCCCAAATGTGTGGCTCAAGCTTAATGCGGTATACGTCGGTGGTCAACCTGGTATACATCCATAATTCACCATGTCATGGGGCCCACGATCAAACATGGTGCATATACGGCCCGTGTTCAACATGGTGTGCGTAGCGTGGGCGCGGATCGCCGATCATTGTCGACGAGTCCGAAGTACGGAGCAGATCTTAAAGAAAAAGACCTAATGGTTAGGTGAATTTGGATAACCAAAGTTATGTGCGAGGACGGAACGACCGAAGTCTCGCAAAGCCTCACTCCCCGGAACCCGTGCGGGACGTATGTCTCACGAGGAAAACATCCAATCTACCAAGAGAACGCCTCAACATCCAACTCCCACACCGTCTTCCCTTCCCGGCCCCTCCTAGCCACAGAGCTCCTAACATCATCGCACAATCCACCAGGGCCACAAACCACAACACCAATCCGCGACCACCCGGTACCTTCCTCCTCACTCAGCAAAGCCTCAACATCCAACCTCTTTCCGATCCTAACGTCCTTTTCTCTCACTTCTCCTAGCACTTTATCCAAATCTCTAACTAGCCCCTCCACCGCACTTCTCACGCTCCAGTAAAGTTTGATGTTAGAATGGTGCGTAGTGAAAGGTAGAATAGCTGTGATGCCAATGCCTCCAGCAATCAGAACTAGTCGATCGCTTTTAAGGACTCCGGAGTTTGCGTTATTCGGATACGGGCCATCGAGGAGTGTGAGCAGGGAGTTGTGTGATGTAAGCGCTTTCGTCATGCCCGTCGATTTGCGAACATATAGACTCACACCGGCGGAATTGCCTCCGCGGACAATTTCTGTGCTTGAACCCGCAGCACCTGATTTCTCGATATCTTCTGCTTCGTGAGATGAGTCCTTCGAGGAGCTGGAGCCGATACTATGGCCGCGAGATTGGAGAAGTGCAGTTGGAATGACAGAGAACGGGTGGTTCTCCCAAGGTCGAAGAGGATTCAGACCCGGGAAATACGCGTAGGTGTGTTTGCCGGGCTCAGCGCTCCACCTAGGGCATTTCACATCTATCCTTACAATCTCCTCGCTGACCTCTGTGACATTGGCTCTCCTGACTCCATTTTTCAAAATGCGCAAGACGCGCACAAGGCGATCGAAGAACCAAACCGCACACATCGCATATAGCCAAAGCTCGTATCCCCATTTGCGAGTGAAGAGCAGCTCTACATGGTACCAGGATCCAGCGATTACGAAGACAGCCATGATGATATGCGAGATTAAAAACACCTCATACGATAACCGTCGGAAGAATAAGACGCTGATGACAAGCATGATGCACACTGCAAGCGTACCCACAATTCCCCAAATCCAGTATGGTTTCTTGGTCTCGGCCTCGAATTCGCCCATGTCCATGTACAGCACCAGTTCCGTAATCGAATGCAAAATGACCTGCAGAGCGAATATACGGGCGACCCAGCGGTGTAAAAGCATGTACGTCGAATGGCTCCAGTTTGTCACCCAGAGCAAGAAATTGTTCCGGCCGGAGAAGAGGACTACCAGGGGCGCAAGAGCGAAAGCAAGAACGCCGGTGCGAGCAGAGACATAGCCCATAATTTCTTGCCAGCGGTTCGAGAACCACATGTTTGGCTGGGTGGAGCGGTATCCAGCTGCGGTGAGGATGATATTCAGAATGAGGAACATGATAATATATAAGGTTTGTCCGACGGTAGGCGCGTTCCCGAGGAGGAATGGAAGGGGACGGACGTGGTAAGTACCCAAAATTGATGGATACACAAAACGCGGCTTCAGCTTCTCGAGGATGCCGGACATGTATGGTAGGTACCCAAGCAGCGTGAAGACGATCGGAGTGCCAAAACCCAAAACTAAGAGGATGAGTCTGGTTATCACCAAGTTAGGGAGTATAATTCTAATATTCAGGGGGACAAATACCCATATTGCGAATGCACTGTCTCTGCCAGCTCGAAATGCTTCAAGGTCTCCCTATACTCATTCCAAGTCTCTTCATTCACCTTCGCAGTAAAATTCAGCGTCGCATCCTCTTCCAACTCCTCAGTCGGCGGCTCCTCAACTTGGGCAAGCGCCTGTGCGTACGTCCATTTGGGAACCACCGCTTTATCGCCCGTCGTCTTATCAGCCCAGTACTTCTCCAGTTTCCAAGCTTCAACATTGTACTGGGCGCATGTTGAATTGATGCAATATGCGAGCGTTGTGAGAAATGGTGTGTCGCCGGCACGACATTCGGGCGAGGTCATTCCACTGCCACCATGGCTATGTCCGCCACCACCATGGTCGTGTGAGGAGCAAGCCAACATGGCCGCTTCGATAGAGGAGCGACATGCAAAGGCACAATTTGGCTTGTACATGGAGATGCCATAGCCAATGAAGGCGAACGATAGGCCCGGGAGGGTGAGAGCTAGAGGAATGAGCGAGGAAGTTCTCATCGTAGCTGAACTATCCGGTGCCGTCGTGCTAGGTATGAGCTCACTTAGAGAGTGTTGATATTGAAGAAGCTGTCGTTCTTATCTAACCGGCATACAGCTGTCCTTTGTATCGTCCTTCGCCCAAAGCCCAAGACGGTCGAGACGATTGTCAGAGTGATAGTAATATGTGGCTTTTGACTGGTGGCACTCAGCCCAATTTCGACTGTGCCTTCTCGTGCTTGAGGCGGCAAATATGCTCAGCCAAGAGAGAATATGGAAGTCAATTCACAATGCGGCGCGAAACGTGCTCAGCCGAGACCTTTCATATGCCCTTGCTCAACGTTGCAAGGGCTGGAATCCTGCTCAGCATCATGCCGAGCCGCAAGGGCTGGAAACACAGAGAGCTTGCTCTAGTGTAAACGACGCAAACTTGCGCACCTGCATACAATGTTCCCCAAGGAGGCACAACCGGCTTGGCGGGAAAGCTTGGCGTAACACGGTGCAAGACGACTTCTCACCAAATGATTAACTTTGATTGGGCAAAAACCACCTCAAAACCTCCTCAACCTTCATTCCTCAATCTCGTACTTGAAGTTCTGTTGGATGAAATCCACTTGCCGCAACAGATCCCCACGAGATTCTCTCGAAATAACCGAAAAATACGCAATCCACCACAGCGCGCTTGCATTAGGCCCATCCAGCACATCTCCGCCCTTCTTCCTCGTGTAGTAATCTACTACTTTAGTTTTAATGTCGGGGTGCTCTTCCAAAAACTCCTTCGCGGCATCTGCCGTCTTCATGATGCCCGCTCGCGTTTGCTGCAGGATCATCAGGGAAAGATGGAACTGCGGTCCATTCAGGAACGACTGAGACAGCGCGCGTACACGAGCATTCTCTGCCGGACCGAGAGCCATGAGCATGCGGAGGGCGTAGTAGTCAATTCCGTAGGCAAAGAGGACGGCGACGGATTCGAGGTAGCCTGGTGGTCGAGCATTAATTTCGTGGAGGTAGACTTGTGGTTCTTCGTGACTACCATCGCCATTCGTAGGAGTTAAGTCGACGACATTGCCATCTTTTACAGCATATTTCACTCTGGAGTTCCTGACCCTACCCTCGCAATGAAATACGCCCGACCGGAAGCCCTGTCTCAGCATGCTCTGTCTCATCTGATCCCTGATTGCAATAATCTCCTCTGTCGGGAGACCGGATGGCATCACGTTCTGCGTCTCTTGGAAGTTGGCATTGAATCCCGCGCCAGGAACATCAGCCGGACTCGGGAAATCGTCGTTCACATCGTAGAAAAGGATCTCTCCATCTAGCAGCGCAAAGTTGGCATCTACTTCCGGTCCATCAACATACGGCTCAATTACAACGGCTGTGCTGCGCTTTGCTGAATCTGCGTGGCGAGCTGAGGCCTTTTGGACAGCGATGGTGAGTTCCGTGTAGTTCTGGACTTTGGAAACGCAGTCACTACACCAGCCGACAACTGGCTTGACGACGAGCGGGTAGCGAAGAGGCGGGCCATGTCTTGGCTGTCGTTGCTCAAGAAATGTTTCGAGCTCGTCAGCACTGGAAAGGACGAAGCTTTCGTTGGCGCCCACTGTTTCGAGCAGTCTGGTGTGGCCCTTGTTCCCCGCAATCTCATAAGCCTCTGGGCTTTCCGTAGGTAGACCGACCATCTGGCAAGCCCTTGCAACACCAGGCAGGCGAACATCGCTGATAGTGACGATCCCATCAATCTTGTGGGGATACGTGCGAACGGCATTAGCAACCCGACCGGCGAATCCTATATTGGGAGTTATATCGACTTCAACAAAGGCTTCACGTAGGTATGCCCAAGGTGTGTGCGGATCCTGGAGCCAGTGACTTGATTCGTCCAAGATAACTAGTATTATTCCCAAAGCGGCAGCTGCCTTTAGAGCGCGCTCGATGCAGTCGATGTCCTCACGACCTTGAACCCAGGCAATCCGACGGGGTTTTAGTGGAGTTGGGACAAGCCATGAGAAAGAGAGGCGATTGCGAAGGTCAATATCTAGATCCTGGAAAGTTGCGGAAGGCAGCGGAACTACAGCGCCAATTGCTTTGGAAAGGGTTTTTCCGAGAGCAGGTAGAGTGATATCTTGGTGGACAGCGTTCACTGGTTGAAGTGGGAAGAGAAAAGATGTAGCTCGTGATATATGCTCGGAACACTCAAGGCGTTGTTCGAGAAAATCGCTACGAATCACGTAGCCATTCCTTGTAGAGAATAGAAGCCGGATTGGAAGGGGCTGGTGATCATGTTCTACTGCGTGGTGGCTGGGAACTGACATCAAAAATTCCACGAGAGGGGGGTCTGTCCCAGAAAGGATGAGTGTTGGGGGCTGCTCTGAGAGACCGATGCCTTCAGAATGTTGCGTGGCGGTAACAAGGATGTCCAGGGACCAGAGACTTGTACCATTTTCATGTAGATGCGGTGGATGCTCCAGAATCTCTAGGTGTGCTATGTAGGAGTTAAGTTAGTAACTGGGACCCCTTTAAGGAACGGGAAGAGATGTATAGAAGTGAGGAAGGCGAATCGAGGATTAAAAGTGTTCTTACCCGTGCTTCCCGCTTCCTCGAGACGAAGCAATGCCTTGTGATTGTCTTTCGCAACCATGCTTCTAATGAGTGTGTCGAATTTCAAGTACCTGGACAAACTTCCAAGGTTCGTAATGTGAAGTATGAATAAGCCTTTGAAGCAGCAGATCGTGAAAATTGCCTAAGTGCCGAGTGGACGAATGCTGGTATAGCCACGTACCTCTTAGAGAGAGAGTGTGAAGGTAACCCGGCATTCGGTGGTCGTGACCGCTTGTGCTTGCTTAGTGCCGATCGACACTGGTGTGTATGGACATCTCTCAGTACACAATATTCCAACTCGGGGCCCCATCTGCCAAGACCTGAGCAAACCCCTGCGAGCCGAATAGATGGGAGGAATAGACAGTTTAGAAGTAAAATTTCAGCAACTATGACCCGCCGGGCCTTGGCCTTCGGCACAAGCAAGGGATGAATTCTGCAACCGGGTCCGACGCGACCAACCGATGGAACGTACACCGTCAGCTCAAGCCGAGAGAAGATTTGAGTGAATAATAAGATGAGCTCCTACCCACCTGAGGCAGAAGTCCGATACCTCTCATACACCGCAAATGACAGCAGAGACGGCAATTCTTCCGTCGCTGTGGCTTGTTGCCCCCACCGGTGTAGACCCTAATGGCCTCTTGCCAAGACTGCGCAAGTCGCGTGTCGAGGTGCCTCAAGGGAATTGTGCGAGGAGTTCGTATATTTTGTCCATTGAAGAGCTCGCGGCCATCGTCGCTTTCCGGTGTACTTCTTTGAAATATCACCCATCCTTAGAAAGACTGAACGTAGGGTGCCACCGTAATTCTAAATAGAAAGATGAATCCTGCAAACCCTCTCAATGTTTTCAAGGGAACAGATTCACTCGCTCAATATTTTGATCCCGATCGAAATCCACCACTCCCTCTTGTTGAGTTGCCCGACGCGCTAAATCCACGACGACGTGATGGGGTTCGTATCTTTGCGAAGATGCTCACAACTTTGCCGGCGCAGAATGTGAAGTCGTTACCAGGTACGGGAAACGATGAACCATGCATGCCTTGACTCGATCTGATCGCACTTCTACCTCCAAATATCTTTTTCGAGATGTCGATTAAGGCTTTGCTGATGTTTGTGACAGCACTAAGGATGCTTCAAAACGAACCAGAAGCATACCGCAAAACGATCGTCGAGGCCAGCTCGGGCTCAACTGTCCTCTCCTTGGGCATGATATCAAGAGCACTGTGGGACCACGAGGACGTACATGCGTATGTAACGAACAAGAAGCATACGGACTCGTTGAGACTGCTGAGATTTTTTGGACTGAATGTGTAGGTTTTCGTGGTGTATGTTGATGGATTATCAGCTAATGATGGATCACAGAGCGTTATATGGTGGTCTGGCCCAGCAGGAACCGTACGATCCAAAAGGGATAATGAGTCGACTCCGGGACTTCGCAAAGAAAGACCCGAATGTTTGCTATCCCGGCCAGTATCATAATGATCATGTACGTGTCTTCTATCTCTTCCAATGTGATTCAATTGACGGTCAGGCTGACTTGGATAGAATTGGAGATCACATGAACAATGGACGGGAGCACAAATATGGAAACAGTTACCAGAAATTAACGTTTTTTGTTCCACGATAGGAACCGGAGGTACGTCAATTCAAATGATTTGTTGACTCTGAGGAATGAGAGGAATACACCAAACGGCTTACAAACCATGTGAATAGGGTGCGCAGTTGGTACAGGGACGTTTCTCAAATCAAGAAAACCATCCGTCAAAGTCGTAGGGTTAGTACTCTTTATCTACCGTCTGATGCACATGTCTAGCTCTGACATCTCATCTGGACAGAGTCTGTAACGATTTTGGAGACCCGACACCAGGTCCACGTCACTTTCCGAACTTCGAAAGCTCGCCATTTCCCTGGCGGGGGACCATCAACAAGTTTGAAACAGTGTCGTCTGTCGATTCGTACAGAATGTCGATGAGGCTGTCTCGCTACGGAATCATCGCGGGACCATCATCCGGAGAAGCATTACATGGTCTACTAAAGTACCTTCAAAACGCGAAAGATGAAGGTCTTCTCTCAGAACTAGCAGACCAGACCACAGGAGAGATATCGTGCGTCTTCATATGCGCAGATCTGCCCTACCAGTACATGGATATGTACTTCAAGAAGCTAGACGAGGGAGATTTCCCTCCCATATACAACGAGGTACGTATTCTCTTCCTCTCCCAGCACGCACTATCAGGATTGAGCTGACGGGGTACGGGAAGAATCTCCTCGTATGTGACCTCGAACCTTACGACGAACGCTGGTTCCTGACGCCAGATCAAGTGGCCGCTCTTCTCCTAGAAGGGGGTGGAGCACCGATGGAGCTCTTCTGCTCGACATCGGAATCCTGCCTGTGCGCCATGGGAGCATTGTCCCCAGCAAGCCCACCATCATCCATGTATTCCAACGTAAGCGGCGCGTCTTCAAATGTCTCGACAGTATCATCGGCTTCTGGTTTCTTCTCGTCCCATGGCACTGTCAACTGCGGCGGCTTGCCAGGGTACACAACTGTCATAGATATCCGTCCTGTAGATGCGTATGCATCTTCTCATCTCAGCGGAGCGCAGAACATACCACTGCCGGAAACAAAGGAAGATTTCTTAGGGGATTCCGATGCGGTACAGAGGCGATGGACAGAGCTTAAGGACGTGTTCGATGAAGAGTTGTGGCTGTGGAAAGACGGAAAGGACGATAGTGCATGTTGTGAGATGGAGAGACGTCCAGTTCTTGTGGTTTGCACCGACGGAGATTCGGGGCGGATGGCAACAGCTCAGCTGAGAGCAAAGGGATGCCAGGCTTTCTGTATCGAAGGGGGTTATCGAGCATTGCGTGACTATGTAGGACGCACTGAATGACGAAAGTTGAAACGTCGATGAGTGAATGCATTGTTCGTAAACTCGGCAATCGGCGCAACACTGCTCCGTCCCGCAAATTTCACCCTTGCCAGCTAATGACCCATCACCAGATCTCTTTCATCATCCATCTATAGGTCTAATCAATTATGACGCTCATCCTCATCACTATACTTTGAAATTTGACTGTCCGTAAAAGTCTCGCCCTCATTTCATACCCCTCCTCGAAGCGAAGGCTGTCACGTGTGTGTGGACCTACCACCTCAGCCAAGCCTCATTCACCTACAATGCACACCTTTTAACCCGTACAGTTACCGGGATTAGTGCTTGTGGAGAGAGTAAAAGACTGAACAGGATTGCATTGAGGAGCTGACAATCTAGAGGGCGGGCAGAGGCTATATACAGCAGAAAAATGCCAAGCCAGCCAATTGTATGTCCGACTAGCAGGAGGTCGCTCTTACGGCAACACCTACTTTTTCAACCCTATTGTTGTTATAAAGACTCTTCCTGTCGGAATCACATACATCAATTTGCCACGACATTTTCGATAGTGGATCTACTTACCAGTCGCCAGATGCTGCGTCTATTTTACGAAGTTCATAATCGATCTACCCGAACACGATATCATACTGAGACTGTACGGCTCTTTCGCTATTTCTTCGCGCTCAACAAATTAGTCTGTATAATTCTTTCAATTTCCAAATTTTATCAAAAATTAACCTGTAAAGGGCGGTTAGCTTCTCAGTAGAGCAATCGTCATTCAGATGTGGTTGTGATATAACATATGTATATTTATACGTATATGGTATATATACGTCTAAAGGCGAGAGGCCTAGTTTCGAACCCTAGACTGCCCACCTTTATTTTCTTTTATATTTTGAAACTTTTTGCTATTATTTTTTAAAGGAGAACGTCGAAGAGATATAAGTGAGACTGCATGGGTCGCACATGTTTACAGAAAATTACGCAGGGAAAGGAAAATGTGGTACGCTGAAAGTCTATTCCTTCAGCCAGACTTGCTAACACGCAAGCAAACAAGTATTTCCAACGACATGGCTGGATTTTGTATGCTGGGCTTTCGTGGATATAGCAAGCTTTGTGAGGGCAATAGAAGGTGACTTTCTAGACAACTATTAAATTTCACACAATATTTCAAGGCAAAGTGTACGCCAAAGGCCTGATTCTGCTTTGGGTGTGCCCTTTCTATTCTGCCTGGGTAATAGCGCCAGCAGAAATACATTAAAGCTAAGTCTTGACTTTCTCCACATTGTTATTATATCTTTCATATTCACTCTCGCATTGTTCATCTTCATACGCCTACAGTGCTGATACGGAACCGCATTGCGTAGCGCGATGGTGTCACATAAATTAGGGGACTACTTCCTTGTCCTCATCTAGATTGTCTAGCGCCAATTTTTCTCCAGCAAACAAGTTTGCACGTCCCCAATTGCAGCCAAGCTTCAAATCTCGCTCTCCTTCAAAACCTAAACTCCCCCTTCAGGATGAATTCCTTCAAACAGGCGTTATTCCTAGTAGTTCCACGTCTAACACTCCACCAGTTGGTACCAACTGTTCCGTTTGCTGCGAGGAATGCAAGATCTCTCCGGATGGCGGGGTAGTCAGCCTGAAGCCATGTAGACACTTCTTCCATAAAGACTGCATCATGCCATAGTTCACAGGCAAGAACCAAAAGCGACATACTTGCCCAAATTGCCGACAAGGATTGTTTGTTGCCGATAAACTAACACAGGAGCAGATTGCACACAATGACGAAGCCGACTATCCCACTGCACTCGTGTCTTACTCTTCCCCACCGCTCGAATTCCGCGCACCTCGTGCCATTGAACAATTGATACGTACTAGCTCTGATTCAGTCCAAACTGCAAGCCTTGTTGAAGGCTCGATCGGCATTGATGAACTGAACAGGCAGTTCACTGAAGATCTAAACACATTGAATGGACTTGTTCAGCAAGCTATTACTACTGAGCCAGGACGAGCGGAGGTAACCGGTATACCTCACCGCTGGCGTGATGTGGTCCGTGACATACTGGACAATTACCACCAGGCAGGATATCCCATCAATACTTTCATCTCCAATACTTTATTGCAGCAGCTGACTGTTACTGCCGCTCTGATCTATGAGCTAGTACGGAACGAACAATACAATACAACACAACCGTTTGCAGAATTGGTGACTCATGAAGATAACTTGCTCTTCCAGGTCTAGGATCTTGCGCGACAGCTACAGCAATGTCAGGATCTGGAGTTTGATGAGTATAAGGGGCTACTAGACCATCCCGACGAGTTTCATGATAGGTTTGTGAGCCCTGAAATGGTAGATGATACAAATGGAAACACCCTGCGTATTCCATGGATTGTTAGTTTGCGCATCAGGGCGAGGGGAGGGGTCGTGGTGCGCATCCCTACGGTTAGCTACTCGACTGCTTGGCCTTTTGAACCCATTTTCGGGGCCAGCCAAGATCTGCGCTCTGTACAAGGTGAGTGAATATAAGAATTACATATCTGAGAAAGCATATCGTCCAATACAGCAGTTTAGATCATACAAATATTCCCCCTAAGCGCATTAAATGTGGCCTAAAACGATCCTGAGCTGAAGAGTCCGATTTAAGAATAACTCAAGATTCAGGAATGCGAATCTTGTTCATCAAAACATAGAACGAAGGAACGCATAGAAAATGTAGACAATGCCTAGAAGGATGATTACATCACTGCAGCGCAGGATTTCGTGGAAACGGCATAGTTTACGATAGTAACTCTATATCCGGGGACTTATGACTCCTTTTTTGGAGGGTTTCTGTCGCCGCTTTTGGAGTCACTTGCACCTAAAGTGCCAAGTCCAACCCCTACTACCCCGTCAGCTCTTATTGGCTAGCTTCCGCACCGCCCTATGCTTTTATTGCTTCCTGGATTCTAAAATTCACAATAACTGAACGAGTCCAAAAATGGACCTATATCCATCCTGTCGATATATTGGCGACGCTTCCTTCTCCATGCCCACTTCACTAGAATATTGCCTTGTCTATACCTAGAGAGGCCTGACGCGCGCATTCGCTCGCTATCTATTAACCCGCTGACTTTTACTCGCACCCCATCATACTATATAGCTCCCCCTTCCTGCTCTCATTTAATGCGGGCTCCTATTACATTTAGCAGACCGTTCTGTGTGGTTTACTGTCGGTCTGTCCTCTTAATTGTAATTGATGTAACTACAGTGCATGGGGCTTCACTTTTGCCATATTCTCTACGAGAATTGTATTACATCTTGAATATCGAATTTTGAGCTGTGAACAACCAAAACAGGTCCTCAAACGTCAGCGCTGACCTTAGAGCTACAGAAATGCTAGCTGTCATTCTGCTGGCAGTAGTGGCTAAGCTGTGCTAGAGAACCTAGACTAATTATATCGTCAAGGTCCATTTTCTACCCCACCCTAATTTGGGATCTTTTGTCACAAGATCACGTGTCCCAGAGCACCTTATGTAATCTTGTGACCCCTTTTGGGGAACAGGGAATCTACCTAACTTTGCCACTTACTATAAATAGACATTCTAGTTTTAGCAGGTTGAAACTACAGGTGCCAAAACTGGTCCTTAAGCATCAGTGTCAACGCTAAGAGCCCCAAAACAGGCCCCAACAAGGCTAGCTTTTTCATTTTGCCATGAGCATCAAAGTGCTCCACTCTTCTTCTTGTTCTTGTTTTTGTTCTTCCTCTTCCTCTCCTTCTTCTTAACATTCAACAGCGAACGTGGCATCTATAGATAAGGTGGTTGCTCAGGGAGCCGAGAATCGGCCTGATATATCGTTGAGATCTGACTAATCATACACGTGACTGGAATCAAACCCTCACAGTTGGGAGGGTAAGCGAAACACGCTACTCGGGCCCTTCCGGTTCTGTCGAAATTTTCTGCGAAAATGCCCGTGCTTCGCACGGGCCGACGAGCTCAATGATCATCCTAGGCTCAATGATCACGCGTACCAACGCGACAACCTTTTGTACCAGCGCGTGCGTTTTGTATGGGTTTCCCATACAAATTTTATGTTGAAATACATGGCAAAGTCCACAGAGTACCACAGAACTTGTGAGCTTATTGATGAGGCAGTGAAATCTCTTAAAACGGTGCCCAACCTGAACATTGCCGCGTTCACTCGTGACTATAACCTACCCTACCAACGCCTTAAACGCGTATACAAAGGGGGCCACAACCGCAAAACACGCTCTAAAACGAACTAGCTACTTACTAAGGAATAAGATCTTGCTCTTAAACACTTCTGCGACGCTGTTAATGATATTAGATTTAGTATATATAAGGCATTAGTAGAGCAGGAATATAACGCGATTCTAGTAGCCTCTTATAAAAGAGATAAAAATCCTTTATACTATAGCTAGTATTAGGTAGAGTGCTAGCTAGCAGCTTATAAAGAGTACTAATATATTAAAATAAAGTTTATAAAGTTTACTAGAAAGCTTGTACAGTAGCTAAAGGCTATTTTATAATAGTTTAAAAAGCTTTATACTATTATTCAAAAACTAGATATACTAATAGAGAATATATAAAATATAGATAAAACTAGCTATCAAATAGCAGTTATAAAGAACTAATATATATATATAAAGTATAGTAAAATAGTAAGCTTTTATACTATTTAATATAAATATAATCTTTAATATTATTTCTTAAATTTTAATACTCTACTTAAATAATTATAAGCTGATAACACTAGTAGAAGCTTACTTAATTAATAAAAAAATTATTAATTCTATAATTATTATTAAAGTAAGTATAATTCTTAAAAAATAGGTAATAAATTTCTTTAATAACTACTTTATATATAAATTAGACTTTAGGTATATATTATAAGTTGCTAACTTACTAACGTAATATTATACTAGTAATAAGCTATCTAACTAATTATATAATACTATATAATTAGTTTCCTTACTTTTAGATTAAATAGTTTATTAGACTTAGTAGAAGTTAGTTAACTTAGTAAAAATAAAAGAAAGTAATATAATAAGTTAAGATTTAATAGAATAATATTAAACTATTTCACTTAAAGTATAAATCTTAATTTTAGAGTAACTATAAAGAATTAAAAGTAACTATAAGCTATTTAATATTCTATACTTATAGTAAATCCTTTATATATATATTATATACTAATTAGAAGTATATTAAATACTATTAGAGAAGATAAAGGAAGATGAGTTTAGCCTTAGCTTATATTTACTCTTATTTTCTTTATTAGTACTTATTTTTCTTATATTCTGCTATAGCTGGTTATCTAATTTGCTTATTTATTTAAGATATTATTCTCTATAGAACTTAAACTTACTATAGAGTAGTTTTATTTATAGATTTTATTTTTATTAGTTTATTTTTATTTGCTAGTATTTTTTATATATTTTTTTATACTATTTTTTTTATAACAACGCCTTCTTAGCTGCGCCTTTTTTATTATTATAGTTTATAATATTATTCCCTTTCTTTAAGTCTTTAGTCTAAAGGTTATTTTTTTTTTTTATAAATAATATAAAGGCAGCTGGTCTTTTATATGAAAGTTAAGATTATAAAAACTCTTTATACCTTTTCTATTTTTCTAATTTCCTAAGGATGATTTGAGCGGAATTGTTTTTAATATAAGCTTATTATTTAGCTTAAAGAGTTTAAGAGCATAGCTATTTTATACTATTCCCTTATTTCTATTATTATAATAATAGTTATTATTACCTAGTTAATCTAGTCTCTAGGTAATATTCTAAGTATATTAATTAAAACATAAAATACGATCTTATAGTCTTATAGTAAAAGTAAAATTATTTAGATTATAAAAAAAAAATTATACTAGTAGATTAAGAAATTTCGTCAGAAATCCCTTAAGGCTTACTAAATTTTTTTAGATTAATTATAGAATATTTAGTAACAGCTATTAATTTTAGATTATAAATTATAGACTTATAAGTTCTAGCTCTATTAATAACTAGCTTAAATAGATTTTTAGAAAAAGAAAATATTCCAGCGTGAGCTTACCTTAATTAATAAAGTTCATATAATAAAAATAAAAAAAAAATCAAACTATTAGAATTAATTTAGTATATTAGAATTTATAGTGTCTAGTGTCGCTTCGTTTTTCTTTTCTAGTTTTAAATAAAACGTTTTTTATTCTCTTTATTTATTAAATACGGCCCTAGAGTGGGCGTTTTTTTTTATTTAATAATACTAATTAATTAGCTCTAAACTATTCTTTAAGTTCCTAACTAACTTCTATATATTATTTTTAAATTTATAATTTTTTTATTTAACTAAATACTTCTACTAATGTCTGAACTGTTGGTAGTCTAGGATTTATTAGATCTTATATTTCATAGTATCTTTCTTAAGCTTAAGTTTTATCTATAGTTCAGTATCCAGTAGTACTGGTTCTAATTTTAAAATATAAAAAACTAAATAAATTCTCGTATTCTTAGGTAGTTATAGTTTGTAATTTATAGGCTTTATTTATTATTTAACCTTAAATAGTCCTAACTTAACGTGATCTAGTTTTTTTAATGGTTATTTTATTTCTAAATTTTTTTATAATAGGAAAATTTTATCCTCCTTCTTAAAAATTAGTCTCTTAATTTTAAACTTATCTTTAGTTTATTTGCAAAGATTGCCTTTATAGGTGATTTTCTATATAATTTTTTAATAAAGTTATTAGAGTTCCTTAATCTTTATTCTTATGAATTCTAATATCTTGTTTAGTTTCTATAATTCTTAATAAGCCGTTGGCTTATAACTATAGTTTACATAGAATAATAATTTTCCTATAGTTAATGATTTTATAGAGTTATATATAAACTTAGCTATTAGTAGTAAATTAATCTAATTATCCTATTATTTATTAAAATATATTTATAGATATTATTCTAATGTCTGGTTTATCTATTCTGTTTATCTATTTATTTATAAGTAAAATACTATTAAGAGGCGATATTCAGCCTCTAGTTTTCTAATAAACATTTTTTAGAATACTAATATAAATAATTTATTTCTATCTGTAATTAATTCTTATAGTAATCTATATTATATAATTAATAACTTAATAAGTATAGTTACTAATTTATCTGCTTTAATTTCCATATACGTCAGTTTAAAGTATATATATTTTATAAGTTAGTTTATAATAACTAATATTATATCATACCATTAGCCTTAAAAGGTGGTTATTATTAGTATTCTAGTAATAAAGTCTATTATAACTAATTTCTATAGTAGGTTTAGTAAAAGAATTAGTTATATAAGTCTATATTTCTTATATCTTAATGCTTTATTCTTTCTATACTTAATATATTCTAAGAGAATAGTTCTAACCTTTTTTTATACTCTTAGGATTTAAAAGTATCTGTTAATTCGTTTTATAGTCTTTTTAATTCCTTAATATCCGTGCATTTTAGCTGAGTGTTAATCTTTAATTAATTTAATCTATAATTTATCTAATACATAAATTATTCTCTAGTTTAAATTTTAGAATAGTTATTTATTATTAAATTCCCTTATCTACTTTTCTCAGGTATTTTTGATAATAACTATTATTTTAATATTTATTTATAAGCTTCCTAGAGATCCATCTGGTCTTTGTCTAAATATTATATTTTATATTTCTAGTATATTCTTTATATAGTCTGTTTATTAACTGAGTGTGTTAGCCACTATATTTTCTTTTCCTAATTTATAAAGTATTTAGAAGTTAAAGATAGAAACTAGTTCCCACTACCTAACTTATCATTAATTCAATTTTTTTGTTATTATGAATACTGTTAGATTTTTGTGATTTAAATATACAATAATTTAGTACTTAGTTCCTTTTAAGTAATGTCTTTATTTTTTAAATACTTAAACTATTACTAATAGTTTCTTATTATGGATGTTATAGTTTAACTTAGTAGTTATAAATTTATAAGATAAAAAGTCTACTAAGTGTTTATATTTATTGTTTTATATTTATAATAGAATAACTTTAGTAGCTTTATCTAATGCGTTTATATATATCTCTATTTAAAGTCATAAATCAAACATCTTTAATATTAGTGGTTATTAGAATATTTTTTTTAGTATAGTAAAAGCCATTTCCTCGTGTTGTTCCTACTTAAACTATTAATTCTTTTTAAGTAATTCCGTTAAGGGTGATGTGATTTTTAAGTAGTTCTTAATAAATTATTAGCAGAATCTTATAAATCTAAGAAAAGAATAAACTTCTTTTGTGTTTATTAGTATTAGCTAAGATAGAATATCTTTAGCTTTTTTAGAGTTAACTATTATTCCGTCTTAGAATACTAAGTATTCTAAGAATTTAACTTCTGTTCTATGGAACATACATTTTTCCATTTGAATATATAGCTTATATTTTTTAAGTTTTTATAATACTCTTTTAATATACTTAACATGTTCTTCTAGTATTCTAGTTATATATATAAGTATGTTATTAAAATATACTATTACAAATACGTCTAGGTATTCTTTTAGTATATAGTTAATAATTATTTAGAATATTACTAGTGCGTTAGTGAGTCCTATTAGTATAACTAAATATTTAAATAATTTATATCTTATCTTAAACACTATTATTCACTTATATTCTTTTATTATTTATATTTAATAATATCTATCTCTAATATTAAAGAGGCTAAACTATTTAGCTTCTCTAAGTTTATTTATAAGTTCTAATATTAGTAGTATAGGATAATAATTTTTGACTATAGCTTCATTAAAATGTTTATAGTTAATATATAATCTTAACTTTCTATTCTTTTTTAGTATAAAAAGTATTAGTAATGTTATTTTACTTTAACTTATTTAAATATATCTCTTCTATTAATTTTCCTATAGGAACTTCCATAATTCTTTTTATTAATAAATAGGTACTTAGTATAGTAGTTCTGGTTTTAAATTCGTTCCTTCTTTAAGCGTAATTTTATAATTCTATTTCTAGTATTCTAATAATTAGTCTTTAGTCTCTTTAAGAAACCATTCTCTGAATTCCTCCTAGTATTCTTTTAGTACAACGAATTTAATATCATGAAGTATTATTTTCTTTATTTATATTATTATCTATTATTATTATCTATGGCATTTGTTTCTATTACCTATAGTTTTTATTTTCTAATTAATAGTTAGGTTCTATTATGCTAGCTAGTTTCATCCTAGGATAAAATCCTTACTATCTAGATTCATGATTTTAATACGGCGGTTATTCTTATAATCTATTACCTAAATAGTTATATTCTTTATTTTAAGATTAATTAGACCTTTTCTGAATGTTGCTGGATTATTATCTATATATTTTACTTATATAGGTTTATCTAGAACTCTAGTTAGTGTTTAGTATTTTTATATTTATTTATTTAATATAAGTATCTTACTAGCCCTACTATTTATAAGTGCTAGTATTTAGTTACTATTAATATATACATCTACATATAGATTACTTTCGTGTTTCTTTTAGTTTAGTTATATATATATAATTAATATATTATCTCTAACCTTTTCTTAGCCCTTTAGTGGCTTAGTTATAGTCTATTAGTTTTCTAGTTTTTTATATATAATTAACTCTTAAGTAGTAGTTATTTCTTTAGTATTTTTTTCTTAAGTTTATAGATTAAGCATCTTTAGAGCTGGCATGTTTTTTTATTTAGTATCTTATATATATTCTTAGCCTATTCTCTATAATTTATATATTTCTATTCTAAGAAGTATTTTTAATATATGAGTTTCTTATGCGACTCTATAGCCAACTATTTTTTTTAATAGTATTTAGTTTAGTATAATCAGCATTCTAGTTAGCACTTATCTTATAATAACTATTTATATTTTTTTAAGTTTAGATCCTGTAATTCGTTTTCTGAGTCCGTATAAACTAATTCTTATTATAAATTAAATTCTTTTTTATTTACTAGTTATTATAATATTTTGTTTTCTTAATCTCTTAACACGTATAGCGTGTTTATTCTATTTATAGTCTATTCCTATATAATTTAATACTATATATATCTAGTATTTTTTTTATTACTCTATTTGCGGCGTTATTATCTTGTATTTATAAAGTTAGTAAATAGATTATTTTCTCTTTCCTGTTCTAGTCCCATCCTAGTTCTGAATATCTAACAAGATAGTAGTATATTATATAGCTTATAACTAGTATTAGTTCTTATCTATAAATCTTATTTATTTATATAGCTAGTATTTGTTTACTGAGTCTTTTATATTACTTATTTCTTATTAATTATAGTGTTTATTAGTATTTATATATTCTATTACTTAAAGTAACTTTCTAGTGTTTAGTAACATAATATTCTTTTAAATAGTATTTTAATTTATATATCTAATAGTATTCCTAGCGTATGCGTTGTATAATTATTATAAACATAAATTTCTTATTCTCTTTTATCTCTTAATTCTTTCTTTATCTGAATTTTTAATTTTTTTTTATGAAAAGGTCCCCTCTTCTGTTCTATAATCTCATAGAACCTTTATATTTCTTTTTTAGTTTCTATATTATATTATTGAATTACTGTTTTTTATATTATAATAATTATATTATTAGATTATCCTGCTAGATAATTCTTAACTTACTAATATAAAATTTTATATTCTTATTTAAGATATATATAACTTCCGTATATTTAATACTATTTTCTTTAGATTTTTTTTGTGATTATTTTCTCTGTTGCTATATTTTATACTTATTCTATTTAGACTATAGCTACCTTAATTTCTTTTAGTACTTTAATCTAGATATAAGCTTTCTTAATATCCACTTATTATTATCTATAGTTTTTAATAAAATGTTTTTATTTTCTATATTCTAAGTAAGCCTTGTGTGTATAGTATTTTATTTATTTTTTAATTCACTTTCCTTATCTCTTACTAATAAACGTTTATTTAAAGTTAATATCTATTTTATTATAGGTTTAGTTATTTTTTTTATTTCTTTTTAGTACATAGATTACTAATCTTTCTTATACCTTTTTTTCTTATTTTTGTTAGTACTAGTAATTATTAATAGTTACTACTTATTTAATGATTTTAAGTAAAGTACTTAACTATTTTTCTTTAGAGATTTTATTCTTAATTCTGTCTTTTAGTCCTTTATAGTATATTATAACTAATAGTTAGTTTATTTAATTAAGTTATAAATAGATTTATTTAAACTCTATTATATAGTTAGCTACTAACGTGTGTTGCTTGAGTTATTAGAGCTTTTAAATTACCTCTATTTCTTTATTAATTTCTCTAAAGACTATAATTATTTCCTATTTAAAGTATTTATATATTTTAAAAGCTTATTATATATTACTATTATAGTTTATAAGTCCTGCTGCTTTTAAGTTAAGGTTTTTATTAGCTAGATAGTTTTTTACTAAGGGTTTAAACTATCTTATAGCTTTTTCTATTATATTCATACTAGCTACTAAAATCTAATCTTAATTAGTTATAAACAAAGCTTAATTAAATTAATAGTAGAGATTTATTATTACTATAAATATTTTAAGTTTATCTTAATTACCGTTAAATTTTATAGGAGGTTATATTTTTACTATTTCTCTTTTTTAATCTACTTTAATTTATTATTATAAGTTAATTAAGGCGTTACGTAGTTCTATAATAGCTATTTTTTATTTCTAAATAATTTATTATATACTCTTAGTTCCTCTAGATGTACTTCCGGTTATAGATAAAAATTCTACTATAATTTCTTCTTTACTACTACTTTCTTTTAACGAATAAAGTTCTTATTTGTCTTTATAATAGGTTGTTATAGACTTTTATTTAGATAATATAGTATTAAAATCTATCTAATAGCTTTTTTTATTTTTTAAGATAGTAATTATAATATTATAAGTTACTAACTTACTAACGTAATATTATACTAGGAATAAGCTGTTTAACTAATTATATAATACTATGTAATTAATTCCCTTACTTTTAGATTAAATAGCTTATTAAACTTAGTAGAAGTTAATTAACTTAGTAAAAATAAAAGAAAGTAATATAATAAGTTAAGATTTAATAAAATAGTATTAAACTATTTCACTTAAAGTGTAAATTTTAATTTTAAAGTAACTATAAAAAATTAAAAGTAACCGTAAGCTGTTTAATGTCCTATACTTATAATAAATCCTTTATACGTATATTATATACTAATTAAAAGTATATTAGATACTACTAGAGAAAATAAAGGAAGATGAATTTAACTCTAGCTTATATTTACTTTTATTTTTTTTATTAGTACTTATTTTTTTTATACTCTGCTATAGCTAGTTACTTAACTTATTTACTTACTTAGAGTATTATTCCCTATAGAACTTAAACTTACTATAAAGTAGTTTTATTTATAGGTTCTATCTTTACTAGTTTACCTTTATTTACTAGTATTTCTTATATATTTTCTTATACTATTTTTTTTATAATAACGTCTTTTTAGCTATGTCTTCTTCATTATTATAGTCTATAACAATATAGTAATAATAAAATAAGTTTAAATTAAATTAAGTATTTTAATAAAATAATAAAACACAAAACTAAAGGTACTTAGTAACTTTTAATTCTAAATAAGTATAGCTTTTATTATATTTATAAATTTATTTAATATATAGTACAAAATAAAATATAGCTTTTTACTTTATTTCTTTATATAATATACTTTTATAAGTACTTAACGTGAGCTGCTTTTAGCTATTAAAATAGTACTATAATAAGATACTTAACTAGACTACAAAAACTAGCTTAAAGGAAATTATAAAAAGTAATTTCTTAGTAATTATATATGTTATTTAAATAAAGACCTTTAAGCCTAGCATAATTTAAAGTAGTTAGAAATAAACTAGTATACACTTATTTAACTCTAAAGTAGTTATCAAAAAGCTTTAAGAGTAAGAAATAGTAGATAATATATCTAAAAATACTCTTATAAAATTACTAGAGTAATTAGCTATATATTATTTTACTACACTAATCTTTTATTCCTCTAAGCTAGAGAATAGTAATGAATTAAAAAATTACTTAGTAAATAATAGTAGTTTTAGGTATTTTAATATTATATAGAAAGAATTAAGATAAGCTAAATTCTATAAAATATACCTAACTTCTTTTTATTCTGTTATTCCTAAGCCTGGTAAACCTAGCTAGGTAATTCCCAAAAATATTATTAGCCTTTTAAGTTAGATAATAAGAATTTATAGTATTATTAAAAAGTAGCTGCTGTTACTTATTATAACTAATATTAAATAAACTTTAATAGCTATTATAGCTATAGCTATTACTACTAATAGCTTTAAGCACTAGCTTAAGTTTACTTAAGTAACTAAAATAGTTAGAACAGAGCACTATAAGCACTTATAGCATATACTTAATATTAAAAAAGACTCTTTATATACTAAAGATAGCCACATAATAATTAAGAAGCATAAAGAGAATAAGATTACTAAATAAAAACAAGAACTATATAAGAAGAAAGCTAGAGAGATTAAAAGGATCTGTAATAAGTAAAAAAGACTACTCTTTACTATACACAATCACAGCAAGAAATGCTCAAAGAAATGGGCTTCTGAGAGTAATAGCTTCTGTAATATCTCTAGTTAGTAACTTGAGCCCAAGCTCTATCAAGAAATACATGATGGTACTATTAAAAAACTCGACATGAGAGGTGCTTTTACGCTAAGGCATGATATTACTAAAGAGAAGACTCCTAGCTTTAAAGTATCTCTGCTAGCTTAAGGCAAGTTTAACCCATACATTACTTTTCTACACTGTAGATAATTGGCAGTAGAGGTATCTCAGTGCTTGTAAGAGGCTTCTCAAGCGCAGGAGTCGCAGCAGGTGGATATTAAGAAGGAGGATGAGCCTGGAGATAAGTTAATGGTTAAGTCTTAGGACGACAAGAGCAGCAACGAAGGCAGTATTGAATTACTAGATGAACTAGTCCTTTAATATGCATTCTATAATATTATCTACAAACAGCCCTGCGAAAAATTATATGTATTTCCTATAGAAATGTGGGACACTCTGGTCGTGATCGTTGAGCCTAGGATGATCGCTGAGCTCGTCGGCCCGTGCTTCGCACGGGCATTTTCGCAGAAAATTTCGACAGAACCGGAAGGGCCCGAGTATCAGGTATTGGAAATTGCTGCACTAAGAGGCGTGTTGCCGCAATACTTCCGAAGCACCTCATGTTCAAACTCGCTCGTTCTTTCCCCGCAACAACTTTTATTATTACCGTGCGCGATGCCTCTTGCATACGTATCTAACATAATCAACTTATCTATAAGTTTAATAGGCTTTATTACACTTGGTATCTCCAATCGCAGATTCCTAAGAATATGTCAGGTAACGTTAGTGCAAAGTAAGGAACGGTGAAAGCGCGCCCATGTTTTAGTATTATGTAGTTCTGAACATGAGATGGCAGATCTATAGAAGGCTCAACGGTAGATTTCCTAGGAAGATTTCCCTGGGACGACTTTCTTGGGATGTCGATTGTCCCAGGACGCCAACCCCCCCGAGGCTAGTTCTCCTGGGAGGATTATCCTAGGACGCCAATTTTCCTGGGACGATTGTCCCGGGACGCTCACGTGCCTGGGAGGTTGTTCCGGGGACCCTAAGGTTCCTAGGACCCATTTTGGGCACCAGAGTACTGGGACGCCTAGGTCCTTATCCCAAAACAACGCTGCAATGATCTATAAAGCCTCCTGAACAACTATTCAACAACGAGCTAAAGGAATCCTCTATCGACGCGATTGTACGCCCAATTCAATGAAGCTTACTAAGATAGAAGAGGACGTGGTTGTTGAGTACATACTTGAGCTAGACGCACGAGGATTTTCGCCCCGGCCGCCTGATGTGAGATCTTTGTCCGTGTTCGAAACATAGGTTGCGGACCTTGCATCGAGTAGCATTATATCTGAATAGAAAGCGAGTGCGACTGCAGCTGCGATAGCGCGTCATGTGGTAGGTTTTGAGTGTGGAGTGGTTGAGTTGCAACCTGTCGGATCAGTGTATCGTACCGTCGCGAAAAAGCATCCACAAGTTGAAAACTGGTCGCTGGTAGGTGTATTCATTTCCACCGCGGGGAGCAACGGTTCTTAACCGCATCTGTAGGCTGGAGCGGTCGCGGCCGCTTCGATGGTGGTGCCCGTGGGATGAACAGGTGGCGCGTTTCCGGGATGGGTGGGGCTGGCTGGTCGGCGAGTGCGTATACCAGAGGCTGTTGGAATCGCAACCAGACGAGGCGCACGGCATGCATAGGGAGAATGAAGATTAACGTCCCTCCCTGTAGGTGGAGAAACCCACCTGGCCGAGAAATATGACGGGTACTTCAACTTTAAGCAACTTAAAATCTGTACATAGGTTAATATTTACTATAACCTTCTATAGGTTATATACTATAGCTATTCCTAGATATCTAGGGCCTCTTCTATCTAAAATCTACGTTACGTATTATTGCCTTTGCGCCTAATTTATATAGAGCCTTCTTCTATAGTAAAATAAAGTTCCTTCTCTATTAAATTCGAGATTCGATGTTGAGCGGACCATGTCACAGTGCAATTGCCACCAAGAGTCGCCACCCCTCGGCCTGATCACTCATAATGTTGCTGTGAACAGATGTTGTGAGCATCGGTCGCATGTCTTCCACATTTTAAATACCGCCTTGTGTGCTAACAAGCAGCTTCGGTCAACCAACAATCGCCCCGGATCCTGAGTGGCCGAAAGTGGCACAGCATCCAACGTTTCGCCTCGGGCGCAAACGCCGTGTTGGTGTCTCATTCACATGGCGACTACCAATTCTCGCAGCTTCTGAATAGGTGTTCAAGAAGAGTCTCAATTGTCTGTCCAGCTTAATGCATTGAGTTTTGACCGGCTCAGTCAATGTCTTGTGCGTGTGGAATGGCTTACTATGCTTCTACATCCGCGCTCCGCTACGACTAGTTGAAAACTGTAGAGAGAGAAGACTGTAGATAATATCGAGAGCTCCGTCACCAAGAATAGCAATCAAGGTCGTACTAAGTAAGTTGTGCCTGTGTCTTGCTGATATAAGATTCTGTTGGAAGACAGGCAGCAGGGCAGGTAACATAATGGATTGCATGAGCAAGAAGATGCTCAGAAGGGTGGTAAGGACTGATTAAATACACATCTCCCAAGCAGGCAGCAATACCAATGAGTCATCCAAGACCCTAGCAGAGTCATGCCAAGACGTCCGAGCAGTGGAAGCCTTGCAATGCGCCAATGTGCGCCAACAGATTCATAGATACCGGGTTTCACCACCTGACGCACGATTTTTCCTAGTTTCCACCCATTATATCTTAATAAGTACTTTAGGTAGCAAACTAAAACTTTAAGATAGAGTTAATATAATAGAGTAGAGTTAATATATGGAATAAAAAGTCTTAAATATATTACGTATTAGTACGTAAAAGTCCTGTTAAATATTTTACTATTTTTAAATAAAACTTAAATTACTTTTATAACTAATAATAATATTCTATATTTCTATTAAATAAATATCTTATTATTATATATATTTTTATTATTTAAAATAAAAATAAGAAAATTTTAATTATAATCTATAAAAATAGAGCTGTAATTACACTTTGTTAATATAACTATATTATACTAATATTAAAAGGTTAAATTTAGAACTTATACTTAAAATTATATTTTATATTTTATATTCTATTACTAATAATAGATAAAAATTTATATTTATTATATATTTATATAAAAGTGTTAAAGTTTATTTATATAAAAATAATTAAAAAAAACATTATTAAATATATAATTATAATAAATTATTTTTATACTACATTATTGTTACTATAATTTTTAGGCTTATATATACTTATATATTAGACTAAAAAATTATAATTTTTAATGCTTTATTTTTTTTTACATAAATATATATTATATCCTTAACTTTTTTATTAATTTTTAATAAGTAATATTTAAAAATATGCATATTTAATTTTAATTGTTAGTTTTATACAGTGGGTAAAGAGTTAAGGACGTATGCTCCATGGCAAGAACAAGGGCTTGGGGATAGATGGAACAAATACATGGACGATGTGTTCGAAAAAGCGAAGAAGGCCACAGACTTCATGACCTTACATCTGGGCGATCTGGACAAAGAATGGGATTCTCAAAAGAAGAAAGACGAATACAAGTCCGATCCGAAGGATGATAAGAAGAAAGATGAGAAGAAGGCGCTGGAGAAAATACACAAGGACATGCTCGCTCTTATTGACAAGACTCGTAAGGAGTGGGACAAGGTCAAAAATTGGGAGAAGCCAGCGAATTGGGTGCAGACGCCAACTGATATCACTCAAGTTGGAAATACGGCGTAAGATGCAGTGGTAGGAGTGTTGTGGAGGTGTATGGTCGGGTTTGCTTCGAAACATATTGTTGTAACATATCGTGAAGGTAGACAGTTTATTATAGATGGCGTTTGGGTTCAGGACATTTGCGCGCTGCGAGCCATTCCGCTGTGTCCGAAGTGACTCATGATTGCTTGTTTGAGTTGCGAGCTTTCTTCCACGATGCGATATTTTCTGCCCCTTGCGCTGCTTTTCATGGCTCAGCGCGAGAGTGGAATGCGACCTGGATCGTGGAAAAACATAAATTCTTCAAACATAGCGTCTCGATAGACAAGCGAGTCGCCGTAGATATCTTCTGTCCAAAGCTCTCTCAGTTCTTGTCCATGCTTATCACGCCCGATTCGCTGGAAGAGATCATGGAGCTCCGGATCCGGACGCCACTGCGCAACCATCCACCACAATTGGCGAGACGGACACAAATCGAACGGCTCAGGTCCCAACGAAGTGCCTGGAGGTAAACCCGGCTCTGCATAAGCGATGCCCCACGCCAGATCAGTGGTGTCATCCATGTCGTACTTGTCAAACTCGCTTTCGTCATCGGAGTCGTCGTTCGGGAACCAGCTCAGCGGTGACCAGATCAAAGCTTGCTTCAAAGAACGCATTCGTGTTGCGGCCTTGGCAAAGCCTTCTAGAAGAGGTCTTAGGCTGGTTTGATGGGGTGTGATTCGGAATTGAGAGTTGCCATCATTCTTGCGTTGATCACCCCATTCCTCCTGTATGGCGTCCATCTCCGCATCGAGTTCAGACATCTCGAATGGCGGGTAAAATGCATCAGTGATTTCGAACCCAATTGCATTATGGCCTTCGCCTCCTGGTCCCTGGAAATACCATTTTCCATCTGGACGTGCTATGTGAAACATGACTTCTAGTCTTTCCAAATTGGGCCAGAAAGATGCTGCATCGTTGTCTGGCCAGAACAAGCTCCCGTCAACCATGGCGCGTAGTCGCAGCTGGCGGAGATTATTGGACATAATGCGAAGGCTTGAGCTGAACGGATCCGTTTGGGCAGGGCTCACCAGGTTTGGCAGACCCTTACCCTGATGGATATCGATTGTACGAACTAGTGGGTTCAGAAAATCCATGGAAGCTCGCTTCAGTGAGCTCGGAAGCTGGACGCTGCAAGAAGTAACAGCACTCGCGAAATCGTGCCTCGCATCACGACGTGGTCCTTCCCAGTCATGCTCGTAGTGTTTTGCTGGTTCCTCTTCAGCCCATGTCGGACACCATTCGTATCCTCCGGTCTGAAAACCTAGATACTCAAGGTTTGGGAGCTTCGTTGCCAGATCGATGATGACTCGCAAATCCAACTTCGACTCTACTCCATCGAAACGATGACGGTACTCAAGCGGATAATCATGACCGTGATGATGCCATTCGGGATATTCATAGCCATGATTGTGAATTTCGAGTGAACGGACGGAAGCAATTTGTGGCAGCTCAGCTGGGTTGAGAAGGTGAACGCGCCAGCTAACGTAATGATGATGGAGACAGTCGCGGCTGGATTTCGCCTCAACCAACCTCGTGGGGCTGTATATTGAGAGTCGATACCTGCCCGCAGCGTGGTTCTCCTCGGCCTGTTCTTCGACTGACCTGAGGGTGGTGAAGAGGAACTTGATCTGGCGCGTGAAGGACTCATCCTTCTCTCGCAACTCGTCCGCATTCTCGCGACAGGACAACTCCGGCTCGTACCGATAGAAAATTGGGGAAAACCTCGGCCTAAATATCACTTCCCGTAGATATAGTAGACGGTGACCAGAGTAAAGCGCGAGAAACTTCTCGGAATTGCGTTCGTTGATGGTAAATTCCGCAAAAGCACTAGAGTACCTCTCAGCAGCATACCGAAATTTGGTCGTAAGGGTGAGGATATTCTTCAAATCATGTTTGGGCAGAAAGCTGGAGATCCTGTCGATGAGTTCCTGCGGTAGTCGATTCATGGCGGGTTGGTGTCGGAGGACTCTGGTCCAGACGTTAAAAGTAGCAGGTTAATAGGGCGAGGACCGATGCCTGATATAGATAAGCGAGGGACTATACTAAACCCGAAGAGGGAGTCCCCAGACAGAGATTACGGTTCCTAAAACAGTACCAATAATTGGGCAATTCTGTTTCACTAAGGGATGTAGGTAAGAGTGGAAATTTATGATCTCATTCATATCTTCGTACACCTTCAGAATTCTTGGAGCCTTAGTACTGCGACTTGAAGGAAATGCAAAACTTCTTTTCTTGCCAATGAAAATTTCCATTCACGCCAGTGACATCCTTCACTCTATATACTTTGGACCTCTATGATAACAGCTAGATATACAGTCCCATTTCTATATACCCAGGTAGGAGCATGGATTACTTCACCAGGCTTGCAAGGAGTGGTCTTGTATTGAAGTTGGGGCTTGAATTTTAGTATGCTACTCTTAATCTTTGGGTAGAAGCCAAGATAGCAGCGCTCCTGTTCCCTCCAATAGTTATACTACTTCTGCACCGCCTCAAAGCTACTCCCTGGCCTCACCGTTCAGAACTACTGATCTTCGTCTCCAGACCAGCGGATCCACTTTCCACAGCTGAAGCAGAACCTAATTTGGCTGATATCAATTTAGCTGTAGGTAGTCGACCCATAGCAAGTTGGGAACTCCTTTCTCCGAGTAGGGAAGAAAAGCTTCTGCCGGCGTGATTCCAAAACGAGATCGGACCCAAATACAGGAAATTGGGTAAGCAAAGTCGTGAAATCGTCCGAATCAACAAAGGTTGTTTTGCCAGGACGTAGAAGGATCTTTGAGGCGATCACCTTTCCTAGAGGCGTATCGACTTGGACGTTTGATTGGTAGTACTCCCGAACGGCAGCTGCGAATTTGAGTGTTGCATTTTTAGTCCCATTGTTTCGGTCAGCGGCCCTGTCGAACGCCTCGGCGGACGCAACGCGCAATCTCTCCACGTTGTATTTGTCGGCGACGATGCATATCTTGACGTGGGCGGTCATATGTTTCGAGGCATCACCCTTGGCCAGCTCTTCGGCGGCAGCGTTGTCGTACATCTGGGAGTAGATGTACTGAAGCATGAACTCGAACACATTGGGATCGTCATCATGAACTTCAATTACATCTTTTCGAGCTACCTATCCCAAAATTAGTGTTTAGTGTTTTTAATATTATTTGAGATCCATGGCAATATTACATGAAATCTCCGGCAAGCACTCTCAAGAACCAGCCTGACATGCTGCACAAAGCCACGCGATGTGCCTTGTACTCCTTCGCTTTGTCTTCACGTATCTGGCGTATGGTGATGTCGGAGAAGGTCTGGTCATTGAAAAAGCTAGCAGCAAAATGAGTAAGAGGTCGCCAATGTCAGTGGTGCAACAGAGCCTACCTCTTCATGGCAGCCATCTCCGTGCTCGCCATCTTTTCTCCCATTCGGAGTTGGAGTGTCGAGGTTTGTGAAAGGCAAAGGATTTTTCTTGTAAGGGACAAAATAGGTGCGATTTTGTGCGCTAGACCGTTCGCCGTTAGCTCAACTCGAATGCGTAGTTGCGGTGAATGATGGACCGTCATCAAGGCCGCCACTTCATTTGCTTTTTTTGTTGTCATCGAAATGTAGGACCGAAGCCCTATGGTAGAATACTTCATCAGGATTTGGTGAAAGTCTGAATACGTACCTCAATCCCTCAAGTCTAAGCAGTCTCTGGGATCCGAGCTTACTACGACGTTACCATGTACAGGCACAGGAATGGACCAGAAAATTGCGTCCATCATCGCTAACTATCCTGGAATGCGGGATCCTACCTGATTTACTGATTTCTCGGAATCTACGGACCTTGATATTGAAGCTGGACGACGGAATTCGTTCATAACTGCTTACAAAGTAATGTGTCTCGCTTGAGCTAAGTGGCCAACCTACACTGAAGTTGATAATTCACAGAGTGTGTGATGCTCTTATTTCGTTAGACTGCTGTCCTAGTGTCATTTGCCAGGTGAAGGAACAGAGGGCGATTAGGTATTACTGAGATTGCTGAGTTGAAATAAAGCTACCAAAAGGCTATTTATGAAGGGGATTGACACCAATATGGTGTACCTACATACCTTTCGAAATTTTCATGAGTGCGTACAGAAGTGTTGACCGTGACATTAGAAGATCCATCATAAGGGATAAGCTAGGGATATGGAATTGATAAATGCCACTTTCATATTGTGCAAAGGAGTCATGTGTTGATCCGTTCCCTGCTACCCCTTCACATGGCTTAGATCATATCTCGAATCCTCATTTCAATCAAATATCATGCGCGAATCACGGTAATTCTCTATCACAGGATCGAGCTCCTTGGATACTACGAAGTTACTGTCGCCCAACGCAGCTGCAGCGACAGCTTTCTTTATATCCGTATCTATACACCAATAAGTTCGTCAGGTACGTGATAGAAGTAATTGAGTCCACTAAATAGTGTTCCCGGCTTGAGATCTTTTGCGGTAGAACTGGAACCATTTGCAGTATCCATGGAAAGGGATTCGATGCGGTATTTGCCTGCGAGCATGTAGATACCGATATGAGTTTTAAGATATGTCTTCAGAATTTGTCTCTCATAGCTCTGTCGTGTCCTGCCCCAGGTTTGGACTCGGGAAACATACTTTTTGCAATGCGCTCTACTTCTTCAATATTATACTTGGAGATGTTACCGAGCAGTACCCATCCTCTACTGCAGCCTACATTATGATGCTGTTACGTACACTCGTTCATTATTTCCTACACTGCCTGTTTTATGGCCCGCTTGGCACTCATCCGCCTAATCACTCCTTTGTGTATTTAATCGCTAGATAGTCCCTAAATTTATGAGCAAGTCGCTTCTCAATATCCACCTACTAGCTTACAGGAGTCATAGATATATATGACTATGAATATGAAGTATCCAGGATAATCGTCCTTGATGTTGATCAGTTAACCGATGGATTCCTATCAACGAAATGATAAGATTAATGTAATCATTGCTAGTAGGTGGATATCGAAGTATAATCAGGGTTAACAATATATTTTACGATCCGACTGACCTTGAAGCCACTCTGAAGGCAATTTTTAAATAATTCACTCTACAGAGAACTTCACTGTGAGCTTTAATGATGACTTCCTCATCCACGTGTTTCACGTGTATGGCTACGTCAGCCGTCTTTTGATCTCCAATGTAGCTGCTTAAATGTCAGTGTTGCTGGACGGATGGGGCAGGGCCCTCGGAATTAGACTTACACTATCCTTGGTTCAGCGTCGTCCTGAGGCATCTTTGAAATATATCGCAATGTAAGAGAAATAACCCGAGTGGCCAAGATTCGAAGCGAAAGAGATATATTCCCTAGCACAAGATTAATTTAGCATCAGCTGACCCTTACAAACTACCGTGACCAAAGATGTTTCAAGAAGCTAGTAGCTATGTGTTTCCAAGACCTTGTCATCTGAGTGAATGATATGTCGATCTCCGCTGCATTCACGCGGTACAAACGGGCTTCAATCTCTCGAATCTATTTAGGCCTAATCACAGGGCTTTTAAACTCTTTGCCTTTTGCCTTTTCTAAAATAGGGAAGCTCAAATGTAATGGTTCCGTATTTGACGTGAAATCGCAAGCCACGACGTCACACCAACTCTAGTAGCTAAATTGTCGTATTTGGCGTTCTAAGGTCCCCAACATGCAACAGTTTTAGTATAACCATTCCCTGAAAATCCTCAGTTTCTCCGTCGGGGAGCAAGTTGCAACGGATATGCTTAAGCACAAAGTTCTGCGTAAAGACCGGATAGCGTACGAAAGCGTAGTCCGGATTATCAAGAAGAGATTTATTCTTAAGGAACCAAAACGCTATTGCACGACCCATAACGCTACCTGTCTAGATGCCGCGATTTTGGTAGAAGAAGTCGATGGTAATCTCAAGGTCATTTGGATCAATCACGTCATTCTGAATCAGATTCTAAAGGAGGTTGCGCTTTCAGAGAGTAGAGAGTGGATATGGTATAGGTTTGCTTCCTCGTAAATGGCAATTTGGGTGCGCATATGGATAGCACATGGTTTGTCGATGTAATTCGGATTGAGGAAGCGTTTGTGGACTAGTTCCTCCCGAATATTGGTCTGGAGGATATTATTGACGTCGTGAGTATCATTCTTGAAGCCATATATGCTTTATGATGAATATGAGGACCTGGGGATTTGTGGAGAGATCGAGGTATTCACGCTAATCAAGAAAGCAGGTGAGTAAGAATGGTTACAGGAGGATGGAGTAGAGAACAAACCTGATGGCCATCTGGGTACAGCATCCTCGTCACGCGATCCTGAGCAAGCTTTTCTTCGTACTGACTAGACGACTTGCTCAAACTTGCTCTCTGAACCCTTAGTTCTGTGAATACACGTTGTCTAAAAATATCGATTCGTGTCAGATTAGAGCTAAAAAAAAAAATTTCAAGAAGAATCGACGTGAATTAAATTGTTGACGTAAACTGCATGAGATGAGACGCTTATGTGTGCACGTTGACCAGGATAGGAAGCAAAGGAATTGGCAGAGCACGTCACAATTCGGCCATGGATCTGAACGGTAACATCCGAGTATACAGGTTGTCAAAGAGCATTTTGATATTACAGTGGAGTGGAGTGACAGGGCTTCGAAGTTTTCGATCAGGAAATCGTTACTTGGAGCCGCCATTGTTGGATATCGTATGGAAATGAGTCCTAACCACTGCAAGGAAGTTGTGGTGTTGATATTCGGGCGATTATGAAAAAGGAGAAGAGGAGAGTTGTTCAAGTACGTAGGGCTCGTCATCGACGTGACTATGTTTTTGGGGGAAGTAAGCTTGGTCAAAGCACTCAATCACAGGAATGAATACCCCTTTTCATCTCTACAACCAAGTGTACCTCTTCACAAACCCTTCACACAACTCTCAAAGCCCCACCCTGTCCCTATTTCCCCAATCCCCTCCACGCGTCGTCCCTCATCTATCTCCATCGTCGCCACGGCTGAATATACGAACTATTCCTCCCTCCTCCCTCCACCATTCCCTTCTCTCCACTTTCGAGCTGGGTCAGTGCAGCCCAGATCTCCGTAACAGCATCCTTCTCAGCAGGCCAAAATACCCACCAACAAGGCCACCGAAGCAATGGCGCAAGATATGGCTCTTACTACCTCGGTATCTATAGAGAGCGAGGTCAACCTAACCCTCCGCATCGCCAGGCGAGCTCATGTGCGAGTAGTATCAATGCGGCTTTGCTTTGGCCGTAGAGAATTAATTGCCGTGGGTAGTTCTATTCATATGGAGCTCAATGTCGTCCCATTGAATGCCTTCGGAGTCTGAAGAGAGATATGGTCTCAGGACTTGATCCAGAATGCTCATGTTGTATTTTTTGACGCCTCCGGGAGGGATGCAGTTTCAGACATTGCGAAGTGAGGAAGTGTTGCAGAAGAAACGGGCCGAACACGTTCGTTGTAAATAATATTCCCCGCCTTGGTTGGATCAGATGGATCTCCTCAATGGCAGCCCTGGCTTTTGATGGTGAACGACCCGCAATCCAGAGGTAGTACCGAGGGCATAGAGTGCAGTGCTGACTGCTAGGTCGATTCCAGAGTACCCTCCAGTTATTAGAAAGCTACGACCGGTTTCTCAGGTGAGGAGGTTGAAGTGAGAGGTGGGATTGGTAGAGGGTCCTTGAACGCTGATGACAATAAGCCATGCTCGAAAATTGACGGTGAAATTGGATTTTCACCAGGAATTAGAGAAATAGAATTGATTTAATGATGCTATTAAGGATGAAAGCCGCTGATAACTCTCCCTAACTTTGACCTCAGCACCAGGATCCGCTTCCCCGCCGGGCGCATCCTGTGCGAAGAATATGATACACATAACCAATGAGTTGATTAGCCACGAGCACGTAGGTACTGAAGGAATGGCATACATAAAAGCACAAACGTTACTGAACCCATTTAGGACAAGTATGATGAGCTTCCTCCTTGGGCCGTTCCTCGAATCACATGTTCATTGCGATTTCATCGTTCGCATCATGAGCTCAATCTCTCCAGAATAATTTTGACTCAAGCCATCAAATACAAGATATTTGGGGATGTCGCTTGTTTGCTTGCAGCCGTGAAGTTGCAGTTAATGGGGTTTGGCCCTGACGTCAATCCGGACCGTTCCGGTCTCTCAACGTATTAGTACCGGCAGATGATCTCAGCAAACGGTACCCCCGTCATGGCTATGCAGGGGTTGCCGATTCGCCCTGAACCCAACTGTACAATCGGCACCATTGCGGATCGACCCCACCCCGCGAACCCAACTGTCCCAGGCGCTCCACACTGCAGTGAAAATAAAGTTGCTGATCCATAACAAGCTTTCGGCGAGCCCCAGGCACGGTTTCAGAGGTTGGGAGATTTGACCGGTCTCAGTCATGTTTCCGGTCTTATTTCGTTTCGCCGAGAATAGTACCTTTGCCAACCACCGCTCTTGGAGAACTACCGTTCATACTTTATCTTGGATTTGAGACAAATTATGCGTTGATGGAGCATGGCTGGGAAACGGGGTGAAGACGTCCTGGTTTGAAATCGTATGATGGCTTTCGTAGTCTCCGAACGGGTGCCCGGATTGATTTGGGATACTGGTATGTGGTGATGGGGGGCGTTTGTATAAGTATCGACCATTATACTCATTAGAAGGAGCAGGATCTAATAAAAGCAAGCAGTGCTTCGCTGTTTTTAATTTCATTCACTGCTTTTCGCTTCTCTTTCCTCTGTGGTTCTTAATCGCAAGGCTGAGCAGTGCTTAGCCTCATCGTCGCTTCATTACTTCCTAATACCCTTACTATCTAATTTATCAATTCCTTACTCCACCATGAAGATTCTCGCAATCCTCTTTATCGCCGGCACCGCCTTCGCTTTCCCCGCGCCAACGCAAGGCACTCAGAAACCCAATTGTAGTGCACAGCAGGTCCAACAGCTCTCCGATGGGATCCAAGCCAATCTTGACATCCAGAAGCAAGAGCTTCAAGGGTTCGTATTCCTCCTTGCTTCCACTTCGTCTCCACACGTCCCTTCTCTCCCTCTGCCTTACATCGCTTCAATATCCCTTCCAATAGCGCTCATTAACCGCACTTAGCGTCCTCTCCCTTCAACAGCTTGTCCACGCGGCCAACAACTCAACTCAAAACGCCGGCAATGCGACATCCACAAACTCCTGTACCCCATCCGAAGCCCAAGCCCAAGCGGAGGGCGAATTCGTGTCGGAGCAGAAGAAAGTCTTGGATATTCAAACCAAAGGAATCCAGATCCGAGCTGAAAACCAGAAGATCGCAGCTCAGTTGAACAGCCCTGCCGCTTCAGGACTGGCGGTGGTTGCGATGGCTCAGGTGAGTATACGAAGAGAGTATGTTTAGGATATTGGCTAATACATTGCGCAGGTGCTCGAGATGATGCAGGTGCAGATGTTGAAGGGGGGTGGAAATAATGATGTGAAGTTGTTGAATATGCTGGTCAAGGAGGTTAATGATGGAACAAAACAGAATGAGATGAATAAGATGGCGGCGGAGAGCCAGCAGTGTGAGGCGAATCAGTGACGGGGTGCTAAGGTAAGGAATATGGGGCAAGGCGAGAAGATGAAAGAGGACTGCCAAATCAACTAAACAGGAAAGTCGAAAGTGGATTTTGAAATGGCGGAATAGGGCTGCAAGGGCGATGGAGAACTGTGCTGAGGCTTCTGGTGCTGGAACCGGGTGGGGAGAAGGAAGATTCACGGAGTCCAGGGAGCTCAGGGAGTTCTACAGCGTTCCGGGTGTCTTTCTGGAGGAAGTGGACGTAAGGGTGACAACATTCTTGAAATCAAATACATCTTGAGGTTGCTGGGCTTCCCCATCATTTGTGCCTTGTCATTGAAATGTAGAAAATGGGCTTTAGGAGGCCTGAAATGTGGAGCAAAGTGCTCGGATGATGGCCTTAAAAAAATAGATTGGAAATGGGAAGCCTAAAGAGCTTCATCGGGTAGTGCTAGTAACGAATTTTGTTACGCCTACTGCTGAAGCCAACTATGGTCCAAGGTGCGGAAGGGAAGAATCCCTCTGCACAGGTCTTATATTGAAGTGTGAATGGAAGAGGTTACGTATTTGGCGGGGCTACGCGACCGGGATACCGAAGCTTCAGCACAGCCCCTCAAACCTCAACCTAAACACCATCCTCTCTACCACCAACATCAATTCAGGATGGCAGGCCGCTACATCCCACCACATCTGCGCCAGAGGACTGAAGCCAGCCCAGCTGGTGGGGAGCAGACTACACCATCTCCCCGCCGAGCTTCTACTTCAAGCACCTTCGACAGCAACCTTCTCACGATGAAGGAAATTCACACGTATTTCTGGAAGGATTATGAGGGAGCTACCGATAGCAAGCATAACACGACCCTCCATGCCTCCTACGAAATTCCAGACAGCGTCTCGTGGGTTCTGTTATTCAACGGCGCAAACCCGAAGTGGGAAAGCGACAAGATTATCTTCGTCAAATCTAACTTAGCTTTGCTACCTGAAATTAAAGAGTCAGGAAAAGGTGAAGAGGCTGAGAGCAATAATCAAGAGAATGCACTTGGAATCGACAAGACAACCACAGCTCCGGAATTCCCTTACAATCCTTCTAAAGAAGGTCCGCCAGTCGATCACCCCGCTATCGCAGTCTTCGAACAGCCCCACCGTGGCCATCATTCACGATCGTTCCGATTTCTCGGCTGGTACAGGATTGCAAGGATCGACCTTCTTGAGCCGCATTCTGAAGCCCTTATCAGGATGTTGTCAAAAAAGTGGGAGATCACAGACAAGTATGGCAGTGTGAAGCACCGAAGTAGGGATGCGAAGGGCTGGCAGGAATCAATGTCACAAAAGTGGGCTGTGTTGCAGATGGAGGAGGATAAGGAGGCTATGGGGGCGAAGGGCGAGCCGAAAATTGAGCGCATCGACGAAGACGAGGAGATGATTGGACAGCATGGTGGCAAAAGTGTCAATGACATGCTCGCTGAGATGAGGCTGAAGGATGCAAAGAAAGAGGAGAAGAAGAAGATTCAAGCATCCGTGAAACAGAGTGAACCATCTTCCGAGGAGGGAGTTTTACTGGCGGGCTGATGGATTCAGGATTAACGACAGCACATAAATTAAATTACTTGGCACTTCAAAGTTCACCTCAAGGTTCACATCGGCGCCGGATGTGGAGAAGCTTGTTGAAAGGTTAGTATAACCCACATTCATTCGTCTCTGCTTCCTTGCATGTAGCTCACTCCGGGATAGATAAATGGGATGGAACGGATGAGTGAGCATCATAAGTATCACTAGTCCGGCGCGACTTCAGGTACTGAGCCTACGGGATCAGGAAAAAATGGGCAAATCAGTCACGGTACGAATGAGCCCGGCGCGACTTTAGGTACTACTTCCATGGTATTAACGGAAATGTGGGCGACCCAGCTATTGTTTACATCTAGCCACAAACAATGCATCAATCGCGACCCGCCCCACTCATCCTAACTTACCGATCACAGTTCCCATTCAATCACGCCTTCTCTCTGACATCAACACTCCCCCTCATAATCCTACTCTTAACCCCACCCCCAATCTTCTTAACAAGCTTGTCCCCTAGAGCCCCAAGACTACTCTCAAACTCCTCCTTCGTCTTCGCCTTCCAGTTCGCGCTTGCCCCCGGCACCGCCTCCTGCCCTTCAAATGCAATATACAGCACATCATGCTCACTATGCCCTTTATCCCCATTCAGATTCTCTTTCGGGAAACACAGTTCACCCAAAGAAAGAGAGGTTTCGCCTGTGCTGATACCGCCGTTTACGTCACCCCAAACGCCGTAGAAGAGGTTGTCGCCACAGACGACGGCGACGACGGAAAGTGGCTTGATGTTTGCGTCTTTGGAGGGGTCGAAAGATTTACCGCCGTTGCCCTCTGAAGGCGAATTATCATTGCCGAGGACGACGTAGGTATGGATGTGGGCATCCAGGTCTTTGATGCCGAATTTTTGGACCTGATCTTTAAACGCCGTTTGAGGTTGGTCTGAGGGATCATTGTTACATTTCCCTGCATTCCCATATTAGCTCTACTCAGTGACTTTCATATAAGTGTTCCGTTTACCTTGATCCGCATTCAATCCATCACAGTCGATATCCAAATCCGCATACCCCTTCCCATTATCCTTCAAATATACCACTCCACTCGCATTATCTTTGCAATACACGGTATCAGACTTCCCCTGGCCAGAGGAGTATGCGATGCTGATAGGGTTGGTGCATTTGCCGTTGATGTGGGAGTCATAGAAGGATTTTAGGTTTGAAGGGACCTTGCGGGCGGTGACGAGGGTGGAGGCTAGCAGCAAAGTAGTCGTGGTGGTGAAGCGCATTTTGAATGGGGAAGAGTGAGTGGATATGTGGAGTGGAATGAGATGGAAAGAGTGACGATAGTTAGAGGACTTAAAGAGAGGATGAAGGAAAGGGATGGTAAACCTATGAGGCTGAGAATCGTTACTCCCTCGATCTTTTATAAGATGCAGCTCAAGGCTGAAGACGGAATATCCCTCGTTATTAACGCCCCAATCCAGCAATCACCTATTTAGAAATCCCGTAGAAGCATGAAATTCTCCACACCTACCACTCGCCATCTCCGTAGCCATTCGTATTCGATGAGTAACAAATCCGAAACTTCGCGAGATGAACGCGGGGCCAGCTGGATGACAAGGCTCTCGTTAAAACGCACCCGAATAGGAAGGTTGCGGGGATTATGTGAGGTAGATCATCCGTTTCCCGGGGTCGTTGAAGCTCAGCTAAGCCGCGGGAAAGAGGCTTGGGAAACATTTGTCAGGAGATGGGATGAGATGGAGGTACGCGATGGGTCGGAATGATACCTAAAATGCGGAATGTAAAGGGCGATATATTTATGAGTGTTGCGATCGGAGATTGTAAACCATGTCCTGTTGGAAAGCGATTGGGGCGGAATACTGCGTGAGGATTGGAAAGCCTAGCTCCCCACCACTTTAAACAGTAAATCGCAATGGTTGATGGATATACTGAACATGCATGTAGAAATAGGTTATTGATAATCACATGATGTTCGATTGCTTCGAGAAGCGCAAAGATTCAAGGAACATTAAAGGAACGTTTGAATACGAGATTTGTTCGTCTTGAAACAAGGTGGATATACATTTGATTACTATCTACAAATAACTAAGATGCGAGGAATTTCCATTGTTTCGTTGCTCAGCCGTGATTGAATAAGTTCAAGCGACTTGGGACAATGAAGGGAGGAGAAAGTAGTTCGCCTGATGAGGCTCGCATGTTCCAATTCTGCTGGCTTTCCATCGTGGAGTAGTCGTCTCTTGTTTGGTTTGAGGTGGTTTTGCAGCAAGTGGGTGTTCCCTGGTGCTGTAAACAATCTATTCCCGGCTCCAGCGAACGTCAATTCTTTCTCAGTTGCAAATCGCTCGTCAAAGTCATTCTGATATGGCCGATCGAGAGAGGGTAAGGTTTGGCACGACGAGTGGTAGGCATCTTGAGATAATTTCGTAAGGGGACTACCCTCTTCCACCTGATCGTGAAGATGTGTCTGCACACTGTGATGGGTTGATGCTGTTGGGTTGATAGGTAGAGCATAGGATGGCGAGCTGTTTGATACTGCAGCCGGTTTTCCTCTCTTCACATCCCCGCTGGTCCCTGGTTCCTCCGCAGGTGAGAAGTTGCTGTCAGGTTGCACACCGCTGCGGGATAGAAGCTAGCCGGATGATTGGTTTGCCGGTTAAGATGGTTTAATTTCGTCAGATTCCGTCTCAACAGCCACCTGAGTTCCATCAAACGCTGCACTATGAGTCCTCGTCTGTCCCTATGCTCCACTGGTCGCTTGTGTTGTCGCATCAGCCGATCCTGGAGAAAAAGTCGGTTTCGCATCCGTATTCGAGGGAGGGTTGGCATCACCTCTAGACTTGATATTAGTAACAAGAACGTATTGATATCTCGAAACAATATAACATACCTCTCATTCTTGACGGGCGGCGCTCTAAACTCCTCCTTCATAACCTGGCCGTTCATCTCCCATCCCTCCTCAATAGGCAAGATAATAAAAAGCATCCTCGCCCATTCCGTCTCACTGCGGTTCCTCCAAGCATGCATCGTCCCCCTTTGAATAATTGTATCCCCTCTCTTTAAGTTCCTCACCTCCCCACTATCCAGCATTAGGTCAATTTCGCCTTCCAGCACAATGCCGTAGTCGAGCGTAAGTGTTCGATGCATGGGAGATACACCCCCTGGAGGAGTATCAGCATGACGGATGGCGGAGCCGTTGGGAGCTGTGAAGTATGGAGCGAGGGACTCGCAACGAGCCACGTCGGAGTCGTACGCTTTGAGGTCGGCGTTGGAAGTAAAGGAGACTGGAGTGGAAGAGGTAGTGTAGTCGAGGTGAAAGGCAGAGTTGTTAGGATACAGCCTCTTTGGCGCAGAAGGGTCGTAGGCAGGCGAAAAGATGGAGAGGCCGTTGGAGTCGTGGGCGGTGATGTAGCGGGAGTATTGAGGGAGGTTATTCGTCGGTAGAGCCATCGTTGCTGGCTCTTACTGCTTTGAAAGTCAAGGCTAGTGAGATATATCTGTTCAAGTTATCTGTGAAGTTTGATCTGATTAATGGGCCCCATCAGCCGCCCAAGGCATCTTATATCTCCGCGTCTCCCCTCCGAATTGCGCCCGAGGCTCGGAGTCGGCATTTCGTACATTGCGACAAAAGAGGGGAACATCATATTGAGTCGTGCTCCGGGCAGAGATAAAAAGTCCTGGCATTGGGGACTTCAGGACAAAATGGATTAAGGGTCTGTTCCATCGGGATCTCGATGCGGGCCCGAGACGACATAGTTCGTCCCGGGAAGGGGGGGGTTTTTTTTATCTCAACGGCGAAATTTGATCTGCGAGTTAGGAGGTGGTACGGCGGGATATACAACACAACTTACGCCCCCAACAATTCTCCGACAACCGACTTCACATTCCAACCCACTTCTAGCCTCGTCGGTCACCGTCCGTTCCCTCTCTCTGTGACTTTTAAATTTCCGACTTCTGGTGTCCCTTCTGGTGCTGTCACGCAACTTTCTCCCAAGATCTTCGTCTATCCCAGGCACGCAGGGCGCCATCTTGACAATAGGAGTCATTCGCAATTACGTGTCCATGTGCGAGCAATGCGAATAATCCGAAATGTTTTCCTGGCGAACCAGGATTAGCATATTTCTGAATGAATTTAGGGTTGACGCAAACGAGAGCTGCCTTTCCGAACTAGATGTAGCTAACTAGACAAAGGTATTCAATATTCGGTTGAAAATGGAGCGTAGATCTGGAGTGACATCTAAGATGTACTCCTGTTTGTCCCGCCGGAACGGTAAGAAAGCTGATTTGGGAGAATAGGACATACTAGGCTCTCGGGTAAGATGTGCTCTATTATGCATTGCTCCGAGATTTCATTAATTGGCTAGAATGGGTATATGGAAGCATTGAAGGTGCCTGGCATTTATTTACGAGTTTTACCAAGCGGATCAGTATTGGACCAAGAAGAAGCGACGTCTCCGAACTTAGCACGATTCGACATATCCTTTGCCTAGCTTTCCAACTCATACTAAGAAAAGCACTTGCCGAAGTACAATCCTAAGATTGTCGTTGCATGCCGCAGCCCGTGAAAGACGTAGCATTTGTGCCGTCTGCAATCAGGCGTGAATAGTCCATGACCAATAGTCGTTATTGTTAGTATCCCAGTCGGATTGTCAATGGCAGCCATAGTGACTGCACTGCAGGGGGCTGCATACCGGTCGCGACAATCAACCTAGTAAAGGTGATATCCAGGATGCTTACAGTTTGAGGTTGTCCTAGTCCAGCTTTGGGTGAAAGACTGGCTCAAGATTGTACTTTTCATGGTACCAAAACATTTCAAGCTGGGCGCCCCTTACCCTTTCTTGTTGCTTGTCAAACGAACTTCTTCATATCTAGGTATATTCGCGACCCTTTCCCGCGATAGCTAACCCACCCATTTCAGACCTGGCACTTTGGCTGCAAAGGTGATGACGAGCTTTTCAATGGCATTTTGGCATCCGTTGATGTCGTCTACAATGGACTCTACTTTTAGTAGGCGACTGAATCTCGGGGCAACTGGACGCAAACAAGGAAATTGCGGAAGATCCATCTCCATAGTGCATAGAGACTTATCTCGCCCTCTTGTCGTACGCGAACATCGAAAAATCGACAAAATACGTGGTTGGTAGAACTTTAGAACCTCCACCATTGATCGTATTTGTTCGGGGCCCTTCCAGGCGAGAGCCGCAAGTCCCTTCGGCACTAAGAAACGATGGGCAGTGCTTCTCATTCTCTTCCTTCACTCTGCATTCGCTTCCATGTAGATTTATTTGTTGAGATATAGGATTGGATTTGAGAGTGCATGAACAGACCCTCTGGTGGGCGCCGACTTTTCCGGATACCTGGCGGTCAACCTTGGCTGTGAGTCGCATGACATCGCCAAGATCTGGGGGGATTCGCGATTTGGATTTATAGGCACAGAAGGTAGTTTCCTACTCGCTCGATAGGTCCGCTTCTTGAAACTTCTTGTCCTATACTGATAGAATCGTCCAAATTGTACTCAGACTAAAAGACTCAATGGCCGCGCGACGAGATGTACGGCCTGACAGGCCCAATTGAAGACCTTTTAGGACAGGTCTGCTGCTGCAGCATTTTCTGCAGATATTCACTTATTCCCATAATGGACGATGTGACCGAATACGCGAATCGTCTTACAGTGCGGGACGCTGAAGTCACCGAGACTTATGCGTATTGGACTGCGATTAGCTTTCCGTTCAAGATAAAAAGTTCTGCCACTTGTGGAAAGACTGTGACCGACAGTTTGAAAGAGATGGCCGTCAAACTCGTGGCTGGAAAGCGCGGCTTCGGAAGCTGCTCGTGGCGGCTATGCACAACGCGTAACTGCACCAACCATTCTAGTGAGCCCAATAGCTGACACCAGTGCAAAAAACCGTCGAGTGTCGCCATATTGTGCGGCTTGAAAGCAGGAAAAAGGGACTCATGGACCGTCTCGGTCACAGCGGCGGCCAGATCCACATCCACATTGACCTTGCTAGCAGAAAACAGTAGGGGTCAGCCAGAGTACTCTCTACCTTCTAAACATCTCCTCAGTGTTACCGCGGACCTCTGCAACTCTTTAATCCAAGGCCTGGTCGGCCCTTGACTATATCTTCGCCTCCCACCAATCCGTCCAGTCATGGTCCGCCACAGCAGCGTCAAGTTGATCCGGCACCCGCAACCCCTCTACGGAATCCAGAGGCAAGTTAGCAGGTCAGCCAGTCAAGTGAGCTAACGCAACAGACGCCAGATACCCTAATCTTCTTCTGCAGCCGAGCTCCCGGCTGATTTCCCATGAACAGCTTGCTGCGGAAGTGAAGAGCATCTCCGCCGGGCTCGACATGGTTGAGAAAAAATGTATCCGCATCGACCGGGACCAAGCTGCCCGGGACGAATCAGCTCAGCCTTCCAAGCTTGGATAAGAACATTGGCAGGCTCTGATGGCACTCATCGGACGCTCCCCATGAACACCATGATTTCTTCCTTGCTACGCAACATCCGTCAGCAAGTCCTGCATTGCGTCGGCTAGCAGTAAAGTATGCTATGTTTTCCCGTATGTGGAAGTATGGGATCCATTCCTTTCTAGAATTGCTGCGGCCGCGACTGCCGGAAAGTTTAGAGTACATGCTCGCCTTTATCTATCTGGCCTACCAGATGATGACTCTCTTATACGAGACAGTGCCAGCCTTTCAGGATCCTTTGGATAGAATGCCTTGGCGACCTTGGTCGGTAGAGCATGGCCATTGAAAACAAGGACCTCCATGATCGGGAGATCTGGGCCGGCGTTGCACGCTTCTGGTATAGTAAAGCAGTTAATAAGAGCCCTTCCGTTGGTCGTCTTTATCACCATTTGGCCATTCCTGCCCAGCCAAATGCTCTCCAGCAGTTGTACTACTCTTGCAGATCTCTGACGTGCATGCAACGATTTAAAAGTGCTTGTGAATCGATTTTAACATCCTTGGATCCGTTCCTTGGTCCCGTTCCTTGGTCCCGTTCCTTGGTCAAGTGCATGCCACTTACTTGCAAACCTCGCCGATCGATGCAAGCTTTATCAAAGCCCACGGTATCCTGTTCCTAGGCAAGTCTCTAGACTTGTTCTCTGCGCCTTGCTCCGACTATCTTGGCTAGCTCGATACTTAAATTGGCCGAATCGTTGCAAAGTGGAAAGACCAAGGTGTATACGTTGCTCCGCGTCTTCGGGTAGTAACCTAACCCTACGGACGCAGTAAAAATTCCGGTCACAGTTCTTGAAATGTATTTCCAGGTGTTTTCCACACTAGTGTCGACAATCCGTCTTGCCACGGGGCAGTCGCTGCCTTCGTTGTTTTAAGTGCTCTATTTCCATTTCGGTGATTGGTCCCCAGGAGATCTACTCGTTTGGTGTGGACGACTCCTCCAGGGTTGGGGTCGGCCATTTTGGGGAAGAAACTTTCCGTGAGTATTTGGGATTTGTCTAGAGGCCATCTTGAATGGGAATCTGCTAACTTCCCCAGTAGGGAGGATAGAGCTGAGCCTAGAGGTTAAAATACGTGGCTACCTCCCCCAACCGAGGACCGCCACTTGCCACGGGGCAGGATCGTGACTGAAGAGCTAAATCGTACAAGGTCACTACGCAGGATGTCAAGACCATCGATTCTCTGCTAATACCTTGATTAAATTGACTGCAGTCCTGCTACCTTTACTGTTGTCAAACTCATTCATTTTCCATCCTTAAAATTCCGGCCCCGGCCTCGCAACTGGAACTTGAAACCTCTTCCGCCCACTAATACACCAATCTACCAGTGCCCCAATGATAACCGCGCCCACAAGCGGTCCCGCATAATTCATATTAGTACCTGTAACCGGCAGAATGGTCGGGAACGGCATCCACGTTATAATAAAAAGAATATAACACATCGCAAACAGGTTAATAGGTATACCGAGCTTTCCTAATTTAAAGGGGCCGTAGACAGGGGGGTTTGACGACATGCGCTTGAGGAAGAGGAAGAAGATCGGCAGGAAGTAGGATATGTAGAGGGCTAGCGCGGGGAGCGATATGAAAGCATTGAAGGCGGTGGTTGAGCCGATGTTTATGATAGCGAGGAGAATGATGCAGGTTCCAACCAGTGCGAGGGCGTTGAGGGGCATTTTCAGCTTAGGGTGGACCTAGAAGATGAACTCGTCAGTAAGTGTACTGGTGGGAACGCTTAGCGCCTGAGGTGGGGATGTGTTTACGTATCCGAACACGTTCGAGAACGGCAGCCCTTTATCTCTTGAGAATGCCCAAGTAAGCCGTGAAACCGATGCGAATACGTTAAAGAAGGCTATGAAGACTATGATAGCCAACATAACGACGAAGAAATTGGTGGCGTGTTTCGAGCCCGTGGCTTGATAGTATACTTCGATAATAGGGAGGAGGGTGGGTGTGTTGGCAACTTTGTCCACGTCGCCCATTGTGAAGAGGAGGCAGAGGATGAATGCGAATTGCATTACGCTGTTCATGCAGACGGAAGCAATCATGCTGTGGGGGACACGAATTTTCGCTTTTTTGACTTCGTCGCCTGTGGATTAAATTAGTCTCCTTAATGCTCTTGAACGTGCGGCGGATTAAAGGGGTTATAGGGTATGTACTCATGTGAAGAACGCCGTCGAAACCTTGAGGGCTGGTCAGTACAAAGGATACCATTAGGATTCAGAACATGCCTGCGAGTGGGAAAGTCACTGTTAACAACCCAATTCCCCATGCTACTGCAGCATTTGACCACCCGCTAACATCGTGCGTTAACGTATTAAATACGAAGTCCGGCGTGCTACGTTGTGCCAGTACCACTAAGGTAATAATTGTGATGATGAAGAAGACAACATGACAAATAGCTCCGATTGTCTCGAGGGGATTTAGAAGACGTCTAAACCAAAAATTTCCAATAAATGGCAGGATTGTAAACGCCCACATAATCAATGTTGTATGCCACCTTTCTGGGATATAGCTCGGATAGTTGAAGATTGCCAGTCCGACGACAATGTTGGAAAGAATAGCAGGGTTGGACGTGCAGCCACATGTCCATGCGAAGACCGTAATCCATCCTGATATATGTAAGCTTGGGGTGAACATTCGTTGTAGGATATTAACGTACCTTGCATTAAGCCCCAAAACTCGTTCCATCGAGGAGCAAACTTGGCGGACCATCTGTACTGTGCGCCGACAGTTGGATCCATTGATGCCATTTCTGCTAGGGATATAGCTACTATGGTCGTGCCAATACCGGCAAACAGGGTACCGTAGAACATTGATGCGGGTCCGCCATTGATAAGCGAGAATTGGAATGTCAGTGCGGTTGCTTCCCAAGAACATTGGAGGATGAAACCAAAGTTAATGGCGGATACAAGGTTGATGTATCTCTATGAACCAGTTAGTATTATTTTACCTTCCGAAAGGGTCAACGATACCTCGAGAGCTCCGCCAACACCTGGACGAATTTGCTTCTCTTTGGACTTGGGCTGTTCACCATCAATTGCTTTGTACGCTCCAGTTTTCTCGACATCAGTCATCGCAGCCATCTCAATGTGCTTGTCGTCGGGCATTGTTCAAAGCAGAAAAGGGAAATTCCAGCAGGTTGTATGTGGATAGGAGCAGTAATACCGAGGGAAAGGCGCTCTAGATAAGTGGAACAGCTTGATCCATGAAGCGGGCTAGGGAAGGTCAACGAGCCAACGACTTGCCAGCCACGTTCATGAACCGTGCAGCTTTCTGCGATATAAAGCAAAAATCCAACCAGACCGCATGCATCGGTTGTCTCACCGCCGGGACATTCCGCAAGGTCGTGTCACTGAAAGACGCCACAGACGGTGGCTGCATTCAACTCCAATTCCCAGCAATAGGAAGCCGTGCGCCTCGTACAAAGTAGTCGAACGGCTTGAACCATACGAGAACTTTGTCACCGTCAGTGCGTCGAGAGCCCTTTCCCACTTCCCCACCTCCACGCTGACATGGCAAAAAAAGCACCGTTGAACGGCTGGACCATTAGCGTGTCGGAAGCACTTCCCCGCGAGAAAAAGCATCGCTTTCTCTTGGCATAGCTGTCCCATTGGATACTTTCTCCCTCACAGGCCAGCATCATCCTAAAGGCCAAATGCAATGGAGCAAGTTATGTACTCTGTATCGCACCTTGAATCCCTCACATTCAGAGTCTTTCTTTCCTCTCCTCACCTTCTCTTGTCGTTGACTATATTTTTGCCAGGTCTTCTGTCAGCCAAATGCTGGTGTCGAGGCTTCCGCAATATGCCTAGCGACCTCGCACCGTTACACAAGCTAAATTCCGAGGACAGGGGTTCCATCATCATCATATCCGCATATTTTTGGGTGTATATTACTATAGTCATCGCAATAATCCGCTTCTCTCTCCATAAGTCAAAAGTTAAAATTCAATCTCGACGGTTTAACCTTTTTAATTGCCGCTGTAAGTCTCGAAAAGAAAAACTGGTTCGAATGAATTTCTAATAAATGAAAATTACAGCTACACGCCATAGCGAGTTTAGTCTATTATCATGTATTCCCATCAATGGTGGATTGGGACGGCACGTTAGGAACCTCAGTCCAGATGGTCTTGCACTCTACTACAAGGTCTATCGCACCAATCATGGTATCTTTGTTCAAATCGCAAGACTGACTGATTCGAGATGGCGTTCACAGGTCCATACTTTGGAGTATAAAGCTCCGATGAGCCTCGCTCAGCGAGGGGTCGTGCACGCCTCCGACCCAGATACCGCTTAGCGCTTCTTGGCCGCCTCACCGCATGAGCAGCCCAGGTTTCTGCCGACGTCTGGGTCGCTGGCTTATTGCGACGCTGATTCCCGCGTACCCGGTGCTTCCCATTGGCCCATTGGCCCTTCCGCTTCCCCCAAGCGGTATGGCGCGCCGTGGAACGTAAGGTCCGCAACGCCCTGCGCTGCACCTCCGACTATTTTACGCCGTACACCCCCCATCTCGCCGGAGAATGGATTAAAAATACCATTGAGGCCCTTACTAAGGCCTTGAGCGAGTTCTACGGTCTCCTAGCGGCCTAGAAAGTACAGTGTGGCGCCAGTCAGCCGAATAATTTAGAACGGTAGGAAGACTGAATCAGAAGAAACGAAATAACAGGTTAAAGAACTGAGAGAGTGGAGATGTTAAGGGATATAAATTCAGGAGATAATGACACAGAGACTATTACCTCATAAACAACATTTCCGTAGTAAGATAACTCAGTCAACCAAATCACTCCAACTCAATAATATCGTCTACGGAAGAATCAGAGGGCAAGCATCACCATAGACGCACCGGTCATTATCTAATCGACGAAATCTCTTTTCCCGGGGGCGAATCAGTTCGCGGATTCCTTCATTTCAAGGACACTGAATCTGTTGCACGAAACTGGCGATATCAAGGTTAGGACAGCACCTCCAGCAGTACGTGTTCGGGATCGGGTTCAAGTTCTTCCTCGGCTTAACCATTAACCTCCGTGTTTCCTTTTGCTTCGGCCCTACCTTCAGGTTCGCTATTGGCCTCAGAGAGTAGCTCTAGAGCGAACTGTTACTTCTTACAGCTCTCTACGTAATTTCTCTCGTGCTTTCTTTTCAGCCGACTTTTTTGCTTAAACCTTGGGCGCCTATGCCGGCACCCTCAGAGGCCTTACCAGAGGCCTTACGCTCAGCTGAGATAGACGCCTACCCGTCCTTAAGTCTTCCTGTCAGCCAGGCCGATGATTTAAGGATGTATATAAAGTGAGGTCGGGTTTCGATGCTAAACGAGAGCATCACGAACCGGACTTGGTATATGAACAAAACGTATCGAAATACAGAGAGCCCTCAAAGTGTCTAAGAGTTAGATCTCCCTCTGGACTAAGGATTTAAGGAGTATAACGAATTTGTGGGTAATTGTGACGTTATAACTTTACGAAGAACTGTGCATGCCGAGAGCGGAAATCATTACTAAAACAGCGAAAGTCTGCAGGGTCTCAGCTCAGAGCGTCTGCTGTAATACTGATTCACTTTATTACGCTTCACAGTACCATATTCCATCGAATATTCGTCGATGCATACCTCCGATCATGATTCCACTTTCAACAATCTGTCAACCAATGTTTGTTCGTGGCACAGTGGCTCAACCCTTTATACATTGTCGCTCAATACTTCTCCTTGAAATAGTATCCGTAGCGCGGTAAGTGTTCGTGTTGCCCCAGAGACTAAACAAACCTACAAGAATACCCTCCACTTGCGAACAACCATTGCTCGAGCGGAGGAGGAGACGTCCCTGGCCTGGGCGCAGCTACACGATCAGCCTCCAGCGTCATATGGTGTCTACGCTTTTGACGGCTCTCTTAAACTAATACCACCAAAAATATCCATGCCTTATGAAAATATTCATCAGTCTAGAGGGCGCTTTTAATTACATCAACCATGACACATTCAAGATTAGTCATCGCCTATCTACTATAGAGGCCGAATAAAATTAACGGGAGCATACGAGGCTGGTTGGAGACATCCCAAGAAAGATTCTAGCGTTACCTTCACGGCGCTCTACAACCGACACTCACGCAGATTTCTCGACAGGCGCCGTCTCCGTCGTCTCCGTCACCACGGGCATTTCAACCGCAACCTCCTTGCCATTGGCGACCTCATGCTCCCTACCAACCTCGACAGTAGCCCTTGCCAGCTAATTCGTCAATCCAACCTCCCCACGAACCTCCCTCCACTTCTCCTTCTCCTGTTAAGCCAGACCGACGGAACCAAAGAGAATGTCCATCTCTTCCAAAGAAAAGGGCCTTCATTTCAGGGGGGAAAAAAAGCCTAGATGAACGCCGCACTGCCGAAAGTTAGCAGGCCAAAGAAAATATAGGAGCTGTAGGTCATACCTCTGAGCATGTCGGGTTTTACTTGACTGACTATGAGGTTGTTCGTCCTGTATTCCACTCATCAGCTTTGTCCTATTAAGCAATCTCATTTCATCTTGATAGATCCAGGAATAGGGGCCCAGGAGTAGCCGAAGTGGATGACGAAGAGCCAGACCAAAATATTTGTGCGCCTACGTCTGCCGACGAAAGGATTGCCGATTATCCATACCAATCGCTCAACCTGATGGAAAAATCACCCAACGCATAATACAGACGGGGGAATACCGTTTGAGAGAGATTGCACCATACCCTAGTCATCAAGACCCTGAGCATCAAGGGGCTCCTGCTTCCTGGGTTGGTGCCATTCCGCTTCTGGGGTGGCTTGAACAAACTCTATCACAGCCATCAGCCTTGTCTGTCGACGATCTCGCATCAACACCAACCCTACGACATCTCAGCCTTGTCCATATATCGTATGGGATAAGCGCGGGTGTTCCCGCGGAAGGCAAGCAATCAAATGCTACATCTTGAAGCAATCCAACCACTCCAACAAACTTCTCGGTAAGGCCGCCAGAAGTACCACTCTCATTGGTCCAAGTAGACTTGATGAATGCGAAAAGCAACGAAGGACGACGTGAATTGACAGAAAAGCAATAAGGCTGACGTAAAGCTGTCAGGCAAGTCATCTTCCATCGGGTTACTCAAGTAAAACTTGCTTATGCTCGTTTCAGGCCATGATCAATGTATCCAATCACCTATACCCACGCAAACGATGCATATCCAGGCAATAAAAGATATATAAAGCAAAAGATAAACTGCGCTTGATTTTAAAGACAAAGGAGTAAATTTAAATCGGTACCAGCCTTTGCAAGCATCTACCACTTCCTCCACAACGGAGAGATCACTAAGCAAGTAAACCTTCAACAATAGAGTAAGACAAACACTTCATTGCCATTTTACACTTTAATTAATCTCATCTAGGCATCTTTAATTCTTCTCTTGGCCACTATCCTCCCCATGTTGCGTCCCAGAGTCACTATTTCTGGTCATATTCTCCCCGCCATTGTGTGTTTCGTCGCGTTCCCCATCTCTACACCAAGCCCCAATATGTGAACGATCTCCTCCACTACTCTGGTTGGGATTATGGTTACTGTTGGCGTGCCCTGAACCGTCGGCGGGCTTTGTATGGGTATTCGAAGGCGAGCCTACATTGGCCAGAATCGATGACATAGGACCGGAGGATACTGTGGAGACCCTATCAGTACATGCCCGGAATATAGAAACTCTGACTCACCTCTGGCCACTGGAGGATCAGTGAGAGGGCTATCCCCAGAGGTATGGTCAGAAATGGCTCTTCTCCATCGTGTGCGGAGGTCTGCCACGTTAACATTGGCGTTGCTCTGACGTCGTAAGTATGCTGTGAAGTCATCTCCATCCCGGCAGATACCAGGTATGCCTCCCTGGCATTTGTTCGAGTCTGTCGAGCGATGCTGGTCTTTTAAACGTTAGCAAGCGTATGCTACTACGCTTACTTACCCCACACAGTGTAAGCATCGCCTTACCTTGTGGAGACATGATAGGGTGCGGGTGGATGGGGGCCGTCAGACTGCTTCAGATGTAGTGTGTAGGTTACTACGCTGCGGCGCACAACGATATATAAGCCCTGAGGGAGCTGACCTCTTGATATCATGTAGAAGCCTTAGCACCTCCACCATAGGAGGCCCTCGAACCGCCAATAGACATATCCGCGAGAATGTCCAATGAACTGTCAGTATATGTCGGAGATAGAAAGGCTCGGATCGAGCCCACGGCCCAGCACGTGGTTCAGCTCTTCATCCGAGGCTCGAGACTGACCTATTCTGCATGGGCACACACCGGTCTTCACCGAAGACTTCCTAATGCGTATTGCGGCATTACCATCTGCGAGTAAGACACCCAATCAATCACTGTAAGATTTCGAACGGGGGATCCATATGGTCGAAGGACGCCGCCTATGTGTTGCGGACTATATTCCATAAACGGACACTCACGGTCTACAAGCAAGCCTCGGGGGGGAGGGGGCTGCATCACCAACCCAAAAGCCGTTCCATTTACTACCCAACTTTGAAATTGCTCCATACAAAACACGTCTCCTTTAGCCGGGATCGAATCTCCTCACGAGCATGGGCCCGTAATGGTGTACGCCTATAAAATAAAACAGGTCAGTTACATAGATGGAGGCGTTTCTCGACACAGTTTCCCCATTGCGATTACTACACGTTTAGGGAGACAAGAAGTTGCACACCGCCTTTCTAGGACGCGCAGGTTCGTTCATTTCAAACGTCTTCTCACTAACCAATGGCACTTGCTGCCTGAACAGATATGATGAACGAGGCATATTTTTCACAGAAAGCCTCGATGTCTTGCTTCGTTATTGTGCACGGCATGGCCTATGTCCGCTTTTCCCTGCGTAAGGTTACAACATCATCCAAAGCGGCCCATCTGCTACCACGCGCGCGCATTGTGAGCGCATAGGAAACTCAATCTTCTCTATTATTTTAGGCCCTTGGATCTGCAACAGCGCAATTGAAGGTTGACTCGAGTCAGCCCTAATTGTCGAGTTCTGTGCCACTTCAGTGCGACGTCCGCCTTCAAGGCTCGAAAGGAAAGGGCCAACCTTAATTTCGCGCAGCCAACCTGTCATAATGCTACGCCTCGCACTCTTGTCAAGAATGAGATGCATTCGTCACACGTGCGCTCACGACAATGACATGCAGTCCTCTGTGCGTTCCATATCGGCCTTCTTCGATATCGCATTGCGACTGGAAGTAGAACTCGCGTGCCCTGATTCAGCCCTGTGACCCCTTGCAGAAGACATAAATCCATTGGAGAGCATGAAAATGGCACGCTCGATTTCTAAGCGGTCGACACGCCAACATAAGAGACGATCGCGGTGGTGTTACGTCTGCAGAGCCTCTGACCGCTGGCCGTGATCGGTACGAAGAGTTTGGGTCGAGCAGCTTGTGCCTATCATCCCCTTAGACCATTCATCATGTTTATTAACTTTCTGTTCTAACCTATCATGCGCTTACCCCAAGCACGACGTCTACTTGCACGGACCACCTGACCGGTGAGGAAGCCATCGCAGCCGGTACCGTGCCGATATTAAGAATGATCCGAGATCGGAATGCCGGCCAATTGGTGGGTTTTCTACCAAAGTACCTCAAAGTGCAGATATCGGCCTCCAGAGTCGAATTTATGGGCTTGGTCAGGGTAGAGATCTGTAGGTCTCGTCGAGTATGCAGTCCTACATTTGAAATTACTGACGTTGATTCCATTGACTGGACGGGCTGTCTTTCCGACTCCAACATATTTTTCAATTTAGCTTTGTTCTACCCGCCGAGGTGGTTCACCGCCAGATGGCTTGACGCAGCCCTGTCATGAATCTCCGCAGTTCTCTAACGTGTTACCAGTCCCATGGCTATGGTATCATCCTCTCCATGTTACCTTCTTTTCTATGAAGGATGTCATCAATTTATTATTATGAACTAATAGACTGCAGGGTTTTCATGGTAGAATTATTGTTAATAAAGTACTCAAATAATGAGACAGGTGTCTGCAGTTTAGCAAATCAATTCTTTGCCTTCACGCCATCCAAATCAGAGACGGGTAGCCTTTTCTTCCCGTCTGTCAAGGTTTGGGGTCACGCCCTGAGTCGTTGACTTGCATTGTTGACGGCCCGGGGGTAGGGATGGCCAAACTTGTGGCTGCACGGCTACTGTCCGTCTGTGGAATCCCATGATGGCGGGGTTTGTATGCCCTGGACGAAGGTGGCTGCAGGGTCACACCACTCTTTCGGCTAATCGGCGAGCCCGCGAGTGGAAGAGAAGTCGTGGATCGATGTCCTGGGACTTAGAATCCCGCACGACCCAACAGTCTGGGGCTACCGACCCGCTGGCATCGTATTTAACATCGTGTTTCAAACAGTGACATAGCATTTAACCAGCTGTCGCCTCTCTGTCGAAGACGTTGTGTCGGGTAATGGTGCCCGGGCGATTGGAGCGATTCTCAACCGTCTGAGACTTTCTGTTTGGAGAGACAAAGGTGGAGGTGGTATTTGTGTTGCTCATCGGTCAGCGATGGCGTTGATACGTTGAAGCGGGGGTCTGTGGCTGAAGTCAAACGGTGCCCGAGCACCAACGATTGGGGAATGTACAAGTAATCGGCGCCGCTCATCTGGCTCGTAAGGCAGGTAACGTGGGGTTGGTTAATTTAAGGCACCCACCCCTGGGGCAGGGAATTGATTGTTTGGTTGGCGTTAATTTAATGCTCTTTGGGTGAAGGGGTAAGGGAGACATCGTACGCTGAAGAGACAAAGATGAATATATCGTGATGTAGACTAGCTAAAAGCTCTTTACGTGGTTAGAGTGGGTTGGCTTTGTGTATTGGGCGCGACCGAAAGTTCGGAACAGCGGCAGATGTTACAAGTTGCTAACTTACTAACGTAAATTATACTGGCAACAAGCCGTCCAACTGATTGTTGTAACTGTCAATCAGTTCCCTCGCTTCCGGATCGGATAGCTCGTTAGACTTAGTGGAAGTTGGTTGACTCAGTAGAGGTAGGAAGAAGCGATACGGTAAGTTGAGGTTCAACAGGATAGTATTGAACTATTTCACTTGAGGTGTGAATCTCAATTTTAGAGTAACTACGAAGAATCAAAAGTAACCGTGAGCCGTCCGACGCCTCATACTTATAGTAGATCCCCCGTGCGTACATTGTATACCAATTGGAAGTATGTTGGATACTGCCAGAGAAGATGAGGGAAGATGAGCCCATGCTTGGCATCATCTTCATCATCTGCACTCATCTTCCTTGTGCGTCGCCGTAGTAGATCACCTGACCTACTCCGGGTGCTGTTCCCTATAGAACTTGAACTTACTACGGAGCAATCCCATCCGTAAGTTCTGTCTTCGCCAATTTGCCTCAGCTTGTCGGCATCGCTTGCACATCTCTTCATACTGTGCCTTCCATAGTAACGCCTCCTCGCTTGTGTTTCCTTTTTTGTTACAGTCCGTAACATTATCCCCTTCCTCTAAGCCTTTGGCCTGAAGGTTATTCTGTTCTTCCTTTTATAGGCAGTATAAAGGCAGCTGGTCCTCCGTGCGAAAGCTGAAATCGTAAGAACCCCTTACACCTTTTTTGTTCTTTCAATTTCCTAAGGATGACTTGAGCGGAATCGTCCTTAATACAAGCTCACTATCTAGTAAAAAGGGTCTGAGAGAATATCCGTTAAATGCCGTCTCCCTATTCTTGCTGTTGTGATAACGACCATCATTATTTGGTGCATCTCTCCTCAGGGCGATGTTCTGAGTGTATTGATTAAAACGTAAAGTGCGATCTTATTATAACGCAACCTGAGTAGAATCGTCTGGATCGTGACAAAGAGCGTCTTTAGTGACAATTAGAGAAGACCTAAGATGACTTGCTGGCCTATTACTGTCATGAAGAGGAACTCCGTGCCCGTAAGCACCGGCTTTGTTGTGAGCTAGCCTAAATAGATTCTCAGGAGAAGGAGATGTTCCAGCGCGAGCTTACCTCAATTAACGAAGTTCATGTAATAGAGAAAGAAGAGTAGAGTCATTAGAATCAACCTGACACACTATAACCCGCAGTGTCTAGTGTCGGCTCTCTTTTTTTCTCAGGTTTTGAATAGAACGTCTTGTATTCTCTGTATTCCTTAGATACGTCTCTAGAGCAAGCGTTTACTGCTCCTTCCGGTAGTACTAGTTAATTAGCTCTAAACTATTCTTTAAGTTCCTAACTGGCTCCCACGTATCATTTTTAGGTCTGTAGTTCTTTTATCTAACTAAGTACTTCTACTAACGCCTAAACCGTTGGTAGTCCAAAATCCGCTGGACTTCGTACTTGGTTGTGTCTTCTTTAAGTTTAAGTCTTGTCTATAGTTTAGCGTTTTGTAGTGCTGGTTCTAGTAATAAAATATGAAAAACTAGGTAGATCCTCGTGTCCTTGGGTAGTTGTAGTTCATAATTTATAGATCCTATTTATCATTTAACCTTAAATAGTCCCAGCGTGATATGATCTAGTTTTTTTAATAATTATTTTATTTCTAAATTTTTTTATAGTAGGAAAACCTTATCCCCCTCCTTAAAGATTAGTCCCTTAATTCTAAATTTGTCTTTCTATTGCTTACTAAGGCCCCCCTTCTGGGTAATCTTTCCTACTATTTCTTAATAAAGTTATTGCAACTTCTCGACCTTTATTCTTGCTAATTCTAATATTTTGTCTAGTTTTTATGGTTCTTAATAAGCTGTAGGCTTATAACCATAATTTATAAAGAATAGTAATCTTCTAGTTATTAATAACTTTACAGAGTTGTATGTAAACTCGGCTATTAGTAGTAAGTTAATCTAATTATCTTATTATTTATTAACATATATCTGTAGGTATTGTTCTAATGTCTGGTTAGTCTATTCTGTTTATCTATTTATTTATGGATAAAATGCTGTTAAGAGGCAATGCTCAGCCTCTAGCTTTCTAATAAACATTTTCTAGAATATTAATATAAATAGTTTATCTCTATCTATTATAAATTCTCATGGCAATCCATGTCGTGTAATTAAGAGTTTAATTAGTAATATCGCCAATTCATCTGCTTTAACCTCTGTGTGTGTTGGTTTAAAATATACGTATTTTATAAGTTAGTTTACTATAACTAGTATCATGTTATACTATTAGCTTCTAAAGGTGATTATTATTAGTATTCCTGTAATAAAGTCTATTATAACTAATTTCTATAGTAGGTCTAGTAAAGGAATTAGTTACATAAGTCCATATTTCTTATGTCTTAATGCTTTATTTTTCTTGTACTTAATACATTCTAAAAGAATAGCTCTAACCTTTTTTTATATTCTAGGAATCTAAAAGTGTCTGTTAATCCATTCTATAGTTTTTTTAATTCCTTAATATCTATGCATTTCGGCTGAATGTTGGTCTTTAATAAGTTTAGTTTATAATACTTCTAGTATATAAATTATTCTTTAGTCTAAGTTCTATTATAGTTGTCTATTATTAAATTTTTGTATTTATTTCTCTTAGGTATTTTTGATAATGATTATTGTCTTAATATTTATTTATAAGCTTCCTAGAGATCCGTCTGATCTTTACTTTAATATTATATTATTAATTTCTAGTATATCTTTTATATAGTCTGCTTATTAACTGAGTGTGTTAGCCACTATATTTTCTTTTCCCACTTTATAAAATATTTAAAAGTTAAATATAGAAACTAGTTTCTATTATCTAACTTATTATTAATTTAACTTCTTTATTATTATGAATGCCGTTAGATTCTTGTGGTCTAAATATATAATAATTTAATACTTAGTTCCCTCTAAGTAATGTCTTTATTTCTTAAATACTTAAACTATTACTAATAGTTTCTTATCATGAATATTATAGTTTAACTTGGTAGTTATGAGTTTATAAGATAAGAAGTCTACTAGGTATTTATATTTATTATTTTATATCTATAGTAGGATAGCTCCTGTAGCTTTATCTAATATATTTATATATATCTCTATCTAAAGTTATAAATTAAACATCTTTAATATTAGTGGTTATTAGAATATTTTTTTAATATTATAAAAGCATCCTCTTTACGTTGTTTTTACTTAAATTATTAATTTTTTTTAAGCAATTCCGTTAAGAGTGCTGTGATTTTTAAATAGTTCTTAATAAATTATCAGCAGAAATCCGTAAATCTAAGAAAAAAATAAACTTCTTTTATATTTATTAGTATAAGCTAAGATAGTGTAAGGATTCAGGCTAATAATAGTAATTAAATATAATAAAGTAAATTTAATAAAAAGTTAACTATATATGTTATAAAGACTTAATAGCTATTTTTATTAAGTCACTAAGGTTACATAGTTACGTATAGAGTTAAAGCTAAGATAATTATTTTAGTTAATTATTTTAGACTCTAGCCTATTATATTACCCCTCTTTTTATAGACTAGGTAGGGGCTTTTTGGTAAACTATTTACCTAAAAGCCTCTATAAGCCTATTTTAAGTTCTATTTACTATAGCTTTTTCTAAAGCTTTTATTAGTAATTTATTAGTAGGAGTTTATATCTACCTTTTCACAGAAATACTATATACTTCTTTTAATAGTTTAATATTATTATATCTTCTAGCTAGCTTACTAGCTCTATAGTTATTAACGTATAGTCTTTTTATTTTATTTTATACTATAGCTAGTAGCCTTGCTCTTGTTTTATTTATATCTTAGTAATAATATCCTACACTACGTGCTCTTTATAATTATCTATTTAAATTAGTAATAACTAAAAGTCGTTTATAAACTAGCTTAGTAATAGGTTATTACTTACTAGCTATAGTCTATTTATATAAAATATTAAGTTTAGCTTTAGGGGCGTATTTAGCTTTATAGTGTATAAGCTAATTATATTTTCTATAGTATATTTAGTATTCTTCTAGTCTAGTTTCTTATTTTCTTGTCTAGTAGAGAGTTAGTTACTAAGCTTTAATTATACCTTATCTTTAACACGTAATTATAGGGCTTTATTTTAATATTAGTTTATCTATTTTTCTTACTTTTACTATACTTTAGCTATAGTTATCTGTGCTAAGTTAATATACCCCTTTAGCTTTTCTATAATTTCTCTAGTACTAGCTTTTAGGTCTTAAGCTGTTATATTATACCTAATTCTAATATTTACTTACAGCAGTTCTATATTATATTTGTGCTAGAAAAAGAATAGACTTATTTCTATTAAAATAGTATCTCTTTTCTTTACTATAATTTTAGCTATTAGGTAGAGCTTCACCTAGTTTACTTAGTCCTATATAATAAATACTTAAAAATAGGCCTTAACTATGCTATTTATCCTTTCTATTAAACTATCTATTTATAGATAAAATACTATTAATAATCGCCTTTTAATTTATAGGATTTTGTAAAGCTTAGTTTAAAACTTACTAATAAATTAGCTATTATAATTAGATATTATAGTGTTAGGAATCTAATAGTAAGTAATAACCTTACAGATAAAAGCCTATATTACTATTTTAATATCTATATTTAGAAGAGAATAGAGAGTTATGTTCTTACTTAGTCTATTAGTAATTACTAGTAAAACTATATAGCTATTACTTTCTAGTAATTTAGTTATAAAATCTATTAAGATCTCTTTCTAAATATGATTAGGAATAGGTAATAGGCGTAATAGCTTTTACTAGTAATCTTTCTATAGCTTTATATAGCTATAGATATTATAGTTTTAAATATAACACCATATATAATTTAACATCCCTGGCTAAAAGTAATCTCTTATTAATATTAGATAAGTACTCTACCGTCCTGGGTATCCTATTACTTATAATAAATAAATTTAGTAAATAATTAATATCCTTAATAGCTCTAAGTTAGGCACTTACTTCTTATTCTAATAATAAAGGGTCTTATTTTTGTTAATTGTGTACTTAGCTAGCGAAACTTTTAATTTAAGCTCTAGCAAAAATCTCTACTTCTAATTACAGAAGGCCTATACTACTCTTACGTATACTTTATTATCTAATACTATATTATACTATCTTTATTTAAGCTTGTTATAAGACTCTTAGGTATAAGACTTCTAGACTTTAGTTATACTATCTCCTATAATTATTAAAAAACTAATTTAAATAGAGAAAGCTTATACTACTTGTCTATTATTATTTAATTTAAGCTCTTCTTTTTAATATGTAACTACTAGCTTTAGTAGCTGAATTATATAGCTTTTTAGCCTTTTATTATCTTTTCTACTTAGATAATTCTGTTTGCGTTTTAATAGTATATTAGCTTATATATTTTCTTTCTTTAGCTTATATTAAATCTCTATATTATATTAGCTAAGGAATAACTACTAGCGCGTGTGTCTTTTACTTAATTTTTAAAACCTTATAAAGTACTTAAAATTCTTATAATTAGTAATAACCTAGAATTTTTTAATAGACCGTAATTCAGCATCCTATGCCTTTAGGTAATAAATAATTATAAGAAGTTCTTTATTATATATCTCGTAATTACACTTTATAGATATATTCTTTTTTAAAAAATACGTATATAAATAGAGCATGCTATTGTCGCTGTATTATAAAAGAACTTTTCTAGTTATATAATCTAAAAAGTCAGCTTCTTAAATAATCTCATAATTAGAATTAAATTAGGCTAGTACTAGTTCTGATATAAAGATTTTTTTTAGCTTATTAAATACTATCTGCTTTTTATTAGTCCATTAGAATAGTATATTATTTATAAGTCTTATAAGTAAAACAGCAATTTCTAAAAAAGACTTAATAAACTAATAATAGAAATTAGCGAATCTAAGAAAGCTTTTAACTTCTTTTATAGTTATTAGAGACTGCTACTTAGTAATTGCTTTTATTTTAATAGAATCTATTTAAATTCCTTACCTTACTTTAATAATAAACTCTAGATATTTTGTGCTCTTGGTTTTGAATTTGTATTTCTTAATATCCAGATATAAACCTACAGCACTAAGTTTTTTTAGTACTAGATTAACTTACCAGCAATACTCTTCTAGTAAGCCTAAAGAGTAGATAAGTATATTATCAAAAAAAGCTAAACAGAACTTGTTAAGATATTTCTATAGAATTTAGTTTATATACTACTAAAACATACTAAAGGCTCCTGCTAGTCTAAAAGGTATAACTAGCTATTTAAAGAGTCTAAATCTTATATAAAAGGCCGTTAGCTATTTATCTCCTTTTATAATACAAATCTTATAAAAGGCTATTAAAATATTAAGCTTAGTATATTATCTTACCTTACTAATCTAGCTAAGCGTCTTATAGATTAGGGAAAGAAAGTATTTATTCTTCTTAGAAATCTTATTAAGCGTCTAGTAGTTAACGTAAAAGTAAAGGCTTTTACTAGACTTATATATAAATAGTATTAAGACTATAACTAGGGAGTTGCTTACGCAGATAAAGCTTTTCTCTAGTAACAGTATTAACTCTTTTTATAGTACTAGTAGTTTCTCTCTTAATATATTATATAGCGGTTCTTATAGGACCTTAGGGTCCTTCCTATTAATCTTTTTAAGTTTAATATAATAGTCTATTCTATGACCTTACAGTGGTAGGAGTTTGTTTACTTTCTTTTCTAGAAACAACTTTAGGTGCTTCTGATAGGCCTTAAGAAGTAGTATTTTAGAATCTAGCTTTAGTTTAGACGCTAAGGCCTTTTAAATGTCTACTAGTAATACTATAAAGATATATATCTTACTTATTCTTTTTAATCTATTTATCTATATTGAAAAAGTAGCTGTGCTAATCTCTATTAGCTCCTACTAGCATAGTTTCTTCTCTTTCTTACTATAAACTCTTATTCTTAAAGCATGAATATAGAACGATTTCTTTGCTGGTGTAATTATAATATTATTTTAGTTTATCTAGAGCCTGCCTAAAATAAGATTAAATCTAAGCACGTTATTAATAATATATACATAGACTCATTCAGTATATTCTTTAACATTAAGGTTAATTTATATAATCTGGGTAACCTTTTTAGGTTTCCTATGTACTCTAATAATCCCCTATAGGGCTATGTTAATACGCGCTAAATAGGCTTTAGCAGTAAAAACAGAGCTCACAAGACTATAGCATAAATACCTAGTATTAATTATTATGTATGCGATATTCGTCTGGTTGATTAATAAGTATATAGTAATAAGATCTACGTTTATATATATATTTTAGAACTTCTGCTATTCTCTTTGTAATACTATCTTACCCATTTCGGCTAAGGGCTCCTGCTTGCGACTGTAAGCAAGAGCTATTCTTTCCCTAACGCTTCTTTTTCTTCTTCTTTATCTCCGTCTTCTTTGTCTCTTTCATTAGTATCTATTTATTTAGCCTTTACTAATACTATAGTAACTAGGCGTGACTAATTTGCTCTTATATATTTACACTTATTCTTTATATAGCCGGGAGAACTGTATTGATAATAGAGGCCTTGCTTATAGCGTCAGTCAAATTCCTTTTAGCTTACCTAGAGTATTCTAGATTAGTTATCCTATGGCTTTGCTGCCCCTGCATGCATAGGTATCACTTTCTAATCTATTAGTTCAGGCGTTAGTATAAATAGCATTATATAGATAGCCGTAGCAGTCCTACAGTTACTTAATATAATCTGTATAAGGTTGTTACTAACACGAATTACTTCCTGAGTGTACTCTTTGAAGCTTAGTATTGCTAAAAGGGCTGCAATATGCTTCCGGAGCTCTCCGTCTAATCCCCAGGTAAACATACTCTTTTTTACGTCTTTGTTTAGCCAATCGCTTCCTACTAGCAGCAGCTCTTTATTAAACTCTATGTAGTATTCTCTTGCTGACTTCTTCTTCTGTTTCATGCTTTACAGCTTGTCTAGAGACTTTTACCTTTAGTACTAGTCTTCAAACTAGGAGTCCATAAACGCCTATATTGCTTTAAGGGTGGCATTATTTCTTTAATTAGAGAGCTATAGGAGGACAGTTTGTGCTGCTCGTCCCTTTAAATGCTGAAAGAGATAGTCCATCTATCCTTCCTCACCGCCCATACGGTATCCGTCAAATCGTAACTTGGCCTTAGCTTAATACTTAAACGTAGGGTAAAGAGACCGTGTGCCATCAAACATAAAGAATTCAGGGAAATTGAATGGTTTGACTACTGGTTTAATTACTAGTTATGGCGTTAGCACGAAGGGAGTTGCTAGTGTCATCACTAGAACCTGTAGGGGTGGCCTTAATAGGGAATTACAACCTTCTAGTGCAGTCAGCCTCTTAGACATTACTCATAACACGTTTATAATCTCCCCGAGTGAGGTGCTGTTGCTGGCTCCATTTGCTGGAGATAGAACTTTCCCTTTATCACGCCAAGCAGGGTAGTCGTTGAGTTCAACCTCTACTTAGCTCATCACTATTTCAACAGCTGGGACTTCCAACCCTTGTGAAGCAAGTAACCGGCGTAGTTCGCGGCTGATCTGTTCGTTGTCGTATCCTGCATCAAGCAGGTTCGTCGCTCGGGCCATTAGTGCAGGTACTGAGTGGTCATTAGTGTCCATTAATGCTCGCTGTACCGCTAGATGGCTCTCCCAAATGCTGGAGAGCCTCTCGCTCTTCCACAAAGTCGATTGTACTGCCGGAGGCCTCTCGGCCTCTTACGAGAAATGGGGTTGATCAAATCCAAATATAAGGATCCAGGCCAATAATGGCAATTGGGTGTAATAGAGTGGATTTGATAAAGAGTCAACTACGTACGCTACAGAGACTTGATAGCTACCTCTACTAAGTCGCTAAGGTCACGTGGTTACGCACAGAGTTAAAGCCGAGACAACCGTCTTAGTCAACCATCCTAGGCTCTAGCCCATTACAGATAGTATATCTTTTATCTTATCTAGGTTAACTACTATCCCGTCTTAGGATATTAGGTATTCTAAGAACTTAACTTCTATCCTATAGAACACATATTTTTCTGTTTAAATATATAGTTTGTGTTTCTTAAGCTTTTAGAATACCCTTTTAGTATACTTAATATATTTTTCTAGTGTTCTATCTATATATATAAGTATATTATTAAGATATACTATTATAAATACATTTAGATATTTTCTTAGTATATAGTTAATAATTGTTTAGAATGTTGCTGGTGCATTAGTGAGTTCTATTAATATAACTAAATATTTAAATAATCTATTTCTTATTTTAAATGCTGTTATCTATTCGTATTCTTTAGCTATTTATATTTAGTAGTATTTATTCTTAATATTAAAGAGACTAAATTATTTAGCTTCTTTAAGTTTATCTATAAGTTCTAATATTATGTTATAGATAGTAATAGTAAGGTAACTATATTTAAAGAGCTAAGAAAACTAGCAATAACAGCTAATAAAACTCTAGAATAGAAATATATATTTAAGCTAGAAAGAAAGAATTGTAAGTAGATATAGGATATATTAGCACAGGCTAAAGTAAGAGCTAAAAAGTAAGAATAAAAATATAGAATTATACTAGTAGATTAGAAGCATCCATCCACATAACGCTTAGTAATTAGAGGTATTTAAAGTATTTAATACTTCTAATAACTTAAATAATTTAAATAGTATTTAATATATTAAACACTAGTATAGAATATACGCACGGAGGATCTACTATAAGTATAAGACATTAAATAATTTACAATTACTTTCAATTCTTTATAGTTACTCTAAAATTAAGACTTATATTTTAAGTAATATAGTTTAATACTATTCTGTTAAATTTTAACTTACTATATTACTTTCTTCTTATTCTTTACTAAGTTAATTAACTTCTACTAAGTTTAATAAGCTATCTAATTTAGAAGTAAGGGAACTACTAAGTGTTATATAAGTAATTATATAGCTTATTACTAGTATAATTTATATTAGTAAGTTAGTAACTTATAATATTATAACTACTACCTCAAGAAAGTAGGAAGAACTATTAGATAGAATTCTAATAACTAATTATTAAATATTTATAATAACTTACTACAAAGACAAACAAGAACTTTACTTATTAGAGAAAAGTAGTAGTGAAGAAGAAGTTATAATAAAATCTTTATCTACAACTAGAAGTATATCTAGAGAATAGAAAAGTATATAATAAGTTATCTAAAAATAAAAAGTAGCTATTATAGAGTTACGTAATACTTTAGTAAACCTATAATAATAAGTTAAAGCTAAATAATAAGCTATAGTAGTCTAAAAAGGAGAGATAGTAAAGATATAACCTTTTAAGAAATTTAATAGTAATTAAAATAAACTTAAGACTTTCATGACACTAATAGATCTCTACTATTATTTTAATTAAAAATTATTTCTAACTAACTAGGATTAGATTCTGGTAGCTGGTATAAATATAATAAGTAGAGTAATATAATAGTTTAAGCTACTAATAAGAAACTATCTAGCTAATAGAGATTTTAACCTAGGAGTAATAGAATTAGCTAACTATAATAATAATATATAATAAGTATTTAGAAACTATAAGCACTTCAAGCAGGAAATGATTATTATTTTTAGAGAAATTAATAAAAAAACTAAAGTAATCTAAAAGCTCTAATAGCTTAAGTAATAAATATTAGTAGCTAATTATACTACAGAATTTAAGTAAATCTAATTATAACTTAATTAGATAGACTAACTATTAGTTATGATATACTATAAAAAACTAAAAGACAGAATTAAGAATGAAATCTCTAGAGAAAAATGGCTAAGTACTTATTATATATTACTTTTACTTAACTATACGTTTTACGTTAGCAACTCTGTTCTAACTAATTATTTAATAAACTTTTAGCTCTTTCCATATCTAGAACAGATAGCTCTAGGTTTAATAGGATAGAGTTTACTTATCACGAGGTAAGAAGGAATAGTATAATAAATTTAACAAGATAGTTATTAAACTATTTCACTTAAGTTTAAGTCTTAACTTAGAGATAAGATCCCGATTTTAGAGGAACTACAAAGAATCCAAAATATCCCAAAGCTAGTTCATGCCTTATATTTATAGGAAATCCTCCGTGCGTACATTGTATACTTGTTGACAGTATATTAGATACTGTTCGCGTTATTCGAGATGTTTGAAGCCTTAACTTTCCTGAACACTTCTAACATCCGCGTTCCTTGGTCACATGACTACTGCTCCTAATCTGCTGGCATGGTTCCATATCTTTGTCCTCGCTTCTTAGCCCGTGCCTTGGCTTGTGCCAGTGCGTCCCGTGCTCGTTTACAGTTCTTCCTTTCAAGCTCGAACATACGTTTCCATTCCAAAGCCTCATTAGCCGTCATCGCCAGCTCCCTCAGCTCTTCAGGTGCAGTTGCCCTACTGTTACCGTCTGTAACACTATTCCCCTCCTTTAAGTCTTCGTCCCGGAAGACAGCCTCTCCTGTCTATAAGCAGTATAAAGGCAGCAGGTCTTCCGCTCTGTGTTCCAGACTGTAAGACCCTCGACTTCCTTTCCTACCTGCCCAAGCTTCTAACGATGCGTTGTCCTAAGTCAGCTCTAATACATTCTCATCACCTAGCTTCTTAGATCTGTAACGAACCCTATCACATGCCGACACCTTGTTCGAACTGTTCCCAGCGAGGCGATAACTGCCTTATGAATCTAAGCTCCGGTCATTATTCTGCCTGCAATGATTGTAATGCAAAGTGTGACCTAATTGTCTCACAACCTGAGTAGAATCGTCTTGATCATAATAAGAAAAAGCTCTGTTATTAGCTAGAAAAAGCTAAGGATGACCTGTCTGAATCTCATCGTCTTGAAGAAGAGCGCCGACTCCGTGTCCGTCGACTTCATCATGAGTTGGCACAAATGGACTCCAAAGAGAAGGAGATGTTTGATCGAGAGATATAGCCTCCATTCGTGAAGTCCAGGCTCTTGAGAAAGAAGAAGTCTATTCTTGAGGTTAAGGACCTTGCACACTGTAATCCGCAGTGTCTGGCGCCGCCTCATCTTCCTTCTCAAGTTTCAAGTAAAACGTCCTGTATTCTCCTTACTCCCTAGATACAGCTCTAGAGCAATCCTTTGTCGTTCCGTCTGGTGATACTAGTTAATCAGCTCTGAACTATTCTTTAAGTTCCTAATTAGCTCCCAAGTATTGTCTTCAGGTCTGTATCTCTTTTATTTAACTAAGTATTTCCACTAACATCCAAACTGTTAGTAGTCTAATATCTGTTGAACTTCGTACTTAGTATAATCCTCTTTGAGTTTAAGTTTTATCTGAAGTTTGGCGTTGCGTGGTGCTGGTTCTAATTTAGAGACATAAAAAACTAGGTAAATCCTTATATCCTTAGGTAGTTATAGTTCGTAATTTACAGATCCTATTTATCATTTAACCCTGAATAGTCCTAATTTAATGTGATCCAGTTTTCGTGATGGTCGTTTTATTTCTAAATTTTTCTTTCTTAAGAAAATCTTATCCCCCTCCTTAAAGGTTAGTCCCTTAACCTTAGATTTATCTTTACCTTACTTACTAAGATTGCCTTTATAGGTAATCTTCTATACAATTTCTTTATAAAGTATTTATAAATCTTTAACCTTCCTTCTTACAGATTCTAATACTTTGTCCAGTTTCTATAGTTCTCAGTAAGCCGTAGGCTCATAACCATAATTCACATAAAATAGTAATTTTCCTGTTGTTGATGACTTTACAGAGTTGTATACAAACTCAGCTATTAGTAGTAAGTTAATCTAATTATCCTATAGTTCATTAACATATATTTATAGGTATTATTCTAATGTTTGGTTTATCCATTCTGTCTATCTATCTATTTATAGGTGAAATACTGTTAAGAGACAGTACTCAGCCCCTAGTCATCTTATAAACATTTTTCAGAATATTAACGTGAACAACTTGTTTCTGTTTATAATAAATTCTTATAGTATTCTATGTTATGTAATTAGTATTTTGATTAGCAATAACGCCAATTCATCCGCTTTTATTTTCATGTGGGTTGGTTTAAAGTAAGCGTACTTTATTAGTCTATTAATAATAATCAGTATCATGTTATACTATTAGCCTGTTAAGATAGTGATTATCACTATTCCTATAATAAAGTCCATTATTACTAATTCCTATAGTCTGTTTAGTGAAGGTATTAGTTGCATGAATTCATACTCTTTATATCTTAATACTTTATTCTTTTTGTAATTAATGTACTTTAAAAGAATACTTCTAACCTTACTCTAAATTCCCAGAATTTAGAAGTGTCTGTTAATCTGCTCTATAGTCTTCTTAACTCCCTAATATCCGTACATTTTAGCTAAATGTTGGTCTTTAATTAGCTTTATCTATAATTTATTTAGTACATAGATTATTTCTTAGTCCAGATTCTAGAGTAGTCGTTTATTATTAAATTCCCTTATTTATTTTTCCTAAGTGTTTTCTATAATGACTACTGATTTAATATCTATTTATAAGCTTCCTAGAAATCTATCTTATTTTTGCTTAAGTATTATATTATATATTTTTAGTATATTTCTTATATAGTTTATTTATTAACTAAGTGCGTCAGCCGCAGTATTTTCTTTTCCTAATTTATAAAGTATTTAGAAATTAAAGATTAATAGTAACTTCTATTATCTGACCTGTTATTAATTTAACTTTTTTATTATTATAAATACTGTTAGATTTTTGTGATTTGAATATATAATAATTTAATACTTAGCTCCTTTCAAGTAATATTTCTATTTCTTAAATACTTAAACTATTACTAATAATTTCTTATTATAAATATCATAATTTAACTTAGCAGTTGTGAGTTTATGAGATAAGAAATCTACTAGGTATTTCTATTTATTATTTTATATTTATAAGAGAATAGCTTCTGTAGCTCTGTTTAATATGTCTATATATATCTCTACTTAAAGTCCTAAATTAAACATTTTTAATATTAGTGGTTCTTTGAATCTTTGCTTTAATTCCGTAAAAGCTATATTTTCTTTATTTATCTACTTAAATTATTAATCTTTCTTAAGTAATTCCGTTAAGGGTGCTGTGATTCTTAAATAGTCCTTAATAAATTACCTACAGAATCCTATAAATCTAAGAAAAGAATAAACTTCTTTTACGTTTATTAGTATAGGCTATAATAAAATATTTTTAGCTTTATCCAGGTCAACTGCTATTCCGTTTCTAGATATAATATATTCTAGAAACTTAACTTCCTTTCTGTGGAATATATACTTCCCTGTTTAAATATATAGGTTGTGTTTCTTAAGCCTCTGTAATATCTTCTTAATATGCTTAATATATTCGTCTAATATCTTATTTATATATACTAAGATATTATTAAGATATGCTAGTACAAAGACATCTAGATATTCTTTTAGAATATGATTAATAATGGCTTGAAATGTTGCTAGTGCATTAGTAAGTTCTATAGGCATAACTATATATTTATATAATCTATAGCTTATCTTAAAAGCTGTTAGCCATTCATGCCCTTTAGCTATTTATATTTAATAATATCTATTTTTAATATTAAAAAGACTAAACCACTTAGCTCCTCTAAGTTTATATATAAGTTCTAATATTAGAGATATTAGATAGCAATTCTTAACTATTATCTCATTTAATTATTAGTAATCTATATAGAGTTATAACTTTCTGTTTTTCTTTAGTATAAATAGTGCTAGTGATATAACTTTATTTTTATTTTCCTACAGGTATCTCTTTTTAATATTTATATTCAAATATTATCATAACTCCTCTTATTACTTAATAGATATTTAGTATAATAATGCTAGTTTTAGTTTCTCTCCTTCTTTAAGTATAATTTTGTAATCCTAATTCTTATATTCTAGTATTTAGTTTTCTTATTCTTTAGCAAACCATTTTCCGAATTCCTCCTAGTATTTATTTAGTATAATAAACGTGGTATCGTAAAGAGCTACTTTCTTTATCTATATTATAACTTTTATTTATTTATAGTAGTTCTTTCTAATTCCTATAGACTTTATTTTCTAATTAATTACTAGATTTTATTATGCTAGCTAGTTCTATCCTAATATAAAATCTTTACTACCTAAATTTATAATCTTAATATAGTAGTTATCTGTGTAACCTGCTGCCTTAATAGTTACATTCTCTATTTCAAAATTAATTAGATTTTTTCTAAATATTACTAGATTATTATCTACGTGTATTATTTACACAGGTTTATTAAAAACTCTAGTCACTATATAATATCTTTATATTTATTAATTTAATATTAATGTTTTACTTATCTTGCTGTTTATAAGTGCTTGTATCCAAAAGCTGTTAATATATACGTCTATATATAGCTTATTTTCGTATTTTCTTCTAAGTCGTGTGTGTAAAAGTGTTATTATCTATTTTTTAATCTTAAATTAATTCTCTAGCAGCATGGTTATTGCTTACTGGCCTCCTAGTTTTTTATTAATAGTATAGTTTTAACTATTAGCTACTTCTTTAGTATTTCCTTTTTTAGTTCATGGATAGGGTATTATTAGAGTTAATATTAGTTCTAGAGTAGAATCTTATATTTCTTTCTTATTTTTTCTCTATAATTCTAGCATTTCCATTCTAAGAAACATTCCTTAGTTATTAATTTAGTATGTAATTCTATAGCTAACTATTTATTTTAATGGTATTTAGCTTAGTAATATCAGCATTCTAACTAGTACTTATTCTAGTTTAATTATTTATATTTCTCTATCTTTAGGTCTTAAAGCTTTTTTTTAGAATCTATATAGATTAGCTCCTGTTAAGTGTTAAGTTCCTATTTTTAAGCTATCTATTTTAGTACTTTTCTTATTTTTAGTTTTTTAACTCTTATAATATAAGCTGCCTATTTATAGTCTTATCTAGTATATGTTTTTTCTTTATATATTTAGTATTTCTTTTATATAAACCTCTCAGCGGCGTTGTTATCTTATACTTATAATATTAGTAGAGTAGGCTTTTTTTCTAGTTTTTTATTTTAGTCTCATCCTAACTCAGGATATCCAACAGGATGATAATAAGTAATATAAGTCATAACTAGTATAAATTTTTATTTATAAATCTTATTTATTTATGTAGCTAGTTTTTATTTACTAAGTTTTTTATATTACTTATTCTCTACTGCCTATAGTACTTAGTGGTATTTATATATTCTATCTCTTAAAATAACCTTTTAGTACTTAGTAATATAATATTTCTCTATATAGTACTCTAATTTATAGATTCAGTATTACTTCTAGTATACTTACTATATAATTATGGTAGATATTAGCTTTTTATTTTCTATTATCTTTTAATTATTTTTTTATCTAAACTTCTAATCCTCTCTCTTGAAGGATTCTTTTTTTTATTAGATTATTTTATAAAATTAGTTAGCTTCTTCTATAGAGTCTGCTTAATATTATTATATAGTAGTTTCTTATATAATAGAAATTATATTATTAGCCTGTCCTACTAAATAGTCCTTTACCTACTAATATAGTATTTTATATTCTTATTTAAAATATGTATAGTTTCTATAGATCTAGTATTACTCTTTTTAGATTTATTATATAATAGCCTTTTTAGTTATTAGGTCTTATACTTATTTTACTTAGACTATAACTACCCTAATTTCTTTAAGTGCTTTAGTTTAGATATAAGCTAATTTAACATCTACTTTCTATTACTTATAGTCTTTAATAAAATGCTTTTTTTTTTGCATCTAAGATATGCCTTACGCGCATATTAATCTATTTATTCTTTAGTATATTTATCTTATTTTCTTTTATTAACTTATATATTCTTAATTAATATATAGTTAATTTCTATTATATTATACGTTTAAGTGTCTTTTTTATTTCTTTATAGTATATAAATTATTAGCCTAGCACGCATTTTCTTTTCTTATTTCTATTAGTATTAATAATTATTAATAGTTATTATTTGTTTAATGATTTCTAACAGTATACCAGGTTACTTTTCTCTAGAAATTTTATTTTTAATTCTATCTTTTAGTCCTTCATAGTACATCATAACTAGTAGTTAGTTTATTTAATTAAGTTATAATTAGATTTACTTAAACTCTATTATATAATTAGCTATTAAGGTGTATTATTTAAGCTATTAAAGCTTTTAAATTACCTCTATTTCTTCATTAATTTCCCTAAAGACTATAATTATTTCTTTTTTAAATACTTTATAATTCTTAAATACTTGTTATATATTATTATTATAGTTTGTGAGTCCTGCTTTCCCTAAATTAGGTTCTCTATTAGCTAGGTAGTTTCTAGTAAGTAGTTTAAACTATTTTATTATTCTTTCTAATATATTTATACTAGCTACTAGGACTTGATCCTAGTTAGTAGTAAATAATATCTAATAGAATTAATAATAGAAGTCTATAGCTACTATAAAGGTCTTAAGATTATCTTTATTTCTATTAAATTTTATAGAAGGAAATATCTTAGCTATACCTCTCTTTTAGTATTTAGCTATTTTAATTTATTATTATATATTAATTAAGGCCTTATATAGTTCTATAATAGCTGTTTCTTATTTCTAGATAACTTATTACATACTCTTAGTTTCTTCTAATGTATTTCTTATAGTAGATAAAGGTCCTACTATAACTTCTTTCTTACTACTACTTTTTTTTAACGAATAAAGTTCTTGTTCGTCCTTATAGTAGATTGTTATAGACTTATTTAGATAATATAGTATTAAAATTAATCCAACATTCTCTCCTATACTTTTAAAGTAGTAGTTATAATATTACGTGTTACTTTTACTTAACTATACGTTTTATATTAGTAACTTTACTCTAATTAATTATCTAATAGACTCTTAGCTCTTTCCGTATCTAGAACGGATAACTTTAGATTTAATAAAATAGAGTTTACTTATCATAAGGTAAGAAGAAATAGTATAATAGATTTAATAAGATAGTTATTAAACTATTTCACTTAAGTTTAAGTCTCAACTTAGAGATAAGATCCTGATTTTAGAGTAACTATAAAGAATTCAAAATATTCTAGAGCTAGTTTATGCCTTATATTTATAGAAAATCCTTCATGCGTATATTATATACTTATTAATAATATATTAAATACTATTCACGTTATTTGAGATGTTTAAAGTCTTAACTTTTCTAAACACTTCTAATATCTATATTCCTTAGTTACATGACTACTACTTCTAATCTACTAGTATAGTTTTATATCTTTATTTTTACTTCTTAGTTTGTGCCTTAGCTTGTGCTAGTATGTCTCATGCTTATTTACAGTTCTTTCTTTTAAGTTTAAATATATATTTCTATTCTAGAGTTTTATTAGCCGTTATTGCTAGCTCCCTTAACTCTTTAGATATAGTTATTTTACTATTACTATCTATAACAGTACCTTATTAGAAATTATTAAATAAGTAGTAACTATTAATAACTATTAGTACTAACAAGAATAAGAGAAAAAGGCATAAGGGAGATTAGTAATCTATATACTTAAAAGAAATAAAAAAGATAACTAAACCTATAACCTAATAGACATTAACATTAGGAAAATATCTATTAGGAACGGGTAAGAAAAGTAAGTTAAAGAATAAATAAAACACTATATATATAAAGTCTACTTAGAATACAGAAAACAGGGACATTTTATTAAGAATTATAAATAATAATAATTAGATATTAAGAAAGCTTATGTTTAGACTAAAGCGCCTAAAGAAATTAAGATTATTATAATCCAAATAAAATAAGTAAAAGATACTATAATAAAAGAGATAATTATAAGAAGAATTTAAGAAAAATAGTGCTAAATCTATAGAAGCTATATATATCTCAAATAAGAATATAAAATTCCGTATTAGTAAGTTAAGAAGTGTCTAATAAAATAATCTAGTAATATAATTACTATAATATAAGAAGTAGTAGTTTAATAACACAACACGAGAACCAAGAAAGAAATATAAAGGTTTTATAAGATTATAGAATAAGAAAGTGAACTATTTTATAAAGAAAATCAGAAATTCAGACAAAGAAAGAATTAAGAGACTATAAAGAGTAAAAAACTTATATTTATAATAATTATACAGCGTGTATGCTAGGGATATTATTAAATATATAAATTAAAATACTACTAAAGAGAATATTATATTACTAAATACTAGAAAGTTACTTTAAGAGATAGAATATATAAATACTAATAAGTACTATAGTTAGCAGGAAATTAATAATATAGAGAGCTAAATAAACAAGAATTAGCCACGTAAATAAACGAGATATATTAATAAATATCTATACTAGTTATAATTAATGCAACGTACTATCACCCCGTCAGATACCTAGAAATAAAATAAGATTAAAATAAAAAGGAAGAAGAAAACTCTTTACTAATATTATAAATACAGGATAATAACGCCGTAAACAGAATAATAAGAAAGAAATGCTAGATATATATAGTTTCTAACTATATAAGAAAAAACTATAAATAGAATAAACACGCCATACATATTAAAGGACTAAAGACAAGAAAAGTATTATAATAACTAGTAAATAAAAAAGAATTTAACTTATAATAAGAACTGGTTTATATAAATTCAGAGGACGAATTACAGAACCCAAACTCAAATAAACATAAATAACTATTATAAGATAAGTGCTAGATAGGATGCTAATAATACTAAGCTAAATACTACTAAAAAAAATAGTTAACTACAGACTCACATAAACAACTCACATATTAAGAATATTTCTTAGAATAGAAATGTTAGGATTATAGAGAATAAGCTAGAAATATATATAAAATACTTAATAAGGAAGTATGCTAACTCTAGAGATACTTAATCTATAGACTTAAAAAGAAAATACTAAAGAAATAACTGCCACTTAAGAGTTAGCTATAGATAAAAAACTAGAAAACTAATAGACTATAACTAAGCTACTAGAGAGCTAAGAACTAAAAATTAGAAATAACATATTAATTATATACATATAACTAAACTAGAGGAAATACGAAAATAAGCTATATATAAATATATATATTAATAGTAATTAGATACTAGCGCTTATAGATAGTAGAGCTAGTAAAACACTTATATTAAATAAATAAATATAAAGATACTAAATACTAACTAGAATTTTAGATAAACCTATATAAGTAAGACGTATAGACAATAGTCCGGTAGCATTTAAAAAAGATTTAATTAATTTTAAAATAAGAAATATAACTATTAGAGCAGCAGGTTACACAGATAACTACTATATTAAAATTATAAATCTAAATAGTAAGAATTTTATCTTAAGATGGGACTAGCTAGCATGATAGAACCTAACTATTAATTAGAAAAAAAAAACTATAGAAATTAGAAATAACTACCACAAATAGTAATAAACAAGAGCTATAATATAAATAAAAAAAGTAATACTTCACGATACCACGTTTATTATGCCAAATGAATATTAAGAAAAATTTAGAGAATAGTTCTTTAAGGAAGCTAAAGACTAGTTACTAGAATACTAGAACTAAGACCATAAAATCACGCTTAAAGAAGGAATAGATTTAAAACTAGAATTATTATATTAAGTACTCATACACCAACAGGAAGAATTACAGAAATTCTTGTAAAAAAATTAATAAAAAAGGTATATATAAACTAGTTAAAGTAAGATAGCATTACTAATACTCTTTATACTAAAAAAAAATAATAAATTATAGTTATATATTAACTACAGACACCTGAATAAAGCCATGGTAAAAAATTATTACCTAATACTATTAATATTAGAATTTATAGATAAACTTAGAGGAGCTAAATAGTTTAGCCTCTTTAATATTAAAAATAAATACTATTAGATATAAATAGTTAAAGAACATAAATAGATAACAGTATTTAAAATAAGATACGGACTATTTAAATACTTAGTTATACTAATAAAACTCACAAACACACTAGTAATATTCTAGATAATTATTAATTATATATTAAGGGAATACCTAGATATATTTATAATAGTATATTTTAATAATATACTTATATATATAAACGGAACGCTAAAAGAACACATTAAGTATATTAGAAAAATATTATAAAAGCTTAAAAAATATAAGTTATATATTTAGATAGAGAAATATATGTTCTACAGGACTAAAGTTAAATTCTTAGAATACTTAGTATCTTAAAATAAAATAATAGTTAACCTAGATAAAGCTAAAAATATTCTATCTTAGTCTACACTAATAAATATAAAAGAAGTTTATTTTTTTCTTAGATTTACGGGCTTTTGCTAATAATTTATTAAGAATTACTTAAAAATTATATTACTCTTAATAGAATTACTTAAAAAAGATTAATAATTTAAGTAGAAACAGCGCGAGGAGGACGCTTTTAAAATATTAAAAAAAAAATTCCAACAACTACTAATACTAAAGATGTTTAATTTATAACTTTAAATAAAAATATATATAGATATATTAAACAGAGCTATAAAAGCTATCCTGCTATAAGTATAAAATAATAAGTGTAAATATCTAGTAAACTTTCTATCTCATAAACTTATAACTACTAAATTAAACTATAATATTTATAATAAGAAATTACTAGTAATAGTTTAAGCATTTAAAAAATAGAGATACTATTTAGAAGGAACTAAGTATTAAATTATTATATATTAAGACCACAAGAACCTAACGGCATTCACAATAATAAAGAAGTTAAATTAATAATAAGTTAGATAATAGAAATTAATTTCTACGTTTAACTTTTAAATACTTTATAAATTAGAAAAAGAAAATATAGTGGTTAACACACTCAGTTAATAAGTAGACTATATAAGGGATATACTAGAAATTTATAATATAATACTAAGGTAAAGACCAGACGGATCTCTAGGAAGCTTATAAATAAATATTAAGACAATAGTCACTATCAAAAACACCTAGAAAAAATAAATAAAAAAGTTTAATAATAGATAACTATATTAGAATCTAGACTAAAGAATAATTTATGTACTAGATGTATTATAGACTAAGCTTATTAAAAATCAACACTCAGCTAAAATGCACGGATATTAGAGAATTAAAAAAACTATAGAATGAATCAACAGATATTTATAGATCCTAGGAATATAAAAAAAAGTTAGAAATATTCTTTTAGAGTGCATTAAGTGCAGAAAGAATAAAGTATTAAAATATAAGAAATATAGATTTATATAACCAATTCCTTTACTAGACCTACTATAGGAATTAGTTATAATAGACTTTATTACAGGAATACTAATAATAACTACCTTTAGAGGCTAATAGTATAATATAATACTAGTTATAGTAGACTAACTTATAAAGTATATATATTTTAAACTAACGCATATAGAAGTTAAAGCAGACGAATTAGTAACTATACTTATTAAACTATTAATAGCATGATATAGATTGCCATGAGAATTTATCACAAACAGAAACAAATTATTCACATTAATATTCTAGAAAACGTTTATAAGAAAACTAGGGGCTGAATACTGCCTCTTAACAGCATTTTACCTATAAATAGATAGATAAATAGAACGGATAAATCAGACACTAGAATAATATCTACGAATATATGTTAATAAGTAATAAGATAATTAGATTAACTTACTACTAATAGCTAAGTTTATATATAACTCTGCAAAGTCATTAACTATAGGGAAATCACTATTTTTTATAAATTATAATTATAAGCCTACGGCTTATCAAGAACCACAGATTCTAGACAAGATATTAAAATTAGTAAGAATAAAAGTTAAGAAGTTACAGTAACTTTACCAGGAAATAGTAGAAAAAATCACCTAGAAAAAAGTTCTCAGCAAACGGTAGAAAGATAAATCTAGAGTTAAGAAACCAATCTTCAAGGAGAGGGATAAGATTTTCCTATTATAAAAAAATTTAGAAATAAAACAACCATCAAGGAAACTGGATCACGTTAAGTTAGGACTATTTAAGGTTAAAAGACAAATAGGATCTATAAATTATAAACTACAACTACCTAAAGATATAAGAATTTACTTAGTTTTCCATATTTCATTACTAGAACCAGCACCACTAAACACAAAACTATAGACAAGAATCAAACTTGAAGAAGACAATACTGAGTACGAAGTCTAATGAATCTTAGGCTACCAGCAGTTTAGATGTCAGTAGAAGTATCTGGTTAGATAGAAGAATTACAGACCTAAAGATAATACGTAGGAGCTAATCAGGAACCTGAGGAATAGTTTAAAGCTAATTAACCAGTATTATTAGATAAACTAATAAGGGCTGTATCCCACAGAAAGGACGACTACAGCGCGTTCTAATTCAAACCAAAAGAAAAAGAAAGTAAAGCAGGTTAGGAGGAAGCCGGCACTGCGGGTTACGGTGTGTAAGTTTCTTAACCCTAAGAACAAGCTTCTACCTTCTTAAAAGCATGGATCTTGCGAATTAAGGCCATCTCTCGATTAAACATCTTCTTCTCTTTTGAATCTACCTTTGTAAGCTTATGATGAAGTCGACGAACGCGGGAACAACGCTCTTCCTCAAGACAACAGGACTTAGAGAGGTCATCCTCAGCTTTTTCAAGTTAACAACAGAGTTTTTCCTTATCATGGTTAAGGCAATCTTACTCTAGTTGCAAGATAATTAGGTCGCACTTCGCATTACGATTATTGCAGGCTGAGCAATGACTAGAACTTAGGTTCACAAGGCAGTCATCGCCTCGACAGGAACAGTTCAAGCAGGGTGTCGGCATGTGATAGGGTTCATTATGGATCTGAGAAGCTAAACGGCAAGCGCGTATTAGAGCAGACTCAGGGCGGCACATCATTAAGGAACTAAGCAGGGAGAAAAGGAAGTCAAGGGTCTTACAGTCTAGAACACAGGGCGGAAGACCTGCTGCCTTTATACTACTTATAGAAGGGAGAAACTATCTTCCAAGACGAAGACTTAGAAGAGGGGGATAATGTTACAGACGGTAACAGTAAGGCAACTGCACCCGAAGAGCTGAGGGAACTGGCGACAACAGCCAATGAAGCTCTAGAATAGAAACGTATGTTTGAGCTGGAAAGGAAGAACTGTAAGCGGGCACGGGACGCGTTGGCACAGGCCAAGGCAAGAGCCAAGAAGCGAGGACAAAGATACGGAACCATGCCAGTAGATTAGAAGCATCCACCCACGTGACGCTTGGCAGTTAGAGGTGTTCAAAGTGTTCAACACTTCTAACAACCTAAACAACCTGAACAGTATCCAATATACTGAACACTGGTACAGAATGTACGCACGGAGGATCTACTATAAGTATGAGGCATCAGACGGTTCATGATTACTTTCAATTCTTTATAGTTACTCTAAAATTAAGACTTACACCTTAAGTAACATAGTTTAATACTATCCTGTTGAACCTTAACTTACTATATTACTTCCTTCTTATTCTTTACTAAGTTAACTAACTTCTACTAAGTCTAATAAGCTATCTAATCCGGAAGTAAGGGAACTACTAAGTATTATATAAGTAATTAAATAGCTTATTACTAGTATAATTTACGTTAGTAAGTTAGTAACTTATAATATATTAGTAGTATAAAGTAGTAATTTTTAACTATTACTTTATTAAAATATTTATAGTTAATATATAGCTTTAACTTTCTATTTTTTTTTTATATAAAGAGCATTAGTGAAGCTATTTTACTTTAGCTAGTTTATATATATTCTTTTTATTAATTTTTTTATAAGAATTTTTATAACTCCTCTTACTGGTATATAGGTACTTGGTATAATAGTCCTAATTTCAAATCTATTCCTTCCTTAAGCGTGATTTTATGGTTTTAGTTCTAGTATTCTAGTAACTAGTTTTTAGCTTTTTTAAAGAATCATTCTCTAAATTCCTTCTAGTATTCGTTTGGTATAATAAACGTAATATTATAAAGTATTACTTTCTTTATCTATATTATAGCTCTTATTTATTTATAGTAGTCCCTTCTAATTCCTATAGACTTTATTTTCTAGTTAATTATTAGATTCTATCATACTAGCTAATTCTATCCTAAGATAAAATTTTTACTATTTAGATTTATAATTTTAATATAGTAGTTATTTGTGTAACCTGCTGCCTTAATAGTTATATTCCGTATTTTAAAATTAATTAGACTTTTTTTAAATGCTATTAGACTATTATTTATACGTCTTACTTATATAGATTTATTTAAAACTCTAGTTAGTATCTAGTATCTTTATACTTATTTATTTAATATAAATATTTTACTAGCCCTACTGTTTATAAGTGCTAGTATTTAATTACTATTAATATATATATTTATATATAGCTTGTTTTTTTGTTTCCTTTAGTTCAGTTATATATATATAAGCGTTATGTTATTTCTAATCTTTAGTTCTTAATTCTTTAATAGCTTAGTTATAGTTTATTAGTTTTCTAGTTTTTTGTCTATAGCTAACTCCTAAGTGGTAGTTATTTTTTTAGTGTTTTCTTTTTAGGTCTATAGATTAGATATTTCTAAAGTTAATATATTTCTCTATTAAGCATCTCGTGTACGTTTTTAGTTTATTTTTTATAATCCTAATATTTCTATTCTAAGAAATATTCTTAATATGTGAGTTTTTTATATGAGTCTGTAACTAATTATTTTTTTTAATAGTATTTAGTTTAGTATTATTAGCATCCTATTTAGTATTTATTCTATAATAGTTATTTATATTTGTTTGAATTTAGGTCCTATAGTTTATCTTCTAAGTTTATATAAACTAATTCTTATTATAGATTAAGCTTCTTTTTATTTACTAGTTATTATAATATTTTTCTTATCTTTAGTCCTTTAACATGTATGGTGTGTTTATTTTATTTATAGTTCTTTCTTATATAGTTAAAGACTATACATATCTAGTATTTTTTTCTTATTATTCTGTTTACGGTGTTATTATCCTGTATTTATAATATTAGTAAAAAGGTTTTTTCTTTCTTTTTTTTTTAATTCTATTCTAATTTTAAATGTCTGACGGGGTGATAGTACATTATATTAATTATAACTAGTATAAGTATCTATTTATAGATTTTATTTATCTATATAGCTAGTTTTTATTTGCTTAGTTCTTTATACTATTTATTTTCTACTAACTATAATACTTATTAGTATTTATATATTCCGTCTCTTAGAATAACTTCTTAGTGTTTAGTAATATAATATTTTCTTATATAATACTTTAATTTATATATCTAACAGTATCTCTAGCGTATATGCTGTATAATTATTATAGATATTAGCTTCTTATTTTTTATTATCTTTTAATTTTTTCTTTATCTGAATTTCTGATCTTTCTTATAAAATAGTCCACTTTCTTATTCTATAATCTTATAGAATCTTTACGTTTTTTTCTTGGTTTCCGTATTATATTATTAAGCTGTTGCTTCTTATATTATAGTAATTATATCACTAGATTATTTTACTAGATAATTCTTAACTTATTAATACAAAACGTTGTATTCTTATCTAAGATATATATAGCTTCCATATATCTAGTATTATTCTCTCTAAATTCTTTTTATAATTATTTCTTTTATTATAATATCTCTTGCTTGTTCTATTCGGACTATAGTGATCTTAATTTCCTTAAGTACCTTAGTCTAAACATAAGCTTTCTTAATATCTAATTATTATTATTTATAATTCTTAATAAAATGTTTTTATTTTCTATATCTTAAGCAGGCCTTGTGTGTATAGCGTTTTATTTATTTTTTAACTTACTTTCCTTATCCCTTTCTAATAAACGTTTATTTAATATTAATATTTATTTTATTATAAGTTTAGTTATCTTTTCTATTTCTTTTAGATATATGGATTACTGATTTTTTACATACTTTTTTCTTTTACTCTTATTAGTACTAGTAATTATTAATAGTTACTACTTATTTAATAATTTTTAGTAAAATACTTAGCCGTTTTTCTCTAGAGATCTTATCTTTAATTCTATTTTTTAATTCTTTATAATATATCATAACTAGTAGTTAGTCTGCCTAATTAAGTTGTAATTAGATTTATTTAAACTTTATTATATAGTTAGCTACTAATATTTATTACTTAAGCTATTAAAGTTTTTAGATTACTTTAGTTTCTTTATTAATTTCCCTAAAGATAATAATCATTTCCTGTTTAAAGTATTCGTAATTTTTGAAGACTTTTTATATATTACTATTATAATTAGCTAATCCTGCTATTCCTAGGTTAAAGTCTCTATTAGCTAGATAATTTCTTACTAGTAGTTTAAACTATTATATAATTTTATTTATTATGTTCATACTAGCCGCCAGGATCTGATCTTAGTTAGTTAGAAATAATTTTTAATTAAAATAATAGTAAAAGTCTATAGCTGCTATAAAAATCTTAAGTTTATTTTAATTATTATTAAATTTCTTAAAAGGCTATATTTTTACTATCTCTCCTTCTTAATTTATTTTAACTTATTATTATAGGTTTATTAAGGTATTACATAGCTTTATAATAGCTACTTTTTATTTTTAGATAACTTATTACGCACTTTTAGCACCTCCGGATATACTTCTAGTTATAAATAAAAATTCTATTATAACTTTTTCTTTACTACTACTTTTTTCTAATGAGTAAAGTTCCTATTTATTTTCGTAATAAATTATTATAAATATTTAATAATTAGTTACTAGAATCTATCTAACTGCTTCTTTTATTTTCTTGAGGTAGTAATTATAATATTATAAGTTACTAACTTATTAATATAAATTATACTAGTAATAAGCCGTTTAATTAATTATTATAACTATTAATTAGTTCCCTTACTTCCGGATTAGATAGCTTATTAGACTTAGTAGAAGTTAGTTAACTTAGTAGAGATAGAAAAAAGCAATATAATAAGTTAAGATTTAATAAAATAGTATTAAACTATTTCACTTAAGGTGTGAATCTTAATTTTAGAGTAACTATAAAGAATTAAAAGTAACTATAAGCTATTTAATGTCTTATACTTATAGTAAATCCCTTATATATATATTATATACTAATTAGAAGTATATTAGATACTGCTAGAGAAAATAAGAGAAGATAAACTTATACTTAGTATTATCTTTATTATTTACACTTATTTTTTTTATGTATTGCTGTAGTAGATTACCTGATCTACTTTAGATACTATTTCCTATAGAACTTAAACTTACTATAAAGTAATTTTATTTATAAGTTCTGTTTTTACTAATTTACTTTAGCTTATTAGTATTACTTATATATTTTTTTATATTATATCTTTTATAGTAACGCTTTCTTGCTTATGTTTTCTTTTTTATTATAGTTTATAATAGGGTTCTACTATAGTAATAGGTTTAACAGCCTTTTAGATAAGTCCTATAATAACATTAAAATTAGAGTATATTATATAGTACTAGTTTTTTCTAAAAGGTATTTTAAAACTTTCTAGCTCCGTCTACTACTACCCCACTTTATATATAGAATTAATTAATATATTAGCGGGAATAATGATACTAGTTTTATACTACTATTTATAAACAGATTTAAGCTAGCTAGAATAGAATTAAGGAATTTCTTCTACTAAACGATAAATATGTTTCTGTTGTTAATTAAGAGTGTTTTTTATTACTAAAGCTTAAGTAACACACGTAAGAAACTACATATAAAATAAGTAAAAATAAAAAAAGTTTATATAAAAAACGTTTTTTTTAATATATATACTATAGTAATTAAAGCTATAGTATTTAACTAATATTATAAAATATTTAATATATACTATAATAAGTATATATATTAAGTAATTAATAGTAGCTTTTAGTTTTAATAATAATATAAGATTTTTTTTAATACTTTACTAATTGTAATTTTTGTAACTTATTGTAATACTTAATAAATCCTAAAGTAATAATAGTAACTAGCGCATTATAGCTATAATTAACTTTAACTAAGTATTTTTTTATTAATAGAAATGTAACATTCGCTATATTAGTTAAGAAAGTATTAATAAATAGGCTCGTTAGAGGAGAAGTCGAAGTTTTTATGAGCACATATGAACAGTTTGTGGCGACCTTTGAAAAGAAAGAGTAGTTATTTAAAAATGACGATATTCTACATACCTAGATTATGCGCAAATGTTGGGAAATCGGAACCTTCTGGTACTCTTCTGCGTTGGACTGTCTAAATTGGCTATATCGCCTCTATATGTTATATACTTAGAGGATATTTGCCCCCTCGAAGATTCTGGCCTCAAATTCGATCGGACTGTGTTGGCGTACTAGACCCCTAACACGGCTGAGTTCATTGCCACGAAACTAAGAGATAAGGAAGTAGATTCTAGTCAACTCCGCGTAAGATTTGCGGCTGAACTTAATAGTGTTTAGATCGATGACGAAGCTACCGGGGAAAGGGGTAATACTGCTGTCGAGGACAATACTAATTAATAAGTAACTTGACTATAACAGGTTCGACCGGCGCAGTGGCCTCTTGATTGGGCATCACTACGAAGCCATAATCATTTTAAGAACTGCAACCCCGATGTACGGCCTACGACCTACCCGGCTTGCCTTGCGCCTCCTTAGCCTCAGCCTTTCGCTTAGTCTCAGCCTTCTCTTTGGCTTCTTTCAACGCTTGGATTTCCTGTCTCTTGTCCTGAGCTGCCGTTCCAGAACCCCATAACTCCAACGCTATTTCCCCCAACATCAGCAACATTTCACCGATGAATATTTAATCAGCGTTACTACTGGAAATTAACTAGCAACTATATGGACCCCGTATCGAGCAATATAGATACGCTACTCTAATGTTGTTGCTATGTACAGGTCTAAGTAGATAATTAATCGTAATTGCCGCCGTTATTGTAGGCGATGAGGCTCAAGTGATGGTGGCAGATGACGGGTTCCTGCAGAAAAAGGGTGCTCCCGCGAGGCGGTGTCGGTTCGGCACGGTGATGAGGGACAAAAAAGTGCTCGATTGGCTGATATGGCAGGCAAATCACCAATCTCCTCATGGTAGGATACCTCACCGCTCAGATATCATGACTGACCGCTCACCATTGCTTAATCATGAGGCGAATTTGATCATTCCGAATCACTTTCTAAACGCCAAGCCTCTGGATACTTAAACAGCCCTCCCCTCAGCTTTCCAAGACTTTCCTCATCCTCACTCTCACGCACTAAACCTTTCTATTCATCTTTGACTCTCAGTCTCTCAATTGTTCACTTTCTTTTCCTTCAACACTTGCCTTCAGAGTCTCTCTCTTCATCAACAACCTTCCGCAGCAATGTCAGTCTCCGCTACTGGTGCGGGTAGTGGTAGACCTCCTGGCCTAGAATTTGATCTACTCCATCAAGATAATGAGGTTCAGTTCGCATGGGACGCTGTCGACCGATGGCGTGAGTGTTTTCTCTGCATCGAACCGAGGGGCATGACGCCACTCCCTTCTCTCACGATGGATTCCGTGGACGGGAAATTGGGCGAAGAACACGCTGTAATTGTATAGTAGGAGACGCAATGCTGAACTATGCCATTGCTCTCGTCAGCTACCACGAGAATTGGACACGCCGGCACAGACAAGAGTGCCAGCGGCATATCGACGACTTACAGCAGGCCTATGTCACTCTCCAAAGCCAGCATGAGCCATGTTCTCACGGCAAAATACCGTTCTCTTTTATTAGCTTAATCGAACTTTTTGGGGGGAGGGGGACGGGTGTGTCCCTGAGTAACACCTCGTCTTCTCCCTATAATCGGCCCTTCCTTCGTCAGCTGTTTACGAGTCCTACGTACTATCATACGTACCCTATTACGTACTATCCACCTTTGTCGTGTATATAGATCAACTCTTTCACTCATTCAATGGATAATGGGTTGCTACATTGATTCCCTGCACTCGGTTACAGGGTGTACACGCCTATCGAGAGCAATTTGAAAGCTGGCATAAACTGGTCAAAGAGTTACGGCTGAGAAAGATGTTGATGGCGAACGTCGTGACAAAAAGGTACCGGAGAACGGCTCTACCCTCACAGGAGATCGTGCTCAAGCGAGGACAGGCAGAAGAAGTAGACGACCCAAGGTGAAGGTGTGTGACGCAGCCTCATAATGCAGTGTAAGACGAAATGCACGGCGAAGTCTTTCCATAGAGCGCCTGTCAATCGTAGATTTGCAATAGCGAGTATATAGAGTGAATTGCCTACCAAATCATATCCCAGACGAGTCCAAGGACCTCAACAACGACAGGAACCTGCCGCTGGTAAAGCGGAAGAAGGGCAAGCATAACCGAGTGACGCCGGAGAATGTCGGCCCGATTCCATTTAATGCTTGGGTGTCAGATGGAGAGTACGAGAATATCAAAGGGCTGTATCCCTGGCATGATGGGACTGTTACAGGTATCGGAAACAGCACCCTCGGCAAAGACATTGGCATCAACACATCTTCGGATTAGTCGTATCTCAGGGCCGACCTGGCTCTCCTCTGTTGGTCCAAGTAGTGGATATGCCAGTCTCACATCAATTCCAACGACATGAATATCTAGGTAAGTTTTTCATCAATATGATCCCCAGCTCGAAGTCATGGTTTTTCGGATTACTTGCCTCTTAAATCACTTGGCATGTTCAAACCCCCTCCGCTTCTCATGGTCCAAACCTATGATCTTCTTTCATGCATTACCCTCCAGCATCGTCGCAAACAATTTCTGATGTCTACTCTATTAGCAGATTCAATTTTCAAGCCATCTACAACCTGATAACCCCTTCAACGATATCTCTTGCCTCTATTCGAATTAGCGGCCACGAACGAGCAATTGACCGGCGCATGTGGGGGGTATCTCGCTTAAGCTTCAACATTATCCTACAGCAATCAATGCATTCTAGGTGGAGTATCTAGCCTGGTTTCTTGCAAATATCACATCTGGAACAATTCCGAATCTATCCAACGCCAAAAGATCACATCTATCATCAGCGGTCCCCTATGTCACTCCTGCTATTCTCATCTCTGCTTTCAAGTTCTCTCTTTGCGTCCTTGGTATCAATTACTCTTCATCTATTCCATAATTTCTGGCAATGCTCCAGAAACCTCAATAACTAGGAGCGGCAGTCTCCGCGGGTAGGGATGTTGGAAGCACCCCGCTCTGTTTCCCGGCCAGGTATACGGTTGCGAAACTCTGCGTGGGAGCAGCGTCAGCATTCGTAGCAGGTACCGGCTCGAGCGGCTCTCCAGCAAGAACGACAGCATCCGATTCACCCACAAGCTCTCTCCGTTCCTTAGTACATGTGCGGTCAGCGCACCGCACGACCTCGAGATTCTTATTCATCTTCTCATCAGTAAGCCTCCGAGACACATTCGCACCGCGAATTGCAAAACCATCATCCAATATCTCGAGAGTCGCGCGCTTGCCCCCGTTACCCCAGCTCTTGACAACCTCGTCCGCCTTGTCGATCATGTCCTGCGCTGGTTTGTCGTTGTACATGGCCTTCTGCCTGTCGAGCTTCTGTCCCGCAGTCTTGTACCAGTTGTCGTCCGTAAGGAGTACGTACCCTGGATCGTTGGGCACAATCGCCGAAGGCCAGCAAGGGTTCTCTTTCAGGCCCCAATCGTTTCCCTGGTCTGGTTTGCGGGGCCACAAGTTGTCGAACGCGATCTCGAAAACGGCGCGAGTATACTTGGCATCATAGGTCGTGGTCGTCTTTTTTCCATCTTTACCCTGACCCACCCTCTTCTTTCCACCGCCCTCCAAGTCCACCAGTTTTTTATTGATGCTGTCCTTTTCATTCTTAGTTGTGTACTGCCCGTTGCCTTCACCGCCATCATTTTTCTTGCAGAACATCCTCCAAAGAGACCCTGCACCGGTGTTGTCATGTCCGGGAATCCATCGCACAAGCTGGCCTAGGTTCTTCGCCTTCGTGTCCGGAGGCATGAAGTACGCAGGCGGCCACTCATCGCGATGGCAGTCAATCGTTGCCTTGCCATCATCACCCTTTTTGTACATGGACGGCTTGAGGTATTCCTTCCATTTCCCATTCCTGTGCTGAGATGACCAGATGTCGGTCGCGTGGCCGTGGACGCGCTCGTTGTTATCCCGGCAGGTAAATCTGCTTGCTGCGAGCTTCGGATTGTTGTGGATGGCCGAGTAGTAGTGGTAGCAGGCTTGGGGCCATTCCTTGCCCTTGCATGTCTTGGTGATTGTCGTGAGCACCGAGTGCGATTTCGTGATGCTGGTTACGCCGTTGCCGCAGCCTATAGAGATGAAGAGTTAGTGATAGGAGGACGGAGAGAGGGGAAAGTGCAACGTACCGCCGTCACGCTTTCCGAGCGTGCAGGCGTCGGTCTCGGATTTGGTGTGCCTTGACGAGTGGTCTGTGTGCTTGGGTTTGGAAGTTGGCTTTGGAGTGTGGTCAGTGTGCCTGGTGTGCTTGGTGTGCTCTGAATGATGGCCTGTTGACTTTGGATGGTGACCTTCAGTCGACTTTGAATGGTGACTTTCAGTCGACTTTGGATGGTGCCCCGTGTGCTTCGGGTCTTCCGTATGTTTTGGGTCGTCCGTGTGCTTTGGATGGTGTCCTTCCGTTGACTTCGGACGCTGCTTCGTGTGTTTTGGATCGTTCGTATGCTTTGGACCGTGGCTATCTGTTGACTTTGGGCGGTTTTCCGTATGCTTAGGGTCGTTTGTGTGCTTCGGATCATTGGTGTGCTTTGGATGGTGTTCCGTGTGTTTCGGATCATTGGTATGCTTCGGGCCTTGCGTGTGCTTGGGATCTTTTGTATGCTTTGGATGGTGTTCAGTGTGCTTCGGGTCTTGCGTATGTTTTGGAGGATTGTCGGTGTGCTTTGGAGTCTCCTTCGTCGGCTTTGGTGGGCTCTTTGTAGGTGGATCGCCCTTGTTACCACCACTCTTCTTGCAATCAGACCTCTTCTTCCTGAAGCAACCAATGCCGGGTACCACATCATCTCCAACAGAGCTGAGAGGGTCGAAGATCTTCTGGATATCGTCTGTCCATGGGCCCGATCCGCAAACAGGCTCGTACCAGTTCATGAAGCTTGCTGCTTCCAACCCATTCTCTGAAACTGTCTTGGCCGCCTCAATGGCGCCCCTCATTCCAGCGCTCACGGCCTCGCCAGGCCCTGGGATTGCGTCCAGGCCATATTCCAGCACGTTCCCAAATGTTTCGAAAAGAATGGTGCAGCCGATGGATGCAACGGCGGGCAGTGCCTTGAGGACTGTTAAAATGAGCTCGCGGGCTAGAGGAATGTGGCATATGCATCGCCCGGTATAATAGACGTTGCCATCCGGATCGATATACGTGCTTGCGGGCATTCCCGAAACCCCGTCTAAGACCTGCTGACATCCATATGACTTTTCGCTGCACTGTGGCAAGCAGAATTCCTGGAGGAGCTCGGTGCTGTCACCGTTCTCGTATACGGGACACAGTTTATGCGTTTTGTAATCACGCATGACTTGATTGAACTCTGCCTGGGTTTGGGGCTCATCATCATCTCTCTTATCGATGAGAACGGGCCCCGCCATTGCCACTGCTGGCAAGCGGGCCAAGAGCAGTGCGTGTGGTATCAAAGATTTCATTTCGAAGAGAGATTGAAGAGGACAGCGAAATGAACAAAGATGTGTACGGAACGATGGACGCAAGGAAATTCTTGAGAACGAGTGAGTGATGAAGGAGATAGAGCACACTCCATCTGAGAGGACTCTGGCTTTATATAATGAAATTTCGCCATACTCATTCCCTTTTTGTGGCCTCACGCCTGTATCCACGCCCATCTTCGGGCTCACCAAATCTCGAATATCTGGAGAATGTAGAAACCAATAACCAGTTTACCTGAACCTGGCTTCGACTCCGCCATCTTGCGAGCCGCAAGGCAATCACGGACAATTGCATTCTATAAAATTAGATGTTCGGATATAGAAGCATATGGAAGTCAATCAGAAGAGAATAACCTCACAATACTAGTAGAGTACTGGCGTCCTAACCGGAACCTAACCAGGGCCTAATCGGGGTCAATTTGGGATATTCCAAAAAAAGCCTCTTTCTAGAATATCGTCTAGTACTTTCGACGCTGTCGCCGTCGCACATGACATAATAGAGGTTAAGCGGTAAGAGTCGTCGCGAACTGTCTTCACCTTGTGTTTCTTGGCTGTGCGGCTGGACTTGTAACCAGGGTTTTGTCCGCAAACGCTTCTATATTGATATGGACTGCAACATACCAGATACGTGGAGCCAGGATACTTTTTCGAGTAGCCGATGGTTAAAGGATACCATCAGCCTGATCGACGAAATACGTCACTGGTCTCAGGCCACCAGCTGCAGCTCAAGCGTTTTAGGAAAGGTAAGCCGGCGGCTGTTTTGACCAGTCACAATTCTCCTCGGACTGAGGACTCGCTGGCTTGTGATTGGTCGAACCGACTACGCGCATCGGAAATCATCATGAATTGGTGGGCCTGAAGGCTAAAAATGAACCAGAAATGGGCTGCATATCATGTTGGTGGACATTGGGGGGCTGGATGCCGCACAAGTGTAGGGTACGCTGCCGATAGAGTTGCTAATTAAGTTATTAGGAACAACGACAAACTTGACGTCAGTTGTTTGGCACAAGAGCGCTTGCTGAAGCAGTTGTGAGGGCAAAGCCAGCAGCACGGGTAAGGCCGTATCACTGCAACCATCTACAACATATGACTCTCAAACAATCTTGAACTTCTCCATACGAACTTCTACTTCGCTTCTATTCTGATGCTTCTATTTCTGGTTGTACTCTTCCTTTTTCACGCCAAGCGCCTCTAGGGAAATCATTCAGCATTTTACTGTGCCCACTACAAACTATTACCTCGCTATTGCTTCCAAGCTTTTATCTACTTCTTCCATCGTCAAATAATATCCACTCAAAATGCTCTCTTCAGGACCGAACGATGAAAGCAGTGCTCCATATGCGCGCGACGATGTGGTTGTTGCTGCCCTTTCATCCTTCTACCAATTCCTCACAAACATGTATCTCCCCTCCGACGCCATCGCTTACCCGCCAGAAGGCGGATGGGGCGACATCTCCCCCGATTCTTTCTCCGCGCAAAAGACCGACGCTGTACTGAATCTGCTCCGCCATATTCCCTACATCCAAGGACAGATATTCGAAGGCACGACGGCGACATGCTTCAGAGGTACCGGCCCGCATGATGTTGACCCGAACAAATACATCACGCTCATTCCGCCACATGTGATTATGCTTGCTCAGCCGCAAGAGCGGAATGGGTATTACATTTTCTTTGATACGGAGAGAGGCATGTTTACACTGTGTGATTTTCAGGACGGACCGGAGCCGACGAAGTTCTCGCAGGTAAGAGTTGTTTGTTCATTCTGGATTTTGACTGTATGTAAAGAGAGAAGGAAACTGACAGCCTTGCAGGACCTTGATGAGATGGAGGGTCTGATGACGCACGAGGATGATGAGGATTTGAAGGAGTGGTGGAGAGAGTTTGAGACATATACGATCGAGGATTTTTTTGAAGAGATGAAGAGTCGATTTAGAAATCTTGATTTGGTGCGTAATACTTTTACACTGCTTACTTTTTGAAGGGTACCGCTGACTTTGTAAGATTCCGATCGAGGAAGGTCGCGTGCTCATGGCAAAGCGAGGGCCGTTTGATGGCTTGAAAGATGTCTATCGCGAGCATGGCTGGCCTTTGGAGAATTTCAAGAAGGAAGAATGCCTGAAGGAGGTACAGAAACGGTTCTCGGAGATATAGAAATTGTTCGGGCGAGGTAATGCGTCCGTTTCCTGTCTTATTTGAACTAGCATCTCTAGCTTCACCGTGTTTGATTGAATTGCGTAGGGTCCGATTGAGCTTCTTCACATTGTGCTACACAATGAACACTTTTGAAAGATTTTTCTTTCATGACTTTAATAGCGATGGGCAATGCAAAAGCGTTCTATATTTCTCTCTTCGCTTTGTTTCTGGACTACTACTCAGAGCAACAGTACTTATTTCCTCCTTTTCCCAAAACGTCGCAACTCCAACACAAGCACTAATATCGACTTCATTCAATAACCCCGTAACCATGTCTTTTCAGCCAAACATTAGTGATCTCGGAGAATTTTCGGCTCTATCAGGGGCACGTTTCGCATATTATTACGCACCAGCTGGTCCGGTTTCTCCACCTGCCATCACAAAGTCGCCCCCGAAGCTTCTTACTAACAGTCTGCGTTACCTTCTGTACTCAATCAGGGATGACGACAAGACGGTACTCAATGTTAGGGATCTACAAAATGCCCGGCTCGTTTCTCAAAGATTCAAAGAGTGCGCGGAGCCTATTTTCGATGACTTTGGAGTAGAAGAACCGATCTACGATCTTCGAAGCCGCAAAAGCATGGAAGCATTGCGCCAGCTTTCCCAGAACCCTGAATTGGCTTGTCGTATTATGAAACTGCATTTCACTTGCCGTGTGCTATCGGAGAAATTCCTAGGTGTTCTGAAAACCAAATGCGCTTGTCACCTAAAATGTAAAGGTGGCGGGTGTTATCGCAGCCCTGAAAAGTATCTGAAGCCCAGTGTATATGAACACTTACGTCGGATACGAGAGAAACAGGCTCGATGATTCCCAGAGGTTTGGACTAACATGCCCCTGAACACCTCTGGCTTGCTTGATAGGCTTGCGAATATCACCGATGGTCCCATTGATTTTCTGGTCGACTGCCTTTCTAGAATATAAAATCTTCGAGCCACTACCTACGATAACCCAGAGCTATTTAACAGGGGTGGATTAGTGTTAAACGGGTATGACTCTAATGACCGAGCCAGATGGTGGAGTGGAAGCTGGAAATATATCTTCAGGAGACTAGCTATTTAGTATCTATTGCGGCAGGCATGGTGCCAAATATCACGCGCTGAGGAACATAGGCAAGCTATTGGGGTGCTCATAGGGCTTGATATCTTCCTGAAATCGCTAGCCGAGGCCAAAGTCTCTCCAAAGGAGCTCAGTATTCTATGCTCTGGAGGGAACTTTGATGGCATCACCGTGTTCAGGCAACCCGAAGTCAGCTAAGATACCGTAATCATCATCATTTGTGTCTTCTAAGGAATACTAGAGAAAAAGGACGGTTAGAAAACGTCTTGTAGAAGAATCCTGGAAAGTCTCTATGTGGAGTGGCATAGCAAGAAAGCTTAATCTCTGATGAAAGAGATTTCTGAACGACTCCAGAGATAAAGTATGCCAAAAATAATTCCGACAGGTTACCGGGCGACTGTCAAGGTAAGTATACCCTCGCCTCGTGATCCTTTAGGGAGTCAACCTCATTGGTATTTTCTAGATATGGGCCCAGATGCACCCGTTTCGCTTCGACGACCTCTCGCAGCTCTGAAATCAAGTCGGCAGATCTCTGCTCCAAAACTCTGGCAACACGTGCTATCTGAATGGTCTGATGCCGGCTTGATTTTAGGTTCATGACAGTTTGTGAGTAGAGAGTGTGGAGATTTGCGTGTCGGAGTCGGTTCATGGAGAAGTTCTCTCGCAGGCGTCAGTTCTCGGTACGAATCCGTGCCACCTCCTGCTGGAGATGGTCTCTGTCCTGCTTCAAGCCCTGAATCTCATTTGCTAAGCCTGTACTCCTCTGGGCCATAATGCCTGTCAAACGAGCTAACAGTATTGCCGGGGCTCGGTCGGGCACGAGCTGCTTGCGTGCGTCAATATGGTGGCCTAGCCACTGGAGGTACGACGTCTTGTTCTTTTTCCAGCAACGTCTTCAGTTCTCCAATGCGCTTTCTCAATATAGCAATTGTGCTCTGGTCTTGCTTGAGCATCGAATCCTTATTGACGCTACTACAGAGACGCCTGACGTTATATGTGTAGCCGACGGCTTCTTTCAAGGCTATGTTGAGGAAAGCCTCTAGTGATGTGAGCTCTGCTTTGGTGTGTTCAGCGACAAAGACTGTCATCGGCTTGTGGCATTTCAGCTTGGCAGTCTCTTCGTAGAGTCAGTGTTGATCTTCATCTTCAGGTTTGGAAGGTCCCTCAATGTCTCGCACTAATATTGCTCGTTTTCCACCTGTAGCAGCTTCCCAAACTTCTGTTTCATTCCTTCTTGCAGGACCCGTTTACAACAGGAGGGTCGAGAGACAACGCTAGTCGGAGACTCGCAGGACTGAAGTAGCTCCTCCATCTTCTTATTTATGATCGCCTCTGAGGTGATGAGCTCCAGGTTTGCTGGTAGGGATGGTAAAATCTGGACATGCCCACGGTTGCAGTTGATTTGCTGGCATTAGAGAAAAGCAAAGTGGGGTATAAGGGATGACTTTTTGAGGTGCTGAGAAGGAGGAAAGGTGATGGTGGTGACTGTCTAGCTCAAAGTATGTCATTACTAGCACCCTTCCTTCACTTCTGTTCAGCGTGCGATTATGACTTCAGAGGTGATTGTGGTGCTAAAGAAGGTGCCTTGACCGAGGGAATGCAGATACGGTATAATATGGGGGATGAGTAGATAGGGTAATGTTCATGGTTCACTTTGGGATGTCCAAACCTTCCCGAGATCACCTTCCGTCCGGAGAACATTTGGAGTGTTGGACGTGACACTGCGTCAATCCCACTACGACGAATGACTCTCAATATTGTTGGATTCGAAGCCCGTAAGATGGATGATAACAGCATACCTTGGCTTATCTTGCTAGACCAGCTACATAACTACGCACCGAATATTCGCTTTCCAAATGTGTTCCTTGGAGAGAAGATGAAGTTTCGGTACTTGGGCATGTATAAGAAAGAAAGACTAATGCGCAAATGGACAAAATTCTCGAATCTGGAGAAAATCGTCATGGAACCCCACTATCCGCAGACTTGGCCAGAGTTCTTAAATGGGAAGCTTGGGGGGAAGGTGGAGCTGGAGCTTATTCAGGCTGATTCGCCGATGTAGACTGAAAGATTGAAGGATAAGATGAGGGCTTCGAAAGAGCAGTTGAAAGAAGCGAGGCGATTGAGAAAGATCCAACAGAATCATGCTGCACTGTCACCGAGTAGCGCTCTTTGTCACCAAGTAGTGCTCTCGCCATCTCTCACCTCTGACCCTCATGGCGTCAGCAGATTGCGTACTCTCTTACGTACCATCCACCTTGATTGTGGATATAGATCGAGTCTTCCACTCTTTCAATTGATTATGGGTTGCGACATTGATTCTGTGCACTCGGTTACATGCACGGCTCTTAGAGATTTGACAAGAAGCGAGGACTCAGCAGTGGTTAGAAAGACAGGTAAAGGGATTGCAGAGAGGGTTGGAAAGAGAGAAAGAGAAGCGGAAGATTCGCTGTCAGTGTGATGAGTGCAACGAACAAGTCCAGGTTCTTCCGGCGAGGCATGCAGAGGATATGTCGACGTGGGCTGAAATGGAGAAAGAGAGTCGTGATCGGGCGTGTCAGTGTCGAGACTGCGAATGGGTGAGGACGTACGTGTCTCCAACGGGAAAAGAGCTGAGCTGTTTTGAGGTTCATGAAAGAGCGTTGTTGGGGCCGCTGAAGCATTTTGGTAGGGTCATCTTGGCGCACGGTTCGTCGAGGGTGAGCATGGTGGAAGATATCTTTAGGGATGTTACACCGAAAAATGTGCCAAAAACACAGAAGAGCGTAGTAGAGATGTCGATGCAAAAACTTCTAAGAGAGGAGATGCCTAGCCAGTCTATCCCGACACGAGATATTGGAGAACAAGAACTGATGCTTTCCTCTCCACAATGGAGATCAGGACCTGGCATCTCAGTACATACAAAGTTGAGAAGAGAATCTAAGCGATGGTATGGGATGGTTTCAAGGGTTGATAGATCCTAGTGGCGAGCGGCGAATCTCTATAACCCACACATCACATAACCTTCTCAATTAATTTACTCTCATAGATTTGATGAGTTGAGGCTTCGATCTAGTTTATCTACCAGGCGGAAAACTCCAATCCACTCTAAGTCGAATTCCCATCCTCCCCCGCCCGTGAGGATTTGTCTCAGATCCTTCCGACCGTCGTGAACTCTCCTTCTTGAACGACCACCCTGCCTTCCTCTCCCATATTATATCCGCCGCAAACATACGGTAAACTTTGGCATACTCTTCAATTTCAGACTCCTTCGTTTCCACAAAGGCTTGGTTCTCGTAGGCGACGAAGGCAATGGCAGGACCCGTCCTACTATCTGGTTGGGCATGGTCCTTATAGTAGTAGTGGATAATATGAGTGATGTTAGTGGCGCAAAATTCTCCCGTCCGCGCATCCGTCTCACAGCGTTGGAACTGTTAGCGCGTAACAGAGTTCTGTCATACTTGTCTGCAAGCCTGTACATGGCACTGTGAGAACACATGACGACGACAGGATGTACACCCTCAGATCCTTGCCCTTCATCTTTCTCCATCAATAGCGCTCTATTGAGACAGACTTTGGTGACCTTGTCTACGTCGTACTGAATGATATAGAGGTACTTGACCATGAAGTAAACCATGTTAGGATCATCCCAATGAATGCCAATGACTTTGCAAGGGGTTTCCTATGTAATAACATGATTAGCGAAAGTTATGCGGAAAGATACCCTCTAGAACACGAACCTTGAAACCCCCTGTGAAGACTCTGTCGAACCCGACCGAATTGTTAGAGAGGATGTTCTTGTGCCCCTTGATTTCTATGGGGTACGACCCGTGGTCCCAGTTGGGATTCTCCTGGACTTGGAGGGCCAACATCTGGGAACTTCGGATTTTCGAAGTATCTAGTTACCTGTTAAGAATTGTGGACGCTAATGTGGTAGTTACAGACCTACTTGCTGAAATCGAAACCATGGCTACGATTAGCCTGAGGTGCTTTGGCCTCCCAGGGCTCAGCTTTGGTCTTCTTGACACTGGCGTTCACCATCCTGGGGGCTAGGGCAATTGAATGCCCTCGTACACGCATCTTTAAAGGCATATGAATGATTTAAATGGCTTTAGTTCTTGTACAGGCTGTCGTCGGGTGGTTACTTAGTTGAGGTTCCGGCATGAGCAAATGGTTGCGCCTAGGGCAGAGGGTCTGCAGAGGAATCTATATATAGGAGCTGGAGTGGAGAAACCTACACCAAAAAAAAAATGGCTTTCTAGTGACCAGAACCAAGCGATTCGGCGACTAGTTTCCGCGGACAAGGTCGATTCACGGCGCAGAATGCTGTTTTCATCAATCCTCCAAATCAATGTAAACGATCGACTGGAAAGATATTGCCATTTGCCATTTGCTATTACATAAGGCTCTATTTGAGCAAGTCCTAGTCGCTAATGCTGTAATGGAGCCATAAATCTAAAGATGGGAATGGATGGAAAACTGCTTACCGTTTCGGGACTGAGTCGGGTAACGCAAAGGGCAGTTTAGAAAGGCTTTGGTAGGTTTAATGTGAGCGAGCAAGTGGGAATTGAGAAGCAACTTGATAAATTGAAAAATAAGGCTATTCTATATAAATAATGAGCGAGATGAACTCGAGGGAGGACCTGTAAGGATCTGTAAGGGTTTTTAATGGTTTGTAAGCAATGAGGAGGTGACAAAAGTAGCGAATGCTTAAGGTAGCCGACGGCGCTGCTTGGTTACATTAAAGTCAGCTTTGGTGAGTAAAAGAGCTAAGTGGGATAAGACAGACGGAGACGGTAAATAAAAGACTTACTATCCAGATTGTGCTTTCAAGTTTTACTAATTTATAACTCAAGTGAAATCTATTAAAACTTAATACCTGAGGTCCGAAGAGTATGGGGATAGTATGGCAGGCCTTTAGCATTGGATCTAGTACTGGAAGTTTAATTCACATTTTAACTATCATTATACCTGGCATATTAACCTTGATATACTCTCCTCATTTTAAAGCTATTCAGTTGTTATGGACCCAGTACACCCGTTGGAAGGACCTCCACCTAGCGCCCAACTCCCTAATCAAATATTCCGACCTTCTTCCGTTCAGTACTACATCGGGCCCAAACGACGGCTGGATCCCGAGGACCCATGTCAAGGCATCAGATGACATGAACTCCTTATTTGAAACGGCGATGGACGCAATTACGAGGCCGATCTTGCTCTCTTTTCCTTTTGATATGCGTAGATACTAGGGATTGCTCTAACCAGGTCATATGATGTGACGCTTGGGCCTGGTACCGTACTGCAAAGAGCTTCGATGGAGTTCGCACGAAGTCTAGCGACCTCATACTTTTCTGCAATCTAGTACATATGAATGTAAGAGCATATTCGAATCGCCGTATTGCTAGCTGCTGCAGACACTTCTTCATAACCAAATCCTATTTTGTCCATCATAGGATCGCGGTAGTAGCTCCTGAGAACAACGTATATCCCTTAAGTATCGCATTGGAGAGTATAGAGGTACTCCACCAGCAGCGCGAAGAGTCGAGATGTATCTTCGTACACTTCAACAATGTTCGATGTGGCGTCCTGGATGTGAAGTTAATTGTGGCTCGACTATACGAAATTGATGAGAAATAAATCTGGGAATCATCAAGAAATCTATCATAGAACCAGACTGCGTACTTGCTAAGAATATTTCGATTGCCTTTCATCTCCATCGCCACTGCAGGGTTGTCATCATTGTTCAAATTGTCGAAGACCCGGATTGTTACATCCAAAACTTGGGGTTATTGGAGTCACTCGTTGGTGGTATTAGTGACTAGATTTGGAAAGTCTTTTATACAGACTCATCTACTGAAATTAAAACCTTTGGGATCTCCAGGTAGAATGGAACGCTCAGTGGCCGTCCCTGTATTTGCGCAACGTCTATTTCAGACCCTTTGGTATTTCGATCATTGCGTCTGTCTTTAGAAGGAGTAGTTGCGTTGTGCATGACGGGACTTGGTGTATTGGTGCGGACGAATTATAGACAACGAGAGCAGGACTGGTTATTATATATCTGCTATCACGGAACCAGCGATTGAGATGAAAATGGATTGTCACACCCAATTCAATCGGTTCAAGGAAAGGGCTTGTAGATGCACATGCCTATCTAGTTTACAACTGCTTTGAAGGACTTGCAAACAGTCATCAAGCAGCAGGATAAATGGTGAATCAATAGGGTAGGTTGCCAGAAATCTAGTAGGTGACCCAGAATGCAAGACAGTGAAAAGCAGGAAGAATTCCGAGCAACACTCGGGCAGCCAATAGCAATGATGCGATTGAAAAAAGTGCCTTGAGCTGCTGCGGATACGATTTCTGTGGAAGATAAGTATTCCATTTCGATATGAATGTTCTACGTCCATCATGAGAGCTTTTTTTTTAAAGGATTTGATGGCTGTAGAATAGTTTAATCCAAATACTTGACCGGTAAAGCATAGCTATTGGCGTAATTCCAACACATTGACCCACGACAGCGCCTGTGTCAACGCTTTCATCACCCTATTAACCTGAAGCTCGGATGATCATCACCGAGATTTTCTCTCTCCTCCTTTCGCAATTCTAATCTCCAATCCCTCTTTCCAAGCACTCTTTGCCTGTTTTCCCATTTTAGCCCAAGGTAGAATACCGTTGAGAAAAAGCCAGATGCAAGGACCATTGCTAGCGCAGTCCCGTATCCTGTCTTGAAGATAGGCGTTTCGCTCTGCAAATATATGTTGCTTGCCGCAATACCGCCAGCGTTCCCGATGCTGACCTGAATTGCCATCCCAATAGCGCGCTTGTAATGACCGGAGAGGTTGTTGGAAAGCCAGACGATGACCATGGGAGTGGATATGTACTGGCCAATCAATGCGAAAAAGATGGCCATGTAACGAACATTGCGCGGTAGTCCGTGCGGATTAGGAGGTCCCTGGCAAAGTAGGATGATATAAGCGATAGCGTTGAATGTGGTTCCGATCATCAAGAACGTGTAGCGGTGGCGGAGGCGGTCAGAAAGATAGGCAGCAAGTAGTGTTGTTGCGGCAGAGACGATGTAGACAGGGATTGTGTGTAGTTGAGCTTCGGTCGCATCCCAGCCGAATTGATTCAGAATGTAGGGGATGAAGAACAGTGAAGAGTAGCCTGTTATACTCAAGACGAAGTAATTCACAGATCCGACCCAAATTTTCCAGTCTTTCAGGATGCGATAGATGGCAGCATTATCGAGCCGATCCATTCGAGCCTCTTCGCTTGCATTGTCGATGGCCAAACGTGTGTTCATGAGAACTTTTTCTTCGGGCGTTAGGAATCTGCACTGTTCCGGCCAATCAGGGATGAATAGCTTCGCAGAGACAGAGTATACGATTGTGGCTAGTCCCTCGATAATGAAGATCCACCTCCAACCGGAATATCCGCCAAGGCCATTCATCTTTGCTAATGCAAATGCAAGAAGCCCAGCAAAGGCACCTGCTACCATCGCGGAGGTGAAGAATGCGGTGTACCGTTTTTGCATCTCAGACCGCTTGTAGTACATGCTGATCAGATAGATGCATCCCGGGAGAACACCGGCCTCCAAGGCTCCGAGCAATACACGACAAGCTACTAGGCCACCATAGCTGTGGACTAGTCCCTGACATATTGTCACAACCCCTACTGTAGGTCAGCTTAAGTCTTGTCCGAAACAATTCCAGTCATACCCCAGGAAAACATCAAAGTAGATAGCCAGGTTGACGGTCTGATTTTCCTCATAAGAATGTTGGCTGGCACCTCCAGCGCGACATAGGCTGGGAAGAACGTGAGCAAAGCCACATTGTATTGCGTGCCGTTCATATTCAACTCTTTTTGCAGTCCTTGGATCTTCGCATTCCCAATATTGATGCGATCCATAAACGCGAATAGATAAAGGCCAAAGAGGATTGGAATGAGATGCAGATCGCATTTCCTGAGCAGCCGGGTTTCTGAATTCGGATCAAGTGGTGTACGATCATGATGGCGCTCCCTTGTTGGACTCTCAATCTCGTTCTCACATGGTATGGAAGCCTTCTCAATACTAGTGTTGGAGGGCATGGCGAAGCTGAAACGCGAATTGGCGATAAATGAGATGCGAAATTTGATTTGTCTCAGATGAGCTACATGGTGCTGAAGAAAAGGCTGCTTACTTATAGATCCCAGAACAACCTAGTCGGAGATAATCCGAGAGCATGTAGAATACAGGGAAGAATATGCCGGCCTGTCTGCAGCTAATCAATTAGATGTCGCTGATACGCTATCAAGTGCTCGATGCGCGTGTTCTCGGTTTGAAGACATTCCGCATCAGGCATATCATACGAAGCATCCATGCAGGGTTCGTCATGAACGGAACGGAGGGCATGTGTAAACAGAGGATGGTCAGCCTATAAAAAGATGGATGGGTGATCAAAGTTTGATAGTGAGGAACGGGAGGAGATCATGAGCGGGGAAGGCTGGACCTATCTATCGGGTGCAAAAATCGGTGGACAATCTTGGCGACACATCGATTTTCCCCCGCCCCATACATGCTCTCATACAAACACCGAATCTTACTATGACGCGTCGGTAAACGCCCACAAATAGTCGAATAATTGCATGTAAGACTTGAGGCTGTAAAAATACGTGTAGAGCCCTATACTGACGCCTTTTTTAGTGTTGCAGTCACATGTTTCGAGCGCACAGCGTCCCTACAGGCCCTCTTACGCCTGCGCAGGTGCGTCGCCCGCCCACAGTCCCTAGAGAGCTCTTAACCAAAAAACACCGCCTCGATGTTCGTAAACGCCTTGATATATATCGCTTTTTGGTTTTTGGATGGCATGAAGTAGATATTACAAAGTATATGGGTGTAAGTCGCTCTGAGGTATATCAAATCGAGCGCAACTTAAAGCTCTACGGCAGCACTTGCAAGCCTAGCAACCCAGGTGTCCAGCTCGGCCGCCCGCGTAAAATCGGCTCTAAAGATAAACAGGCGTTGCCTAAGGAGCTTCACCAGAGTAGCTAGATGTACCATGACGAGATCGCGTACTAGTTATAGATAGAGAGAGGCGTTTAAGTACACCAATCAACTGTAAGCCGCTTGCTCAAAGATCGCGGCTAGAGCAAGTACACACTATAGCCTATTACTTTGTAGTGCAGCAAAAAGCTTTAAGAAGCCTATTATTGCTGTATGAGGTAGTTTAAAGCTACTAATTTAATGTTTCTTAATAAGTCAATTTTTAACAAAAAGACTAGTGTAGCGGAAATGCACAATGCACGATGCTGTAAAGTCTTGAAGTTGAATGTAAGTTGATTGTTTCGACTGGCTATGGAAGCAGGCAAGAATATCCTCCGTCTGCTGACTAACATGATCACGTGATACCCGTGCTATCACGTGATATCGTACGGTGACATCCTCCCGTACGGTGCCTTCAGCCTGTATTTGTGACATATCCCTACTCTTTAAGCCCTTCACATTCTTGTAAAGACATATTACCTAAAGAAACAAAATTGAAAAGAAAGAAACGAAAGAAAAGAAAAGAAAGTATTAGTACTTTTATAAAGCATTTTTTATAATAATAAAAAATATAACAAAACGTTTATTTAAGTATTATATAAAGTAAGCTAAATATATATATTTATATAAAAGTACTTAATTTAAATAGAAAAATCTTATGTATATAGTTTTTTTAATTTCTTTTTAATTTTCTAGTTAAGGTAAGCTTATTATGAAATGTAAATACTATTTATATAAAACTATTAATATACGCTATAAATTGTTTTGTTTAACAACTTTTTAATTATATAAAATTATTTATTACTATTTTTAAAGTATATAGCTAATTTTTAGTATTTTTATATAATATTATTATATACCTTTTTTTGTTACTTACTTATATTTTATACTACTTAAACTAAAAAGCCAAAAGTTAACTAGTTAAAAAATTAGTATTATTTTAATTAAATTATTAAATTTATTATTTTAATATTACTTTTATATTTTAGTTTTTATGCTTTTTTGTTTAAATTATACTTTTATAGTAAGTCTATTTATAATTATTTTATTTTCTTATTATTTAAGTTTAAATCTTTTTTTATATTTATTATATAGCTTTGCGTATTTATTGCTATTTAGTACTTAACTTAATAGAGTATTTTTAAATTTAATAAATTTAAATTTTTTTTTTATTTTTTACTATTATTATTTTATTTACTTTATTATAGTACTAAAGTAAAAGTCTGTTCCCGCTATATTACTAAGCAGTTTCCCCACCAAAATCACCCCAACTTTAGAAGCAATTCGAATGTACTGAAAGGCCTATACAAGGCCTATTTTTAATGTACTAGCTTAAGGAGATTAATATTTCGTCTGCTATTCCCTTACTTTCCTCACTGCCGCCAGCCTTCTTCCCATACTCTTAATGAGCTATTGGATAAGCCGTTTTGGGAGCTTCTTCTACGCCTCCTTCAAAGCAGCTCGTAAAGCATCCCAGGCCTCTTAAGAAGCCCCCATCTTTTCAAGCTCTGGATAAAGCTTATAAACAAGCTTCTTAAGAGCCCACCAGAGGTGCTCTATGGGATTGAGATCTGGGGAATACAGTGGCCATTCAAGCGTCCAGATCCCGTGACTTTCTAACTAAAATTGAGTGTCTAAAGCATTGTGAATTGGAGCGTTATCTTGTTGAAACACCTGCCCAGGCCTATAATAAGGAAGAAGGCCTTCTTCCAGAGCTTTAATGTAAGATTGGGCTGAGTAGCCCCCCCTTTCTGCTTCTGGATCTCTCTCCATGATAATTAATTTACTTCTTCTAACCTTTCTGTTTGGGGTAAGCCAGATAGCCCCCTACACTATTTAAGAGATCTGTTTAGCTTTGTCCTTTTCCTGTATCATCTCTTTATTCCATTTTTCCCACGGGTAATGAAAACACCACTCTGTTTCTTTGCCAGACCTCCTCTGAATAGAGCACTCATTAGAGAACTTGACCCCTCTTCTCTTCTAATTGAAATAGCGATACTCTTAACAGAACTTCAACCTTAAAGCTCTTGCAGCTGCATTAAGCTTTGGTCTCTTCTTACAACGGTGGTTTGTAAGGCCTTTTTCCTTAAGAATTCAATAAATAGTGGCCTTATGAAGGTGGAGGAGGCCTGCTTCCTTTATAAGCTTCCTATATTAAATCTTAAGAGTTTTTTAAGTAAGATGCTAAAGGAAACGTTTCTCACGACGCGTAGTAAGTTAAGGACGTCTATTTCAAGATAAAGATTCAACTGTGTTATAAGACTTCCACCTCTTAAGTATGTTAATAATAGTTGTCTTTAAGACACAAAACTCTACCGCTAAGTCCTTTCTTAAAATATTAGTCTTATGTTTCAAAATAATTGCTGCGTGTGACGGTGCTGCTTGCTCTGCTCGCTGCAGGTTACATGATATCGCGACTAGCTACGCCAGCTATAACCTAGCGCAGAGCTTGGAGCATGGCTAGCTCACGCTCAGGCCATACACCGCCCTATTTAGGGGCGAGCCCCCTTTGTACCTCTTCTCTCCTCATCTTAGTGTAGCTGAAATAGAGCTAACTTATTCTGTCAACCTGCATTCATGTAACGACGCGTGAAGACTAAGCCCGTTATCACATTACACTAAGATCTATCTAACTCGGCCGGATGATGGTGACATAATATCGAGGTCAACCCGTGTGATTAACCTGAGCGTTTAATTCGTCAACGACCGCACCTAGAGAATCAATTACACGACTACGCTGAGTCGTTAGTTCGTTAACTATACGATCTCTACCGGAAAGCCCTACAGCGGTAGGCAATTAAAACCCTGAGTAATAGCCTGTATAAGTCCTGCAGCAGCAGGCCTTAAGAGTGACTCGGCAGGTAACCGGAAGACCTACAATGATAGGCAACGTACCTATTAGGTTGGAAGAGAGCTACAAGAGCTCTAGTGAACTCCCCCCCCCCCTTTATTATCTTCTCCCTGCTAGAGAAACCGACCTCTGTGAGCACCACTAGCTTACCTTCTCCCTGCTAGAGAAACCGACCCCTGTGAGCACTACTAGCTTACCTTCTCCACGCCAGAGAATCAGCCAATCGCTTCACCCTACTAGGGGCCAGAAGCTCTATACACATATAAGAATGGATAGGTTAGGACTATGGGAAAGCTCTCGACACTAGAGATGAGGGTCGATCCCAAGGCAATAGCCACTAGCAACGACTACACGCCTATCCCTAAGTCGCTTAGGTGTGCCGCCACGTACTACCTTGATAACGTGATTAGAGAAGACTACACTATCAAGAAGCTCCGCATCCAGGCACGACACGACAAGAAACCCTTCGTGGCTACTACTAAGAGCACTACCTGGGGAACTGACACCTACGAGCCTCAGGAGATAGAGGTTACGCTTCCTATCCTGATGACCCTTAATTAAGCGATAATCGCTAGCGAGCTAGAGCGTAGCTATCTCAAAGTACTCACACATCACAACCATGCTAATACGCTAGGAAAAGCGCTTAACACGTCCGAAACTAAGCTTAACGAGGCTAGAGATGAGCTTGCTGAGCTTTGTTAGCTACTAAACAACACGCTCAAGCGCGTAGCAGATCAAGAGAACAAGATCAAGACACTAAAGGTATAGACAAAGAAATCCACACATAATATATACTCCTTCCTCTCTGTAAAGGCCAGCCTAGCGCTATTGTTGACACTAGTAAAGAAGACACGCTTCACAGCTCTGCCACAGACCCCTCAGAACCAGGCTGGCTATGTAGCTGTAGGACCTGACGATGGTTCTAATATAGAAGATCTCAGTAACCAAACTCCTTGAGTATTACCTTATATACCAGCTACTTTACTAGCTACGCCTACTGTAGGCAGCTATTAAGGCAACAGCCGCTCAGCCCGATTTCCTGATCCGCCAATGCTTAAGGACGGCAAGGACGTTACCTTTAATTAATGGAGGGATGTCCTAGAGGACAAGGTACGCGCTAACTAAGACTGGTTTACTGGAGCCAGTAAGTAAGCTACCTAGGAGAACATCGTCTCTTACATGCGTACGTGTACGGAGGGTCCTGCTAACCAGTACCTCTTAACACTAATACATACAGTAAGAGAGAGTGAGCAGCTAGTTAGCTACTAGTATATAGTAGATCGCCTAGAAAGGACGTATGGTGACCCACATAAGAGACTTAACGCTTGCCGCGATTTCCAGAAGCTCTATTTCAGAGACCCTACTAACTTTGCTGTATTCTAGAGTAACTTCTTCTGCCTAGCTCAAGAACGCAGCCTGCCTGTAGACTAATGGGTAGAAGAATTTCATGAGAAGCTCCTAGACGCTCTGCGTATGCAGATAGGCATCTACTAATAGTAGTACCGCGACTAGTATAATGAGTACGTAGACCTAGCTCAAGACTTTACTAGAGAGCTAGCTCTCAGCGCTAGGAAAGCTACTGAGCAGATTGATAGAAGAACTAGGAGGACTTAGCTGCCGCTAACTTAGTAGTCTTGCCCAGGGGCTGAGCGCCTGACTCGCGCAGTAACTACCACTATCCTGCCAATACCCATCCCCAAGCCAGCTAGTTGCTATAATTGCGGGAAACCTAGCTACTTTGTAAAAGACTACTAACTACCTGCTTAAGCTATAGCTAAAGTAATTAAGCCTATAGATACTAATAAAGAGCTCTATACGCCCCAGGACACTAGTGATGATGAGGAGTTTCAGCTTGCTACAGAGAAACTATTAGGGAAAGACTCACCTTAGGGGAAGTCTCCTTCCTAGGGTTACCCCCTGGAGCTACTAGCTAATTCAACCCTTGCTAACTGCTATTTAGTGGACCTGCTCTTACCCTATCCTACCGCATCTCTGCTGGCGGACTAGCTATTAAGCTAAGCAGCTTTCTTAATACTGGAGCTGGTAGTTTTATCCTAGTACACCTAAAGCACATGCGCGCTATTAAGAAAGGGCTTAAGATAAAGACTTACTAGATAGAATCTATCCCCCTAGCTGGCTACGACAACAGACCAAACGGACAAGTAGACGAGTACTTTTAGGCAGATCTAGTACTAGACAACTACCGCCTGCTAACCTATTTCGTCTTCTGTAACACTGGCCGCTATGACCTTATAATTGGCCACAAGCTCTTTAAAGACGTAGGTGCTTTAATTAACTGCAAGAAGCAAGCACTTAAATGGCCAGATGATAAGCTAATTGACTGTAAGCGCGATATCATTATTCTAACGTGAGGCCTATCAACTAAAATCAACCCCTCGCATTAAGCTAATGCTGACTGACGTGATGAGCTGATAAATATGGCGATTCTGTAGTGCACCCATAAGCCACCTTAGCGCTCGCCCCAGCATGTGATATAGTAAGAGAACCTTAAGAAGATAGAAGAGCAGCTTTATCTATGATAGCAGCTAGAGCCAAGTAAGCGAACCTCTTGCCCTTAGTCTGTCTCACGCGAAGACCTCTCTAAGGCAGGCCTTGAGATTAATACTATAAAAGCTATTGCCTTTATAATGCACGTACGGCAGAAGGAAACTGTGCTAGAGCACACCAGCATCTATGAAGTAAATAAGCTTATTTAGGACTGTAGAGATGAGCTCAGCCCACCAGACCTAAAGCCCTCTTCCTAAGACCCTAGGAACCCCTTAGTGAAGGCTTCGCTAGAAGGGCCCTATTAATCAAACAAGGACCTCACGGGAGAAGAGGAACTTCGGTAGCTTATTAAGTAGAAGCTATCCCACCTTGGCTACGCCAGCGCGACTCAGGCCCACTTCTTAAAGAAAGACTCAGACGTGCTGCCCCCGCATCGCGAAGGTGTCGACCATGATATTAAACTAACAGCCGAGAACACGCTGATGTCAAGCCCACTATATAGCATGTCTCTCAAGCAGCTATAGCTTATTAAGACCTACTTAAACGACCACCTTTGACGAGGGGTCATTACTCACAGCAACGCTTCATATGCTTCCCCAGTACTGTTTGCCAAGAAGCCTAGAGGAGGGTGGCGCTTCTGCGTCGACTACCGCAAGCTTAATACTATTACAAAGAAAGATGCCTATCTAATCCTGCTGATTCAGGAGACCCTTGCCTGGCTAGCGCGTGCAAGGGTGTTCACTAAGCTTGACGTATAACAGGCCTTCTATCATATACATCTGAATAAGGACATAGAGGATCTAACCACGTTCTGTACTTGGTATGGGAACTACAAGTACCGCGTGCTACCATTTGGTCTCTGTAATAGCCCTGCTACATTCTAGCGCTACATTAACAAGATGCTTCATAGCCTACTTAACAACTTCTACACTGCCTACCTTAACGATATTCTAATCTATTCTGAAGACCTGCTACAGCATGAGGAGCATGTCGCTCAGGTGCTAAGACGTCTCCAAGACGTTGGCCTCCAGGCAGACATCAAGAAGAGCGAGTTCACCATCACTAGAACGAAGTTCCTAGGCCTTATCATCAGCACAGAAGGGATCTAAAAGGACCCTGAGAAGGTTGCTGCTATACAGGAATGGCTAGTACCTACGTCAGTCAAAAGCCTGCAATCCTTCCTAAGATTCTGCAACTTCTATAGAGCTTTCCTGAGGGACTATAGACGCATTATCTGATTGCTCACTAAGCTGCTTAAGAAGGGCGCATGGCACGCCTTTGGTGAACGCAAGCTGGCAGCCTTCCAGTAAGCTAAGGATCTAATACTATTAGATAATGTCCTAGCTTACTACTTGCCCTATCGTCAGACGCGCATGGAGACAGACGCAAGTGATGGAGTCATTACAGGGGTGCTATTGCAGCTCCAAGAGAATAGCCTCTAGCGACCTGTAGCCTTCTACTCTAAGACTATGAGTGAGCCCCAGATAAACTACGACATACATAATAAAGAGATGTTGGCTGTAATCTATAGCCTCTGAGAATGGCACTCGCAGCTTATAGGCTTACAGACTACTAAGTTATTTAGTACCCTGACTGACTATCGCGCGCTAGAGTACTTCTCTATAAAGTGAGAGCTTACTCCCTGCTAGATGCGCTGGGTAATAAGCGTAGTAGACTATTACCTAACGCTTACCTATCGCTCTAGTACGGCTAACATAGTAGCCGACGCGCTCTTGCGCAAGCAAGAGGAACTAAAGACCTAAAAAGACAAGAATAAAGTAGCCTGAACACGCGCCTTCCTTTTAGCAGAGTAAATTAACGTTAGCTTTATTAAGGCCGTAAGCGATAACCTAGCTGCGCTGTCAGCAAGAGGCATGCTAGCTACCAATATAATTGAAGTAACTGCTGCTGATACTTTCATAGCCTTGCCGCCCCTAAATGACCCTCACTTATTGATTGATTACATTATTGAGGCGAACTGTAGCTATGAGAGCCTATAGCCATTCTGAGAGCGCGCCCTCTCTGGTAACTATCTAGCATAGAAACTTAGCTAGAGCCTTCTTATGTACCATGACAAGCTAGTAGTTCCTGCTGTACACTTCTTAAGGACTTACCTTATTCAAGCTATCTATGCTACCCAGGTGATTGCTTACTTAGGTAAGAGAAAGACAGACAAGCTACTTCGTGACCGCTACTACTAGGGCCGTATAGGCAAAGATGTAGATAACTACGTAGCTGCGTGTAAAGCTTACAGATAGAGCTATATACCTCACAACAAAACCTTAGGCTTACTCAAATCACTACCAATCCCTGAGCGAGCATGGCGAGACGTCTCTATAGACTTTAAGTTCTTCTCTCTAGATAAGAAAGGATATGACTGCGCCTTTGTTGTCATGGACTAGCTAAGTAAGCATTACTTCTTACTGCCTTGCCGTAAGACCACTACAGCCGCTCAGGCAGCTGATATGTACTATTGCTACATCTGGCGAGTATTTGGTCCGCTTAGATTAATAGTCTCTAATCGCGGTCCTTAGTTCACCTCAGCATTCATGGATGAGCTATGCTGACTAATAGGAATTAAGTAAAAGCTCTCAACGCCGTATCACCCCCAAACTGACGGGAACACTGAGGTCTTGAACCAGTACATCGACCAGCGCCTACGCCCATTCGTTAACCACCATCAGGACAACTAGTTAGACCTGCTGCCTTGTATGAACTAGGCCCAAGCAATTCTACCGCATGAGACTATAGGCTTATCACCTTATTAAATTGAGTTTAGCCACCAGCCAATCTATCACTGGGACTGGGAGGAACGTACGAAGGCATTTACTATAGTCTGTGAATAGATATCACGTAAGGAAGCGCAGAGCTACGCTAAAGCTCGCCACGATGCGGTAAAGCTAGCTATAGAGATAGCTTAATAAGGGATCACTTAAGCATAAGAGTGATAGGCTCGACAGGCTAATAAGAAGCGCCGCAAGCCAGACTTCTCTACAGGAGATAAAGTATACGTTACACCTAAGGGCTTCACCACTAGCCGACCTAGCCAGAAGCTTGACCAGCAGATGTACGGACCCTATCCTATTGTAGGCATGAAGGGACACTCCTATCGCCTTAAGCTGCCGTCGCACATGCGCATGCTTGACGTCTTCCACGCAGACCGCCTACGGAAGGCTTCTACTCGCCCACTGCCTGGCCAAATTGAACCTGAGGAACCGCCTATCGAGATCAACGGGCATCCCGAGTGGCCAGTGCAGGAAATCCTTGATAGCCGCCTATTCCATGGCCGACTACAGTACAAAGCATCCTGGCTAGCTCATGACCCAGATCCTACCTGGTACAACGCCCGAGGCTTTATAGGCGCCCCATATAAGGTAAGAGACTAGACGCCTGGTTGAAAGCGTACGAAGCAGAGGAGGGCCTGGACGTAACAGAGGAGGACGACAAGGCGGCTTCAAAGACAAGAGTGGTACAGAGACCAGCAAGGAGGAGACTGTAACCTAGAGACTCGGGGACGAGCCTCCCTTAGAGGGGGGGTAATGTGACGGTGCTGCTTGCTCTGCTCGCTGCAGGCCACATGATATCGCGACTGGCTACGCCAGCCACGACCTAGCGCAGAGCTCGGAGCATGGCTAGCTCGCGCTCAGGCCATGCACCGCCCTATTTAGGGGCGAGCCCCCTTTGTACCTCTTCTCTCCTCATCTTAGTGTAGCTGAAATAGAGCCAACTTATCCCGTCAACCTGCATCCATGCAACGACGCGTGAAGACTGAGCCCGTCATCACACTGCGCGAGCCTCAGGAGATAACTTATTATTATAGCCACAATTACTAGAAATTTCTATCCCAAAGGACCTTATTTTGGTGGTGTAGTGTGGTGTTAAAGTTTGGTGTCAATTTCGTGTTAAAGGGCAGCGTATGGTTGCGGGAATAGACTTTTACTTCATGGCTATAGCTTTTCTTTAAACTATAACTAGTTAGTTTAATATTATTATTATTAGTATTAAATAAATTATTATGTTTTGTATTATAAAAATAATTAATTTAAAAGTTTATATTAAACACATTTTTTTTTAGTTATATAAAAGTTTAGGTTAATAAGTTTTACTTTATATTTTTATTATTTATACTGTTTTCTAGTTTTTTTTATTTTTTTTTTTTATAATTTTACTTTATTAACTTTAAGAGTTTATTATTACTTAACTTTTTTTAATTAAATATATTTATGTTACTTAATTAATATTACTTATATAAAGCTAATTATTTTCTAAAATAAAAATATACTTTTACTAATATTTTATAATTAATAGATTTTTTACACGTGTTATTTAACTTATACTTTTTTTTTTAAATAAAAAACTTTATATACATGTTTTATATATATATTATTTAATAGTAAATTATTACTAATTATTTTAATACTTTATTATAAAGCTATATTAGTATATTGTTACAGACGGTAATAGTAAGGTAGCTATATCTAAAAAGCTAAGGGAACTAGCTATAACAGCTAATAAAGCTCTAGAATAGAAACATATATTTAAGTTAGAAAGAAAGAATTATAAGTAAGCACGGGACGCTTTAGCGTAGGCTAAAGTACAAGCTAAGAAATATAAGCAAAAATATAGAATTATGCTAGTAAATTAGGAGTAGTAGCATATATAATTTAGAGTAGCCTATTAGGCAGTAAAGAAATTACTTAGCAGCTAAAAATATTAAAAGAAACTAGAGACTCTAATAGCTCTAGTAGCCTTTAGTAGTATCTAATATACTACTAATAGATATATAATATACGCATGAGGGATTTCCTATAAATATAAGATATAAAATAGCTTAGGGATATTTTAGATTCTTTGTAGTTACTCTAAAATTAAGATCTTCTCTCTAAATTGAGATTTAACCTTAAGTGAAATAGTTTAATACTATTTTATTAAATCTATTATACATTCTCTTTTTATCTTGCGATAAGACTAAACTCTATTCTGTTAAACCTAAAGCTATCTATTCCAGATACGGAAAGAACTAAGAACTTATTAAGTAATTAGTTAGGGCAGAGTTACTAACGTAAAACGTACTATTAAGTTAAGGCAACTTATAATATTATAATTACCCTTTTAAAGTGTAGAAGAAAACGTTGGATTGATTCTAATAACAAATTTCTAATTACAGTCTATAATAATCTATTATAAGGATAAATAAGAACTTTACTCGTTAAGTAATAGTAGTAGTAAAAAAGAAGTTATAATAGGATCTTTATCTACTACTAGAAGTACATCAGGAGAAAGTAAGAGTGCATAGTAAATTATCTAGAAACAAAAAACAGCTATTATAAAATTACGTGATGCTATAATTAGTATGCAGTAACAAGTTAAAGTAGTAAAAAATAGAAAAGAAGAGATTATAAAAATCTAACTACCTTTTAAATTTAACAGAAATTAGGATGAACTTAAAATATTCATGGCCGTAATAGACTTATACTATTAATTTAATTAAGCTTTATTTACTACTAACTAAGATTAGATTTTAGTAGTTAGTATAAATATAATAGAAAGAGCTATGAAATAGTTTAAGCTGCTTATAAAAAACTATCTAGCTAAAAAAGACCTTAATCTAGAATTAACAGAACTTACAAACTGTAATAACAATATTAAAAGAACCTTTGAAAATTATAAGAGCTTTAAGAAGGAATTGACTGTAGTCTTTAGTAAAATTAATAAAAAAATAAAGGTAATCCAGAAGCTTTAATAACTTAAGTAATAAATATTAGTAGCTAACTATACAGCAGAGTTTAAGTAAATCTAATTATAACTTAATTAAATAAACTAACTATTAGTTATAATGTACTATACAGGACTAAAGGATAGAATTAAGAATAAGATTTTATAAGAAAAGTAACTTAGTATACTTCTAGAAATCATTAAACAAGCAGTAACTATTAATAACTATTAGTATTAGAGAGAATAAGAAAAGAAAAATAATGCTAAACCAGTAATCCATACACCATAAAGAAGTAGGAAAAATATCTAAATCTATAATATAATAGAAATTAATCACGTATTAGTTAAGAATATATAAGTTAATAAAAGAAAATAAGATAAATATATTAAGAAATAAATAAATTAATATGCATGAAGAGCATGTCTTAGTTGCAGGAAAAAGAGACACTTTATTAAAGATTATAAATAATAGAAAGTAAACGTTAAGTAGGCTTATGTTTAAACTAAGATACTAGTTAAAATTACTATAGTCTAAATAGAATAAGCTAAGGACTAAATAACACAGAAGACTATCATATAATAAATCTAAAAATAATAATACTAGATCTATAGGAGCTATATATACCTTAGATAAGAATATAAAATACTATATTAATAAGTCAAGGATTATCTAGCGACGCTAGCTAGTAATATAATTACTATTATATAGGGAGCTATTATTAGATAACACCAGGCCAGCTCTATAAAAGAAGCTAATTAATTCTATAAGATTATCTAATAAGAAGGAGGACCCTTTAAGAAGGAAGATCAGAAATTCAGATAAAAATAAAATTAAGAGATAATAAAAGGTAAAGAGCTAATGTCTATAATAATTAGATAATAAATAAACTAAAGACACTACTAGATCTATAGATTAGAATACTATATAGAGAAATATTATATCACTAAACACTAGAAAGTTATCCTAAGAGACGGGATGCATAAGTGCTGATAAGTAATATAAGTAGCTAGTAATAAATAGTATAAAGAACTCAGTAAACAAAAATTAGCTATATGGATAAATAAGATTTATAGATAAGAGCTAATACTACTTATAAGTTATATAACTTACTACTACCCCATAAGACACCTAAAACTAGGCTAGGATTAAAATAAGAAATCTAATAAGAAATTTACTCTATTAATACTATAAGTATAGGATAACGATGCCGCCGAAAGATCTATATAAAAGAAGTACTAGATATATGAAGAAAAAACGTATACTAAATAAGAATATAAATAAGTAGCTTATACTATATAAGTTAAAGAACTAATAATAAGATAAGTACTAAAATAAATAGTATAGAAACAGGAACTTAACACACAGTAAGAACTAATCTATATAGATTCTAAAGAAGAACTTCAGGACCTAAAGACTAAGAAATATAAATAATTAGATTAGGATAAGTGCTAACTAGAATACCGATATTACTAGACCAAACACCACTAAAATAAATAGTTAGCTACAAAATTACATGCTAAATTAACAACGAAGGAATGTTTCTTAAAATAAAAGTACTAAAATTATAGAGAAGAAGCAAAGAAAGAGCATGAAATGCTATTATAAGAATAATATTAACTCTAATAATGCTCTATTCACGGACCTAAGGAAGAAACATTAAAAAAACAACTACTACTTAAGAGTTAGTAACTAATAAAAAACTAGAAGGCTAGTGAGCAACGACTATACCACTGGAGAGCTAATCTAAGATTAAAATATAAGAGTTATTACTTAACTATATATAACTTAAATAAAGACACGAAAATAAGCTATATGTAAATGTATGTATTAATAGCTTTTAAATACAAGCACTCATAGACAGCAGGGCTAGTAAAACACTTATATTAAATAAGTAAGTATAGAGATACTATATCTTAACTAGAGTTTTTAAGAAACCTATAAGAGTAGTACACGTAGATAATAATCCAGCAATATTCAGAAGAGATCTAATTAATCTTAAAATAGAGAATATAACTATTAAGGCAGCAGGATACACAGATAACTACTGTATTAAAATTATAGATTTAGATAATAAGAATCTCATATTAGGATAGAACTAGCTAGTATGATAGAATTTACTAATTAACTAGAGAATAAAGTCTATAGGAATTAGGAAAAACTACCACAAACAAATGAAAGCCATAATATAGATGAAGAAAGTAACTCTTTATAATACTATGTTTATTATGCCGAACGAATACCAGAAGGAATTCAGAAAATAGTTTACAGAAGAATAAGAAAACCAAATACCAGAACACAAGGATTAGGACTGTAAGATTATACTTAAGGAAGGAGAGAAACTGAAACTAGTACTATTATATCAAATATCCATTAAGTAATAAGAGGAGTTACGATAATATCTAAATAACAATATTAAGAAAGGATATCTATAAGAAAGTAAAAGCGAGATTACGTTACTAGTATTATTTATACTAAAGAAAAACAGGAAACTATAACTCTGTGTAGACTATTGATAATTAAATAAAGCAATAGTCAAAAATCGCTATCTAATACCCTTAATATTAGAACTTATATATAAACTCAGAGGGGCTAAATGGTTTAGTCTGTTTAACATTAAAGATAGATACTATTAAATATGAATAGCCAAAGGGCACGAATGGCTGACAGCTTTTAAAATAAGCTATAAATTATATGAATATATGGTCATGCCTATAGGACTTACTAACACACTAGCAACATTTCAAGCCATTATTAACTATGTTCTAAGGGAATATCTAGATGTCTTTATACTAGCATATCTTGATAATGTTCTAGTATATATAAATAGGACACTAGAAGAACACACTAAGCATACTAGGAAGGTACTACGAAAACTTAAGAAACACAACTTATATATTCAAACAGGAAAATGTGTGTTCCACAGGAAGAAAGTCAAGTTTCTAGGATATATTATATCTAGAAACAGGATAGTAGTTAACCTAGATAAAGCTAAAGATGTTCTATCATAGCCAACACTAATAAGTGCGAAAGAAGTTTATTCTTTTCTCAGATTTACGGGATTCTGTAGGTAATTTATTAAGAGCTATTCAAGAATCACAGTACCCTTAACGGAATTACTAAAAAAGGATTAGTAATTTAAGTAGGAAGCTAAGGAAAACGAAGCTTTTATAGACCTAAAGAAGATATTCTAGAAACCACTAATATTAAAGATATTTAACCTAAGACTTTAAACAGAGATATATGTAGACGTATTAGATAGAGCTACAAAAGCTATCTTACTATAAGTATAGAATAATAAACATAAACACCTAGTAGACTTCTTATCTCATAAACTTATAACTACTAAGTTAAACTATGACATTTATAATAAAAAATTATTAGCGATAGTTTAAGCATTCAAGAAATAGAGACATTACTTAGAAGGAGCTAAATATTAAGTTATTATATATTTAAATTATAAAAACCTAACGGCATTTACAACGACGAAGAAGTTAAATTAACGACAAGTTAAATAGTAGGAATTACTATCAACTTTCAATTTCTGAATACTTCATAAAGTAGGGAAAGAAAATATAGTGGCTAATATACTTAGTCAACAAGCAGACTATATAAAGAACATACTAGAAATATATAATACAATACTCAAGTAAAGACAAGACAGATCTCTGGGAAGCTTGTAAATAGATATCAAATCAGTAGTCATTATTGAAAACACTTAAGAGAAATGAATAAAGGAATTTAATAATAGACGACTACTTTAGAATTTGGACTAAGAAATAATTTATATACCAGACGAATTATAAACAAAGCTAATTAAAGACTAACATTCAGCTAAAATGCACGGACATTAAGGAGTTAAAAAGACTATAAAACGGATTAACAGACACTTCTAGATTCCAGGAATTTAGAGTAAGGTTAGGAATATTCTTTTGGAGTACATTAAATATAAAAAGAATAAAGCATTAAGACATAAGAAGTACGGACTCATGTAACTAATACCTTCACTAAACAGACTATAGAAATTAGTCACAATAGACTTTATTATGAAAATACTGATAATTACTACCTTAACAGGTCAATAGTATAACATGATACTGATTATTATTAACAGACTAATAAAGTACGCTTACTTTAAACCAACCCATACGGAAATAAAAGCAGATAAACTGGCGTTATTATTAATCAAAATACTAATTACATAACATAGGATGCTATGAGAATTCATCACAGACTAAGACAAGTTATTCACGTTAACATTCTGGAAAACGTTTATAGGATGATTAGGGGCTAAGCATCACCTCTTAACAGCATTTCACCCACAAATAGATAGACAAACAGAACGGATAAATCAGACATTAGAATAATACTTATAAATGTATGTTAACGAACTATAGGATAACTAGACTAACTTACTACCGATAGCTGAGTTTGTATACAACTCTGCAAAGTCATTAACAACAGGAAAATCACTATTCTATACAAACTATAGTTATGAGCTGACGGCTTATCGAGAACCAAAGACACTAAACAAAATATCAGAGTCTGTAAGAACAAAAGTTAAGGAACTACAACAACTTCATTAAGTAATCACACAGAAAATTACCTATAAAGGCAATCTTAGCAAACAAGTCAAAAATAAATCTAAAGTTAAGGGACTAACCTTTGAGGAGAGGGATAAGGTTTTCTTAAAAAAGAAAAATTTAGAAACAAAGCAACCATCACGGAAACTGGATCACGTAAAATTAGGACCATTCAAGGTTAAATAATAAATAGAACCTGTGAATTACGAACTACAACTACCCAAGGACACAAGAATCCACCTAGTTTTCCATGTATCTAAATTAGAACCAGCACCACACAACGCCAAACTTCAGACAAAACTTAAACTTGAGGAAGACCGTACCGAGTATGAAGTCCAGCAGATCTTAGACTACCAACGGTTTGGGCGTCAGTAGAAGTACCTGGTTAGATGGAAAGAATACAGACCTGAAGACGACACTTGGGAACTAATCAGGAACCTGAAGAACAGTTCGGAGCTAATTGACCAGTATCACCAGAGGGAGCGGCAAAGGCTTGCTCCAAAGATGGGTCCAAAGCATAGGGAGAATGCAGAACATTCCATTCGAAACTGGAGAAGGAAGGCGAAGCGGCACCAGACACTGCGGGTTGCGGTGTGTGAACTTCTCAACCTCAAGAACGAGCCTCTTCCTCTTCAAGAACTTGGACTTCACGAATTGAGGCCATCTCTCGATCAAACATCTCCTTCTCTTTGGAATCAACTTTCGCGAGCTTACGGCGAAGTCGAAGAGCGTGGGAACAGGCCTCCAGGGCATCCTCTTCAGCTTTTTCAAGCTGACGGCGAAGTTTTTCCTTATCACAATCGATATAATCCTATTCTGGTTATGAAATGATCAGATTGCACTTTACGTTGTGATTGTTACAAGCTGAGCAGCAACTAGAACTCAGGTTCACCAGGCAATTATCGCCTTAATGAGAACAGTTTGAGTAAGGCGTCGGCATATGACGGGGTTCGTTACAGATCCGAGAAGCTAAACGGTAAGCACGTATTAGAGACGACTCAGGGCGTGTCATCATTAGGAAGCTAGGCAGGTAGAAAAGGAAGTCAAGGGTCTTATAGCTTAGAACACCGGGCGGAGGACCTGCTGCCTTTATACTGCTTATAGAAGGGAGAAACTATCTTCCGGGATAAAGACTTAGAAGAGGGGGATAATGTTATAGACAATAATAGTAAGGCAGCTGCACCTAAGGAGCTAAGGGAACTAGCTACAACAGCCAATAAAGCTCTAAAATGGAAACGTATGTTCGAGTTGGAAAGAAAGAATTGTAAGTAAGCACGGGATGCTTTAGTACAGGCTAAAGTACAAGCCAAGAAACGCAGGCAGAAATATGGAACTATGCCGGTGGATTGGGAGCAGTAGTATACATGATTTGGAGTAGCCTATCAGGCGGTAAAGAAATCGCTTGGCAGCTAGAGGTGTTAGAAGAAGCCAGAGGCTCTGACAGCTCTAGTAGCCTCTAGCAGTATCTAATATACTACCAATAGGTATACAATGTACGCACGAGGGATTTCCTATAAATATGAGACATAGAACAGCTCAGGGATATTTTGGATTCTTTATAGTTACTCTAAAATCGAGATCTTCTCTCTAAATTAAGACCTGACCTTAAGTGAAATAGTTTGACACTATCTTATTAAATCTATTATATATCCTCTTCCTACCTTGCGATAAGACCAAATTCTATCCTGTTAAACCTAAGACTATCTATTCCAGATACGGAAAAGGCTAAGAACTTGTTAAGTAATTAGTTAGAGCAGAGTTGCTAATATAAAACATACCGTTAAGTTAAGGCAACTCGTAACATTTATATTCTAAATATATTATATTTATTTTACTATAATAATTTAGAAACTAGTGAAATTCTTAATTTTACTATATTATTTTATTTTACTTATATATTTTACTAGTATGTAATAAATATAATGACTAATTTTACTTAGTTATTTATTACTTTTTTCTTTTAATAACTACTAATTTAATTCTAAATTTAATTAAAGTACTTAATAAAAATAGTAAATATTACTTTATTTATATTAACTATATATATATAACTTTATATAAAAAGTATAAACATATTAGTTACTAAGTTTTTATAAGTTTAGTATTAAGTAATTAATTTTATTTTATTATAATTTATTAAGTACATAAATAAGTTTTTTATATATATTAGTGTTAGTTATTTAATAATTACTAGTATAATTTATTTTTAATTTTTTATATGTTTATTTTTTTATTAAGTTATATTTTTTTATTACTAGTTATAATATAAAGCTATAGCTTACATTTTTTTTAATATTCTATACTTATGTTTTTTAACTAAGTATAACGTATTTAATAAGTAAGTAAGCTAAATAAGTAAGTAGACTACTTTAAAACTTACTAAAAAATTAAGAATTTACACTTAAACATCTCAACAGCTACTTAATAATAAAATCTAAAAATTTAATAAGTAATTAATAGTGCTTTAAAATAGAAATAATTAAATTTTTAAGAGCTAGAAATTAAGCATTATTAAGATATTTAAGAAAAAGTGAATTTAGGGGCTAAAATACGGAAGCGCCTATTAAAAGTTTCTGCCCACGCTAAAAAAGCCACTTTTCTTGGCACACCTTGGCATCGCCTTTTTGCAAATTTTCTCTCCATTTATTTCTTATTTATCTTATTATGGCTCTAAATACTGATATAGCAACGCGCGCGTTAGTAGTCGCTTTAAAATCACCTTTTAGAGGCAAAACGACTCCTGAAATCGTTGAAAAAACCGGCCTCTTAAAGCGGATGATCAACGATATCTACGCTCGAGTAATCTAGCGGGGTTTTAACCCTAACCACATCCTACTTGTTATTAAAGATGAATATCTTTAAGATGCTCCCCGTTCTGGACGTCCAACGAAACAGACTAAGAACGTTAAGCAGGCAATTACTACAAAAGTACGCCATAATCAATACGGATGAGAGAGGGCATGTGCTGATCTTACTAGCGAGCTTAGCCAACAAGATACTACCATCTCGCCTATAACGGTATAGTGATGTCTAAAGGCTTTTAGTTTTAACAAGACGAAACCAACGCGGAAGCCTGGACTAATGAATAAGATGAAGAAAGAGCGATTATAATAGTGTCTAGCGCATAAAGATTAGACGCTTAAAGACTGGAAGAACGTAATCTGGTCAGACGAAACGGCTGTCGTGTTACTCCATTAGAGGAGAGGCTATCAGATATAGCGAACTTCAGACAAGGCTTTCGTCCAAAGCTATATCCGTGAGCGTTAGAAAGGATACTTAGAGTTTATATTCTAGGGCTGTTTTACGTACGATCGAAAAGGCCCTTGTCATTATTAATTGCCTAAGACAAAAAAAGAAAAAGATGAAGCAGAAAAAGTTCTAAAAGAGATGAATGAGACTCTTAAGCCGATAATGCGAGAGCAGTAGGAGCTAGAGACAGGAATAAGACAGCTAGATCTAAGAGCAAAAGGTAGTCAAAAGCCTATCTGGAGATGGAATTAAAAGAATGGAAAGCTAACTTGTCGAACTGGCAACAGAGTTGATTAGTATAGGTATCAGACAAAAGTATTAATACCTAAGCTTATTCCCTTTGCAAAAGAGTGTCTAAAGGATCGTCTAAATACGGTAGTTTAAGAGGATAAGGCACCTACTCATGCTCACGTCGCTCAGCAAAAAGTATATAGCCTGTATCAGATTAAGCGGCTTCTTTGGTGTGGTAACTCTCCAGACCTAAATGCTATCAAACCATGCTAGTACTAGATAAAGAGAGAGACGACAAAGAGGGGTGCCCCAAAAAGTCGCGCAGAAGCAATCCGAGTCTAGGAAAAGTGCTGGAAAGAGCTTTCACAGGAGAGAATTCAGATGTAGATTAAGAGAATAATAAGGCATATCAAATTAATTATTAAGTTAGAAGGTGGGAACGAGTATAAGGAGGGAAGGGAATATATACAACGTACTTATTAGCCTAATCAGGTAATTAGACGCGCTAAGTATTGTGGCTTTTCTTGGGCTTGGCGCGGGCAGAAACTTTTAATAGGCGCTTCCGTACTGTTATCTTAATAACTATTAATTATTAGCTCTTAAAAATTCAGTAGTCTCTATTTTAAAGTACTATCAATTACTTATTAACTTTTTAGAATTTATTATGAAGTAGTTGTTGAGATATTTAAGTATAAACTTTTAATTTTTTTAGTAAGTTTTAAAATAGTCTACTTACTTATCTAGCCTGCTTACTTATTAAATATGTTAATAACTATAAATAATATTATACTATTTTATAAAATAAACTTTAATAAATTAGTTTTAAAAAGTATACTTTATTTACTTTTTATAGTTAGTACTATTTTTTTTTAAAATTATTAATATTTAGAATTTTTTTATTATTACTATTATTAGTATTTTTTATTATTTATAAGTAGTTTTATTTACTTAGTATGTAAAGTTTATTAGTTATATTTTTTTATAATTTATTTATTTTTAAAAATAATAGTAGTTTTTATTACTTGAACTTATTAAATATAGTTAATAAAACTAAATTTAGCTTTATAAAGCTATTTAAATAAATATATTTTATACAATTTTAATATACTTATTTAATATTTAGTAAAAAAAGTATGTTTTATTCTATACTTATTAAACTTTTTATTACTTTAATACTAAAAAAAATAAAAATTACTTACTTTATATATAAGTTTTATATAATTTAAAATTACTTGTTTTTATTTTATATAAAGCTTTGTATTATTTAGTGCTATTTATTAACTTTATATACTTTTTTATAAAATATATACTATTTTTTATTAATTAGTTAAAAGACTATTATTTTATTTTTATAAGTTAAAATTAGCTAGCTAATATTTAATTAGTATATTTTTCTTAATACTATTTACTTTTTATAGTATAATAAGCTAGCTAATATACTTATTTATTAAGTATATATTAGTAGGTAAAAAATTGTTTTTAGTAACATTAATTAGTTAATTATAATAAAATAAGTAATTTTAGAACTTTATATTACTATTATTATATTATAGCTAAATATTATTACATTTGTTTTTTTATTATTTAATAAAACTAAATAATAATAAAAAATTATACTTAAACTCTTACTTAATATATTAGTAGTAATTTATTTAGTATGTAAAGTAAGTTTAGTATTTATTATAGCTTTATTATAAAGTATTAAAAAAGTATAGTTACTACTTTTTTATAAAATAAATATATATTTTTAAAACAGGTACTAGTAGTACTTAAGTTTATATTTAAACTAAAAAAATTTAAATTTTAACTTTATTTTTATATTATTGTTAGTAAAATTATTTTATTAACTATAAAAGTAATATTTATATATTTAAAATTTTTTATTAATATATACAAGTAACGTATTTACTTTTATATAGTAATAAAAATAGAATTAAACTTTTATAATAATTAAAGTAATATTATACTATAAGTATAGTTATTAAGTAAAATTAATACTAAATTAAATTTTTATAAAAACTAAATACTATAACGTATTTTATGAGTAAGTTATATAAATAAATAAGTTATATACTTTACTAAAACCCTATTAAAGTACTATTATTTATAATATTATTACTTAATAGTACTATTAGTTATAGTACTGTTCTTATTACTAATAAATTCTATAATACTATTTTTATTAATTTTATATATTTAAGTGTTATGCTTAGTTCTACTATAGTTACTATTACACCTTTAAATTAGTTTAATTCTATTTACTTTTACCTTTCTATAACCGTTTTTACTACTAGAATTTATAGTAGTAGGGTTTTTAGTAAATTTATTTTAGCTAGTACTAAAGCTAAATACTTTTTTTTTTAGATATATTTTCTTTTATATAAAGGGTGCGGCGCGTTGTATAATGTTTTTATAAGCTATACGAGCTTATTCTTAGCAACCTCATCAAAATAGGCTCACATCAAAAACAACCAAAAATCATCAAAAATAGGCGCAAATAATCAGGATTTTGTGGCTCATTCTATGCGCGGAAATTGTTATTGCCTTGGTGTTCAATACAGAGCTTTACCACCCGTACAAAGTAGTCAGGGTGGAGATGTTTGGCCATGTACGACTCCATTATAGAATCTTTCTGCCAAACTGACTCCACCCACCTCTCTGCCTTTTTCTTTGCCATTTGTGAAGAAGACGTTACAGTGTAGCTATTAATAAATCCTTCCAACCTGCCAAAACAGCGCTCAATTGGGTGTAAATCTGGTAACTAGGGTAGGTAAGGAGCAAACTCAATTTCCTTCTCACGAATTATATAGCGGAGGTAACAGTGAGCAGTCTGGTGGAGATGAACGTTATCCTCTATAAGATAAATCCATGATTCTTGATTCTCTTCCCTAATCGCCTCATAGTATGGAAATACATGTTTCTTTAATATATTTTCAGCGTACCAGATCGCGTTCATACCTTTACCTTCAGTGTACGTAAAAATCTCGTGCTTAAAGACCTGCTTTGGCGATTTCCTATTATGTAGACCCTTCCTGCCGCAGCCTGAGTATTTACGACGATATTCGGCGTTCTCAGCTTCAATTTTGTTGTTAATCTCCTCCAATTGTTTGTACTCAGGCGTGCCAGGAATAAGAGCCTGTTTTTACTACCACTCACAGTATAACCGGTCTTCTTCGTTGGCGGCTATAACCTTAGTTTTCAAGCAATCTTTCTCATCCTCAGATGCAGCTACCCAGGTAATACAGGGCCTTTTGTATGAGCAAGTAACATAGGAGGATACAGCAGCGCAAATCATAAAAGAGAACTGAGGAGAATCAACGTATACAGCAAAGTTATTTAAATCAACATTATGACCTTGAGGCGCAGAGATCTTCTGCTTGCCTCCACAGTTATTAGTGCCTCCAAAAGGCTTTAAAGTCTCATCATAACAGACAAATATAAGCTTAGGGAAACGCAAGTTGTACTCATCTATCAACCACTGTAAATAATCAACTCACTGCTTCTTATCCTCTTCATCTAGCTTGCTCTTCTTAGGCCGTACTTTTCGAACAATTGCGTAGTCATGTTCAGGATCTCGGTGCTCCTTTGCAACATTTTCAACCTGCCTCCAGTTAAGTTTGTTAATGCCAACTTCTTAAAGAACTGGGTGAACTGTAGCCACTATTTTCTGGTCCCCTTTGTCAATTATCGCCTTCCGCATTCAACTGGATAGCTCGCTGCCGTTCTCCACCTTTGGTTTCTTACCAGGACGGTTAGATTAAGGAGGTATTAAAGCCAACATCGCGTGAATATCGTCACCGCCAGCTCGGTTTCGAGCTTGATAGTAAACAGTGCTTACAGTCGACTCAGGGACCCCTAGATCATCTACTATTTCACCGAATTTTCGTCCGCTAATTTTCCTGAGGGTAATTATAGAGACTTGCTCCTATTAGGAGACGTCTACAGCGCCTGTAGCTCTGCCCTGGGAGCGTTATGCTGACATGTTATTAGAGAGATTACAGAAACTCGAGATTAACTTCATTTAATAGAGTGCCAAGACCTGAGAGCGAGGCTCTCCTATTGGCTGAAACTTCGCTTAGTAAGGAAGGGAGGTCCTAAAGCCCGTGCGCTTATAAAAACGTTATGTATCGCGCCACACCCTTTATACTGTCTTTATTAAGATGCGGTTTTATTAGCTACTTTAAGCTTAATAATATAATTATATATAAATACTATCTCTTAAGCTATTACAAGAGTACCTTTAATAAGCTACTAATATTTATTTTTTTTTAAAAAAAAATAAGCTACTTAGCTTATTAGTAATTAGCTTTATTTATAACCTAAATTTATAATAGTTCTTAAAAATTTTCAACTGCTAGGTGACCTCTTAGTTAGTAGATAGTATAAATATATATAATTAAATATTAAGCTTTAATATTATCTTATTTATGTTAAATAGAACTAGGCTAGTGTTTTAAAAGCTTTTTTAAATATTACTTTTAGTAATTAATATATTAAATACGTCATAGAAGACTAATAAAAACTCTAGTTTAGTAATATAATTAAACTAGTTACGTATTAGCTTTTTAACTTAGCACTTATAGGCTATTTTTAAAGGCAAAAATCAATCTATATCTAGTAACTATAAGATATATAATAAGTATACTAGTATATATAAAGTAATAATTTTATTCTTTTTATAGTATTTTATAAATATAAGAGAGTTATAGCTCTTATAGCTATTAATAATTAATAATTAATATATATTAACACTATACTTTTTTATACACACGTTAAAGTACTTTTATTATTTAAAACTAAGCTTATTAATTATCTAGCTATTATTAAAAATACTAAATTACTATTAATAAAGTATACTAAGTTCCTAGTACTAAGTAGAGAGATAATTCTTATTTTTATAGATAATAAAAAATAGAATTATAAACTCTAGTATATTAATAGCTAGAATTATTATAATTTACTTATAATTACTTAGCTAAAAAGCCTTTAGTTAACTCTATTTCTTAAAGCCTATAATAACCTTTTACTAAGTTATTATACCTATTTAGAAATTAGATTTATTAAAGTTATATATATTTTTATTCTATATATTATACTTAGTTTTTATATTACATATAAGGTTAAACTAGCTCTATATAATTGTTATAGACGGTAATAATAAGGTAATTATATTTAAGGAGCTAAGGAAACTAGTAATAACAGCTAATAAAACTCTAGAATAGAAATATATATTTAAGCTAGAAAGGAAGAACTATAAGTAGATATAAGACATATTAGTATAAACTAAAGCATAAACTAAGAAGTGAGAATAGAAATATAAAACTATACTAATAAATTAAAAGTAGTAACTTATATAACTAAGGCAAGGCTTAGTAGATAAAAATAGATAGAAATAAAGTAAAGTAGCTAAATCTCTAGTAACTTTATTAACCTCTAATAGTATTTAATATACTGCTAATAGATATATAATATACGCATAAAGGATCTTTTATAAGTATAAGGCACTAGATAGTTTATAACTACTTTTAATTCTTTATAGTTACTCTAAAATTAAGATTTATACCTTAAGTAAAATAGTTTAATATTATTTTGTTAAATTTTAATTTACTATATAACTTCCTCTCTATTTTTTACTGAGTTAACTAATTTCTACTAAGTCTAACAAGTTATCTAATCTAGAAGTAAGGGAACTATTAAGTGTTATATAAGTAGTTAGATAGCTTATTACTAGTATAATTTATATTAGTAAGTTAGTAACTTATAATATTATAACTATCACCTCAAGAGATTAGGAAGGACCATTAGATAGAATTCTAATAACTAATTATTAAGAGTTTATAATAACTTATTATAAGGACAAACAAAAACTTTACTTATTATTAAAAAGTAGTAGTAAAGAGGAAGTCATGGTAGAACCTTTATTCACAACTAAAAGTATATCCAGGGAAATGAAGAGTGTATAGTAGGTTATCTAGAAATAAAAAATAGCTATTATAAAGCTATAAAATACTTTAGTAAACTTATAATAATAGTTTAAAATTAAATAACAAGCTATAGTAATTTAGAAAGGAGGAACAGTAAAAATATAATCTCCTAAAAAATTTAATAAAAATTAAGATAATCTTAAGACCTTTATAGCAGTAATAGACCTCTACTATTAATTTAATTAAAAGTTATTTCTAATTAATTAGGATTAGATTTTAGTAGCTAGTATAAATATAATAAGTAGAATTATATAATAGTTTAAACCACTAGTAAAAAACTATCTTACTAATAAAAACTTAAACTTAGGAGTAGTAAGGTTAACTAATTGTAATAATAATATATAATAGGTTTTCAAGAATTACAAACGTTTCAAGCAGGAAATAATTATTGTTTTTAGAAAAATTAATAAAAAAACTAAAGTAATCTAAAAGCTTTAATAACTTAAGTAATATACGTCAGCAGCTAACTATACTACAGAATTTAAATAAATCTAATTACAACTTAATTAGGTAGACCAGCCATTGGTTATAATATACTATAAAAAACTAAAAAACTAAATTAAGGATGAAATTTCTAGAGGAAAACGGCTAAGCACCTTATTAAAAATTATTAAATAAATAATAACTATTAATAACTAGTAGTACTAATAAGAGTAGAAGAAAAGAGTATATAAGAGAATAATAACCCACATACCTAAAAGAAATAAAAAAGATAATAGAATTTATAATAAAATAGATATTAATATTAAATAAGTATTTATTAGAAGGGGGTAAGGAAAGTAAACTAAGAAATAAATAAAACGCTACGCATATAAAGCCTATTTAGAATATAAAAAACAGAGGCACTTTATTAAGGATTATAAATAATAATAACTAGATATTAAGAAAGCTTATGTTTAGACTAAGATAACTAAAGAAATTAAAATAGCTATAGTTTAAGTAAAGTAAGTATAAGATATAATAACATAAGTAATTATTATATAGTAAATCTAGAAGGAATAGTGCTAAATCTATAAGAGTTATATATATCTTAAACAAGAATATAAAATACCATATTAGTAAGTTAAGAATTATCTAGTGGAATAAGCTAGTAATATAATTACTACTATATAAAAAGTAGCTATTAGATAATATTATACTAACTCTATAAAAAAAGCTAACTAATTCTATTAACTAATCTAATAAGAAGAAGGATTTTTTAAGAAAGAAAATTAAAAGTTCAGACAAAAAAAGGATCTAGAGATAATAAAAAATAAAAAACTAATATCTATAATAATTATATAGTAAGTGCGCTAGAATTACTATTAAATATATAAATTAAAATACTATATAAGAGAATACTATATTACTAAACACTAGAAAGTTATCCTAGGAAACGGGATATATAAATATTAATAAATACTATAATTAGTAGGAAATAAGTAGTATAAAGGACTAAGTAAATAAAAACTAGCTATATAAATAAACGAAATTTAATAATAAGTACTAACGCTAGTTATGACTAATATAGTATACTATTACCCTATTAGATACTATTAGAAGGACAAAGAAAACCCTTTACTAATATTATAGATACAAAATAATAATACTATAAACAGAATAATAAGAAAGAAATACTAGATATATATAGTTTCTAACTATATAGGAAAGGACTGTAAATAGAATAAACACGCCATACATATTAAAGAACTAAAGGCAAGAAAAGTATTATAATAAATAGTAAATAAAAAAAAACTTAATCTATAATAAGAACTGGTTTATATAGATTTAGAAAATAAATTACAGAACCCAAATTTAGATGAGCATAAATAACTATTATAGGATAAATATTAAATAGAATACTAATAATACTAAGCTAAATGCTACTAGGAAGGATAGTTAGCTACAGACTCACACAAAAAACTCACATATCAAGAATGTTTCTTAGGATGAAAATGTTAGGATTATAGAGAACAAGCTAAAAAAACACATAAAATACTTAATAAAGAAGTATGTTAATTCTAGAGATATCTAATTTATAGACCTAAAGAGAAAATACTGAAGAAGCAACTGCCACTTAGGAGTCAGCTATAAACAAAAAACTAGAAAACTAGTAGACTATAACTAAGCCACTAAAAGGCTAAGAACTAAAGATTAGAAATAACATATTAATTATATACACGTAACTGAACTAGAGGAAATACGAAAATAAGCTATATATAAACATATATATTAATAGTAATTAGATACTAGCACTTATAAATAATAGAGCTAGTAAAATACTTATATTAAATAAGTAAATATAAAGATACTAGATACTAACTAGAGTTTTAGATAAACCTATGTAAGTAAGACATATAAATAATAATCTAATAGTATTTAAAAAAAGTCTAATTAATCTTAAAATATAAAATGTGACTATTAAAGTAGCAGGTTACATAGATAACTACTGCATTAAGATTATAAATCTAGGTAGTAAAGATTTTATTCTAGGATAAAACTAGCTAGCATAATAGAACCTAATAATTAATTAGAGAATAAAAACTATAGAAATCAGAAACGACTACTACAGATAATAATAAATAAGGGCTATAATATAAATAAAGAAAGTAATATTTTATAATACCACGTTTATTATACCAGACGAATATTAAAAAGAATTTAGAAAATAGTTCTTTAAGAAAGCTAAAGACTAGTTATTAGAACACTAGGAACAGGACCACAAAATCATGCTTAAGGAAGAAACGGATTTAAAACTAGGACTATTATATCAAGTACCTATACACCAACAGAAAGAACTACGAAAATTCTTGTAAAAAAACTAATAAAAAAGATATATATAAACTAGTCAAAGCAAGATGGCATCACTAATACTCTTTATACTAAAAAAGAATAGAAAATTAAGGTTATATATTAACTACAGACACCTTAATGAAGCTATAATTAAGAATTATTATCTAATACTATTAATATTAGAACTTATGGATAAACTCAGAGGAGTAAAATAGTTTAGCTTTTTTAATATTAAGAATAAATATTATCAGATATAAATAGCTAAAGGACATGAATAGATAACAATATTTAAAATAAAATATAGACTATTTAAATACTTAGTCATGCTAATAGGACTTATAAACATACTAGTAATATTCTAAGTAATTATTAATCACGTGCTAAGGGAATATCTAGACGTATTTATAATAGTATATCTCAATAATATGCTTATATACATGAATAGGATGTTAGAGAAATATATTAAGTATACTAAAAAAATACTAAGAAAGCTTAAAGAACATAAACTATACATCTAAATAGAGAAATATGTATTCTATAGAACTAAAGTTAAATTCTTAGAATACTTAGTATCCTGAAATGGAATAGTAGTTAACCTAGATAAAGCTAAAAATATTCTATCTTAGCCTATACTAATAAATATAAAAGAAGTTTATTCTTTTCTTAGATTCACGGGTTTCTGTAGATAATTTATTAAGAATTACTTAAAAATCACGTCACCCTTAACGGAATTACTTAAGAAAGATTGATTATTTAAGTAGGAATAATATAAGAAAGACGCTTTTAGAATACTAAAAGAGATATTCCAATAACCACTAATATTAAAGATATTTAATTTATGACTTTAAATGGAGATATATATAGATATATTAGACAGAGCTATAGGAGCTATCCTATTATAAGTATAGAATAATAAGTGTAAATATCTAATAGACTTTCTATCTTATAAACTCACAACTGCTGAATTAAATTATGATATTTATAATAAAGAATTACTAGCTATAGTTTAAGTATTTAAGAAATAGAGACATTACTTGGAAGGAGCTAAGTATTAAATTATTATATATTCAAACCATAAAAATCTAACAGCATTTATAATAATAAAGAAACTAAATTAATAATAAGTTAGATAGTAGGAATTAGTTTCTATATTCGACTTTTAAATACTTTATAAGTTAGGAAAAGAAAATATGGTGGCTAATATACTTAGTTAAAGAGCAGACTACATAAAGGATATACTAGAAATCTATAATATAATACTTAAGTAAAGACTAGACAGATCTCTAGGAAACTTATAAATAAATATTAGGACAGTAGTTATTATCAAAAACACTTAGAAAAAATAAATAAAGAAATTTAATAATAGATAACTATATTAGAATTTAGACTAAGGAACGATCTACGTACTAGATGAATTATAGACTAAATTAATTAAAGATTAACATTCAGCAGAAATGCACGGGCACTAAGGAATTAAAAAAACTATAGAATAGATTAACAGACATTTTTGGATTCCTAGAATATATAAAAAAGGTTAGAGATATTCTTTTAGAATATATTAAATACAAAAAGAATAAAGCATTAAGATATAAGGAATATGGACTTATGTAACTAATTCCTTCACTAGACCTACTATAGAAATCAGTTATAATAGACTTTATTATAAAAAATACTAATAATAACCACCTTTAGAGGCTAATAGTATAATATGATACTAGTTATAATAAACTAACTTATAAAATATGCATACTTTAAACCAACATACATAGAGATTAAAGTAGATGAATTAGTAATTATACTTATTAAATTACTAATAGCATGATATAGATTACTATAAGAATTTATCATAGATAGAGACAAATTATTCACATTAATATTCTAGAAAATGTTTATAAGGAAGCTAGGGGCTGAGTATTACCTCTTAATAGTATTTTATTTATAAATAAATAAACAAACAGAACAGACAAATCAGACGTTAGAATAATATCTATAAATATATGTTAATATATAATAAGATAATTAGATTAATCTACTACTAATGGCTGAGTTTGTATACAACTCTGTAAAATCATTAACTACAGGAAAATCGCCATTTTTCGTAAATTACGGCTATAAGCCTACGGCTTATCGAGAACCACAGATTCTAAACAAGATATTAGAATTAGTAAGAATAAAAGTTAACGAATTATAATAACTTTACTAAGACATAGTAGGAAAAATCATCTAGAAAGGAATTCTCAGTAAATAAAAAAAAAAAAAATCTAGAGTTAAGAAACTAATTTTTAAAAAGGGAGATAAGATTTTCCTATTATAAAAAAATTTAGAAATAAAATAACTCTTAAAAAAACTAGATCACGTTAAATTAGGACTATTTAAGGTTAAAAGATAAATAGGATTTATAAATTATAAACTATAACTATCTAAAGACATAAGAATTTACCTAGTTTTTTATATTTTAAAGTTAGAACCAGCACTATAGAATGCTAAACTGTAGATAAAACTCAAACTTAAAGAAGACATAACTAAGTATAAAGTTTAATAGATTTTAGACTACTAACGGTTTAGGTATTAGTAGAAATATTTAGTTAAATAAAAAAATTATAGACCTAAAGATAATACATAAAAGCTAATTAGGAACCTAAAGAATAGTTTAAAGCTAATTAACTAGTATTACTAGTTAAACTAATAAGGGCTGTATTTTATAGAAAGGATGACTATAACACGTTCTAATCTAAACTAAAAGAAAAGAAAAATAAAGCAGGTTAGAAAGAAGCCGGCACTATAGATTATAATATATAAGTTTTTTAATCCTAAGAATAAGCTTTAGTCTCTTTAAGTGTTTAGACTTTATAAATAGAAGCTATCTCTTAATTAAACATCTTTTTCTTTTTAGAATTAACTTTTATAAGTTTATGACGAAGTCGTAGTTCGTAAGCACACAGCTTAAAATATTAATCCTTAAGAGTATTAAGTTAATAATAGAGTTTCTTTTTATTATAATTAAGATAATTCTATTCTAGCTAAGAAATAACTAAGTTATACTTCACACTATAATTAGTACAGGCTAAGTAATAACTAGAGCTTAAGTTTATAAAGTAGTTATTACCTCAGCAGGAACAGTTCAAGCAGGGTGTTAGTATATAATAGGGTTTATTATAAATTTAAGAAGCTAAATAGTAAGCACGTATTAGAGACAACTCAGAACATGTTATTATAGAAAAACTAGATAGAGAGAAAAGAGAGTTAAGAGTTTTATAATTTAGAATACAGAGTAAAGAACCTACTGCCTTTATACTACTTATAGAAAAGAAAAACTATCTTCTAAGATAAAAACTTAGAAAAGAGAGATAATATTATGAATAGTAATAATAAAATAACTATACTTAAAGAGCTAAAGGAACTAGTAATAATAGCTAATAAAGCTTTAAAATAGAAACATATATTTAAGCTAGAAAAGAAGAATTATAAGTAGGTATAGGATATATTAGCACAGGCTAAGACACAAGCTAAAAAGTAAGAATAGAAATATAGAATTATACTAATAGATTAAGAGCAGTAACTTATATAACTAAGGTAAAGCTTAGTAAATAAAAATAGATAGAGATAAAATAAGGTAGCTAAATCTCTAATAGCTTTATTAATCTCTAGTAGTATTTAATATACTACTAATAAATATATAATATATATATGGAGGATCTTTTATAAGTATAAGGCGCTAGACAGTTCATAACTACTTTTAATTTTTTATAATTACTCTAAAATTAAGATTTATACCTTAAGTGAAATAGTTTAATACTATTTTATTAAATCTTAACTTACTATATAACTTCCTCTCTATTCTCTACTAAGTTAACTAACTTCTACTAAGTTTAATAAGTTATCTAATCTGGAAGTAAGAGAACTGCTAAGTGTTATATAAGCAGTTAAATAGCTTATTACTAGTATAATTTACATTAATAAGTTAGCAACTTATAATAATAATAACTAGTATTTTCTATTTATAATATTTATAGTTTAGTTTTTAATTATACTTTATTTAAATCCTTAGCATATGCTTGATAAAGGTGTGTAGTTAATTTATATCTATTAAGTTTATTTCTTATTTAGCTAGTAACTTATTAGCTATTTCTTAAACAGCATTTAGTAAAAAAATAAATTATCTTAAATTTAGCTTAATAATATACTTTTTTATTACCTTTTCTTTAGAGACTGTGAGCTTTATTAAATTAGGTATATAATTATATTATAAGGTAGTTCCGTTACGTTACGTTTTTAGGCTTATAGAAGGTATATTATAAATAATTATAGTATTTTAAAGACTATAAATTTAACCTATATTAAGAGCATGAATAGTAAGCTATATTCTAGCTTTTTAAGAAATTAATTCTAGGTTAGTAAGTAGATGTATGGTATTGTAATTAATAGTATTATTAAAGTCTTAATAAAGTATATAACTTATCTATTTATATAGCTCATTCATGAAATACATTATACTATAAATTAAAAAACTTTGTTTAATTTTAAAAACTATTTACTTTTTTATTATATTATTTACTTAAATAATTACACTTTACTACTATTTTACTTTTTAAATACTAGAGTTTTTTTTTTTTTTTTTTTAATTAGTAGTTATTTTTTTAATAGTAACAATTAATTAAATTTAATAGAAAGTTTTTATTAATATTATTTAATATTATTTATTTATTATATATAAAGCTATAACTTTTTTATTTAATTAAGAATTGTATAACAAAGTTTTTATACTTTTTTACTATTATTATACATTTATTTAATAACTTTTTAACTTTAAAGTATACTAATATTTTATTATTATACTTATTTTTAACTATTTTATTTTTTTTGATATTAGTTACTTATATAAATTATTTTAATTAAAAGGTTTTAAGTATTTAATTAATATAATAAAATAATTTTTTTAAGTAAATAATAGCTTTAATTTAGTTATATTATTTTCTATTATTTACTTAACTAAAAATAGTTTTTTATATTATTAGCTGATTTTTTAATAAACTTCTAAAATTATAAATTTTTTATAAAACTAAATATTAATAAAATTTCTAAGTTTTAATTTTAGTAGAGTGTACTTATTATTAAATTTTTTTTTATTTAAATTATTATAAATATAAGTATGTTTATTACTTTTTTATATAAAATTTTTTTCTTTTATTAAATTATTAAATAAATAGTTAATTAGTAATTTTTTAAAAAACTTAAAACTATAAACTACTTTATTAAGTAATAAACTTATTAAAGTATTTATAAAATTATTTATAACTTTTTAAATTATAAGTAATACTTTAATTTAATAATTATACTTTTTTATTAAATAAAACTTTAAAGTAGTTTTAAAACTTTAATTAATTTATTTAAATTATTTATTTATTTATAGGTAGTATATAGTTAATATTAAAATTTATGTTTTTAAAATTTAAAATATATTCTTTTATAGTACTTTATTAAATTTAACATTTTAGTTATAAATAATTATATATAAAATACTTTTATTAGTTAGTACTACTAAAAATAGTTATATTTAATTTTTTATATTTTAATTCTTTTATTTTAAAAAAACTTTTATTTTTTTAAGTACTTACATGTTACTATTATACACACGTTAAATTCTTAATTTTTTAATAACTTTTTAATAAAATTACTTATAACTATATTAAATAAAATAAAAAGTGTTTAAATTAAATAAAGTTAACTATATAGCTTATAGCATTTTATTTAGTAATAACTATATTTTTTAGTAATAATTAATATTTTTATTTAAGTACTTTATAAGCTTTTAAATATAATAATTTATTTTAATAACTTTATAAACTTTATAAAAACTAGTATACTACTACTTATTATAAGTTTATTTAAAAATATTACTTTAAAGTACTTTTAGTATTACTAGCTATAGACACCTATTTAATAAATTAATATAATAAGGAAAATTACTTTTTATAATATATAAAATTAATTTTTTTTTTTAGTTTTAAAACTATATAGTTTTAAAATTTCAATTATATTTAACTAATACTTGTTTTCTTTGTATACTTACTTTAACTATTTTTTAAAGTTATTATTTAATTTTACTATTAAAGTATAGTTAGTATATAAAGCTTTTTTTTATACTAATATTATATACTTTAGTTAATAAATTATTTAAAACATTTATTTTAAAATTCTTTAAATTTTTCTTAAAGTTATTAAGTTTTAATAAAGTATTTATTATTATATACTACTTACTAAAAATATATTATATATTTAAGTAGTATTATAAAAAGTATTATAATACTTATATAAGTTATATATTTAATTTATTTATTAATAAACTAGTTAAAAATGTTTACTTTACTATACTAGTTAATACTATATAATTAGTAAGTATAATTAATAGTTTTAATTTAAATATAAAGTTAATTATATACTTTACTTATTATATAGTTTAAATTAAGTATACTACTTTAAGTTTTATAAACTAATATAATTACTTTACTAGTAATAAAAGTTTTAAGAAAAAGCAAATTAACTATACATTATTTTACTTAATATTTTTTATATTAACTAAGTTTTTTTAATATAGTAAATTATAACTTTAAAACTTTATTTCTTAAAAGCATTTAATTTTATATATAGTTAATAATTTAAATTAAAGTGTATTAAAAAAACATAGGTTTTTAAAAGCGTTCTAAATTATATAATATAAAATCTAGAAATTCTTTTTTTTTGTTTACTAATATTATTCTAGTATAGTATATTTTAGTATATTTAAACTTTAGTTCTTTTTTAAGTAGCTTAGTTTTTTTATACACAAGTAGTTTAATAAACTTATAGTAATATTTAATATACTATTAAAGTTATTTAGTTAAATTAATATATACTTTAAAGTTTTAAAGTATTTTTAAAAATTCTAAGTTTTAAATTATTATAAGTTTTTCTTTAAAAGTATATATTTTAAGTATATTAACTTTTTAACTAAGTAAAATTACTAATAGAAAACTAAAATATACTTTTAAGCTATTTAACATAAAATTCTTTTATGTAAATACTATAAATAGCTAGTTAAAGTATTATAAATACTTTTTTAAAGTATAGTTTATTACTAATATATTATTAATAAATTTGTATATAAATTTTTAATAGCTAAATTTTTAAATTACTTTATTAATTTACTATTAAGTATGTAGTAGAAAACTATAGTATTTTATTAATATAATATTCTATTTTTTTAGTTTCTTATATAAAATTATTATAGTTTTGTAACAATTTTTCTTTACTATAAAAAATTAGAAGAAATAGACTACTATGTTAATTACTAATAAAAAATTCTTTATATATATATATATATATAATAATGTTCTTTAACTAAAAATAAAATAACTATTTTTAATTAAAATTCTGTTTAGTTCTTAAATGTTTATAACTAATGTATTTAATAAGCAAGTAAATTAGATAAGTAAGTAGGTTACTTTAAAACTTACTAAAAAATCAAGAATTTACACTTAAATATCTTAATAACTATATAATGATAAATTCTAAAAATTTAATAAATAACTAAAAGTACTTTAAAATAGATGCCATTAAATTTTTAGTTGCTAAAAATTAATAGTTATTAAGATAATAGAATTTCAGTCCTTAAATTTACTTTTTCTTAAATATCTTAATAATGATTAATTGCTAGCTTCTAAAAGTTTAATAGTATTTATTTTAAAGCACTCTTAGTTACCTGTTAGATTTTTAGAATTTAGTATTATATAGTTATTAAGATATTTAAGTGCAAATTCTTGATTTTTTAGTAAGTTTTAAAGTAACTTACTTACTTATTAAATACGTTATACGTTTTCTTTTAAATAAGTTTTTTATTAACTATTATATTTCTTTATACTATAAACACTAAAAAAGTAAATAGGAATTTTTTTTTTAATTATAAAACTTTACCTTTTTTCTAAAACTTATTAAAAATTTTGTTTATTAGTTTTTTATTTTTATTTTTATTTTTATTTTTTTTTTTAGTTTAAGTAAGTATATATAGTATATAAGTTTTACTTTAATTAAATACTAATTACTTATAAAAAAATTCTTAACTATTTATTTTTTAAAAAGTTAATTAATTTACTATTATTAGTAAATAAATTAGCATATTTTTTTTAATTTAATTAATTTTTTGTACTATTATTTTTAAACTATTGTTATAGTTTAATGTACATTTAATAAAAATACTAAATAAATAAGTATTAGATTTTTAAGTTAATACTATATTTATTAGGTATAAAATATAAAACATTTAAATAAAAAAGAAAATAAAAAGTATAAGTAGGTTTAAGCTAAATAAATAAAAAACCTTACTATATATAAACATAAATTTTATGTTTTTATGTAATATGTTATGAAATTAATAGTTAATATTATAACAACTATATATTATTCCTTTAAAAGTTTTTTTAATTTATTTTTTTAATTTAGTTTAATTTATATAATTTAAAGAGTTTTTTTTTATACTATTACTTATATTAACCTTAGTTATATTAATATAGTGTTATAATATAGTTCTGTAAAGACTATTATTCTTAAGCCTATTTAAACTAAATACTATATAAATTTTCTATATAGATTATGTAGGTTTCTTTATTTCTAGAATTTTATATATATTTTATTTATAGCTCTTATATGTAGCTTGGTGAGCTACGTCTTATAATCTATTTTATATTATATACTATTATTATAGTTATTAACCTTATCTATACTCTGCTGCCTCCTAATATTATATAGCTTCTACTTTTTTATATTAACAAGATGTTAACTGCTTATTAATATTTTATTACTATTTAAAAAGCTTATTTTTTTATATATTACTTATTATAGTTTCTATTAATTACTCTAGCTAATTTAAAAGACTCTTTTAATTTTTTTATATATTATTTACTATAGTTTTTGCTGGCTGCTCTAGCTAATCTAGAGAACTCTTTTAATTTTTTTATATACTATTTATTATAGCTTTTATTAGTTACTTTAGTTAATTTAAAGAACTCTTTTAATTCTCTTATACACTACCTACTATAGCTTCTGCTAGTTGTTTTAACTAATTTAAAAAACTCTTTTAATTTTTTTATATATTATTTACTATAGTTTCTACTAGTTACTCTAGCTAATTTAAATAACTATAATCTTCTATTTATTATAATTCTATTTATTATAAGTTTTACTGTTTATTGCTTTAGTTAAGCTAGAAAACTATAATTTTTACTTACTATAAGCCTAAACTAACTCTAATTTATGCCGTTCTATTTATAGATATACTAGTAATATTACTATTATTTAGGAAATTTTTTCTTTTTCTTCTTTAGTTTATTATTCTCTAGAGAAGGGCTTTATGATCTTATAGGAACTTTAACTAAAAAAAAAAGACCTAATATAAAAACACTATATAAGCTATATACTATAAATAGTCTTTTAAAAATATTATTAGATATTATAGCTAATTTAGTTAAAGAGTAAAAAATATTATAAAAAGACCGTAAGAAACGCCGCGAAGTAATAAGAATATTCTAAGAATAAAAACTAAGTACTACTAGCGCTAACTAAAAAGTAAGAAATATTATAAAAAGACTATAAAAAACACTATAAAATAATAAAAGCGTTTTAAGAATAAAGGCTAGATACTACTATTTTTTTCTTTTTTTTTAAATGAATCACGGGCCTTAAACCTTCCTCTATACTATTATTAATAACTTATTTTTACTATTAATATATAGCTAAACTACTTACTAAACTTATTCTATTCTTATTTCTACTAAAGAACTTATTTCTGTTTCTATTTCTATTTTTATTTTTATCTCTATTTTTACTATTACTACTACTAGTGGTACCTTGAGAAACTTAGTTTTTAAATAACTATAAAAACTATAGCTATAAGAAAGAAAATACTATTATAATATAGTTTTATAAAAACTATTATTTTTAAGCTTATTTAGACTAAATATTATATAGAGTCTTTACACAGACTATATAGGTTTCCTTACTTTTAGAATTTTATATATATTTTGTTTATAACTCCTATATATAGCTTAGTAAGCTATATTTTATAATCTATTTTATATTATATACTATTATTATAGTTATTAATTTTATCTATACTCTACTGCCCCCTAACACATAGTAACTAACTTAGTTACTATAAAAATAAATTTTAATTTTTAGGTTTTATTTAAACTTAATATTTTTATATAAAAGCTACTTTATTTTTAAATTATATAAGTAGTTATTAAAAACTATATATTTTTAAGTTTACTAAAATAGTACACGTTTTTTTATAACAATATCAAGGTCTTATTATATTTTTTTAATAATTATTAGGCTTAAAATGTTATATTTAACTTATTTTAATACTTTTACTAATAGTAAATAATTTAGTTAAAGTATTATACACAAATACTACATTAGTATTTATATTTATAATCTAAAAATAATTTTTTTTAATTTAAACTTAATGTCTTTAAAATGTATTCTAAATTGAAAATATAATTATAGTTTTTTAAAAACTAGTTTTTTTTATATACTATAATTTGTATTAGTACTATTATATTACTTTATATTATTATATTTTTTATAGTTTTTACTAACTAATATAAAAAATAATTTTTTTACTTAAACTAAAATAAATACTTTAAAATTCTTATATAATCTAATTTTTATTATTTAGTTTGTACTATTATTTTTAAAGTAAAATATTTACGTGTAAGTCTTTTATTAAGTATACTTTAAATTTAAAATATACTAATACTTTTATTTTTTTTTATTTAAGTTAATATAATAGTCTAATATAAAAAAACTAAAAATAGTAAATTTTAAAATTTTTATTAAATTATTACTAACTTTACGTACTTTTATTTATTTGCTTATTAAATGAATTTTAACTTCTAGGTAGTATTTTTATAAAAAATTCTTATTTATAAGTAATATAATATTTCTTATATTTAAGTAAATAAAAATTAGTTTTTTTTATTTAGCTTTAATACTACTTACATACTAAAATAACCTTAAGTTTAAAAATTGTTACTATTATTTATAAATAGTTTTATATTTAACTTAATTATTTTTATTATAAACTAAGGTTTTTAAATAAAGTTTTTAGTAGTTTTTATAGTTAATATTTTTTTTAAGGTATATGTATAGCTTATTATTTAATAAGTATATTACTTTATAATATTTACACTAAAATTCTTTTAGTTTTTTCTAAACTAAAGTATAGTATATACTAACTATATTTTTATTTTTTAAATTATGTATTCTATTTAATTTAAATACTATTTTTTTTTATTAGCTATATTATTTTTATATACTATTTAAGCTTTAGTATATTAAATATTATTTTAAAAAGCTTATTTTTTTTTAAATACTAGTTACTTAAATTTACTATTTTTATATTATTTAACTAAAAAAGTCTTAATAATATTATATTATATTAATATTTTATTTTAGTATATTTATTTTTATTATAACTAAATTATTGGTTTCTACTTTTAATTATAAATATTTACTTTTAAAGTACTACTACTTATATAGTTATTTTATTTATATTTGTGTTTACTATATTTATATTTTAATATAACTATAGTTAATAAGTATACTTACTATTTTTATACTAGTACTAGCTTGTTTTTATAAATTAACTAAAATTATTACTAGTTTTTTTATTTTGTAAAAATTAGTTATATTAGTATATTTTAAGTATTAAGTACTAATTTTTTAAATAATAGAATTTCTTTATACTTATTTTTATATTAAAATAAATTTACATAAAACTATACTAAGTTTTTTATTTCTTAATTATTATTTAAATAAAAGTAGAAATATTTGTTTATATTATAAGTTATAAAATAAAATTATAAAAAAGTATATATAGTTTATTTTATATAAAGCTTAACTATATAGTACTTAATATTTTAGATAATTTTATATTTTAAATAATTATATATATATATATAGTTTTATAAAGTATTATGTTTTTGTGCTTTTAAGTATATATTTTATATTTACAGAATTATTTATTACTTTTTAAAAAAACAAAACTATTAAATTAAAAGCTATTTTTATTATTTTAGGCCTAAAAAAATAGTATAATACATTTTTTTTTAATATTTATTAATACTATAGTAAACTATTTAAAAGCATTTTCTTAAAAATATTATATAATTTTAAGTTTAATAACTATTTTACTTTAGTTACTACATAATATAATAACGTTTTAAATATAATTAGTAAAAAATAAATATATTTTATATTACGCTTTTTATAAGTGAGTGGGCTATATAAGTGGGCTACTTTTATCAAGAATTACCTTTTCTTTAATAACTTTACGAAAACTTAATATTATTTAACAAAATTTTAAAATTGGCTTTTTAGATATTAAATGCAGCTAATATTAAATTTGCATTCTAGTAGTCTTACGTAATTATAAGTTATTAAGCTTAGAATTTACTTAACTTTCAATTAATTTTTAGCTATCTATATTTATAATATTACTTAATAATAAATTATTAAAACTTAAATATAAGGTATTAAAGCCTAAATTTATAATATATTGAAATTTTAAAACTATAGTATTAGTAGTTTTTAAGATATTAAAAATAGGAGTTAAAACTTCTTCTTACCTAGAGTTCTTAAAAACCTACTTATTCTATTACTATAAAAGTATAATATAGTTTAAATTATATATAAAGTAGCTTAAATTCAACTTCTAGAGTTTCTTATTTAATAGTTATTAAAATATTAATAGCTAAAAACTAAATTTTTAAAAAGCTAATTCTAAGCTTAATAACTTATAATTACGTAAGACTACTAGAATGCAAATTTCATATTAGCTGCATTTAATATCTAAAAAGCCAATTTTAAAATTTTGTTAAATAATATTAAGTTTTCGTAAAGTTATTAAAGAAAAGGTAATTCTTGGTAAAAGTGGCCTACTTACTTATATAGCCTACTTACTTATATAGCCCACTTACTTATATAGCCTACTTACTTATATAGTCTATTTACTTATATAGCCCACTTACTTATAAAAAACGTTATATATATTTTATTTAATATAAACTACGTTTTTCTTTTTAAATAATATAAGGAAATTTAATTAAATATAGCTTATTTTATAAATATAAAAGCTTATATAGTTAGTTTATATAGTTAGTTTATATAGTTAGTTAGTTTTACTAATTTTATTATATTATATTAATTTTAGCTTATATACTATTTAAGGCTGTTATAAACTATATAAAAAAAGTACTTATTTTTTATATATTAAATACTTAATATTATAAAGTTTATTGTTTAACTAAATATTTATTACTGTAATTTAATTTTTTTTATTTAATAATATTGCTTATGTAGTATTACTTTTATAGTATTTTTTACTTTTATTTTATTTTAAAAGTTTAATGTTTTTATTTTATAAGTTACTATTATTTTTAAATATATTAATTATTTATAATAATATTATTATTACGTGTGGCACTTGCTGAGTGCTTATACTTATCTAACTAAGTTATATTTAAGTATAGTATACTATTAGCTTACCTATCTATATCTAAGATAAATAACTTTTATAAGTAAATTATTTAGTATAATAAGAAAAAGGCTTATAAGTTCTAAAGGTATTAAAATAAGTTAAATACTTTTAAATTAAATTCTAGAGTAAATATACTGAGCTATTTAGGTAGAAATAATTTACTTAAATATATATTCCTTTCTATATATAATTTATACCTTAGTTTAGTATATTAGATACTATTAGAGGCTGTTAGAGCTGTTAGAACTTTTAGTATTTTCTAACACCTCTAGCTACTAAGTATCCTTTTATTATATAATAGAATACTTTATATTACTTTATATAGCTTTATATCTCTATTTCTGTTTTCTAGCGTATATCTTGATTTATACTAATTTATTCTATACTTACTTATAATTCTTTCTTTTAAGCTTAAATATACGTTTTTATTTTAGAGCTTTATTAGCTGTTACTGTTAACTCTCTTAGCTCTTTAAATATAGTAATTTTTTTAACTAAATTATTAATTATTTTATTACTATTTGTAATATTATCCCCTCCTTTTAAGCTTTTATCTTAAAAGATAGTTTTTTTTTATAAGTAATATAAAGACAGTAAGTCTTCTACTTTATACTTTAAATTATAAAACTCTTAACTTCCTTTTCTTTTTACTTAATTTTTTAATAATAATATGTTCTAAGTTGTTTTTAATACGTGTTTATTATTTAGCTTTAAAAATGTATAATAAACCCCATTACATACTAACACCCTGCTTAAATTATTTTTATTAAGGTAATAACTATTTTATAAATCTAAGTTCCAGCCATTACTCAGCCTATAACAATTATAATATAAAGTATAATTTAATTATTTTATAACTAGAGTAGAATTACCTTAACTATAATAAAATAAAACTTTATTATTAGCTTAAAAAAGCTAAGGAGGATGTTTTTAAAGTTTATTTTTATACCCTCCAACTTCATCATAAGCTCGTAAAGGTTGATTTAAAAGAGAAGAAAATATTTAATTAAGAAATAACTTTAATCCGTAAAGTCTAGATTCTTAAAAAGGAAGAGACTTATTCTGAAGGTTAAAAAATTTATATATTATAATTTATAGTTTAAATTTCTTTCTAGCCTGTTGCTTTATCTTTTTTGTTTTTTAGTTTTAATTAAAACATATTATAATCACCCTATTCCTAGAATAAGATATAAATAGGTTCTAAAGATAATCCTAATTAATTAGCTTTAAATACTTCTTTAAGTTTTTAATTAGCTTCTAAGTATTTTTTTTCTAGTTTATAGCTAGTTTAATTAAATATTTCTACTAACGCCTAAATCTTTATAGATTCAGAATATTATTAACTTCCTATTTAGTAGTGTCTTTACTAGTTGGTTGAATTCTTATTTCTAGTTTTATATCTAGTAGTGCTAGTTTAAGGAGGCGTATATAAAATTTTAAATAAACTTATAATTTCTTTAATAGTTCTAGGTTAGAGTTTACTAGTTCTATTTATCTTTTTACTTTAAATATCTTAATTCGTATATAATTGAGTTTTTTCAATAGTCGTTTTATTTTTAAATTTTTTTATAAAAGGAAAACTTTATTTTTTTTTTTAAAAAAAATTAGTTTCTTAACCCTTTTACTTTTTGTATTTTGTATTATCTTTATTTATTTGGCCTTTAATCTTTTTATAATTTGCTTATAATCTATTTATAGTTTCTTTACTTATTTCTAAGCTCCTTTAGAAATTTATTCCAGATAAAATAATTATCTATAAGCAGTTAGTTTATATTTATAGTTAATATAAAATAATAATATTCCTATTGCTAATAATTTTGTAGAGTTATATATAAACTTAGCTATTAGTAAAAGTTCTATCTAATTATCTTATAGTTTATTAACATATATTTATAGGTATTATTTTAGTGTTTAGTTTGTTTATTCTATTTACTTATTTATTTCTAAATAGAAAGCTATTAACAGCTTATATCTTAAGCCTATTTTAATAATAAATGTTCCTTAAAATACTGCTATAAAAAGCTTATCTTTATTAATTATAAATTCTTCTAGTATTTTGTATTTTATAATTAATATATTAATTACTTCCTGCACTAGCTCTTCTACCGTAATTCTTATATAAATAAGTATAAAGTATATATACTTTATATACTTATTAATAATAACTAGTATAATATTATACTAATATTTTTATTTTATTATTAATATTAGTATGCTTGTAATAAAGTCTATTATGACTAATTTTTATAATTTTATTACTACTTCTAACAGCTGTAGTAAACTATATTTCTTGTATCTAAATATCTTATTTTTTTTATAATTAATATAGTTTAAAAGAATTCTCTAAGTCTTATTCTATATTCCTGGTATCTAATAGTCTTTTAATATTTATTCTACTGTTTTTTCTATTCCCTAGTGACTGTATATTTTAGTAGTATATTATTTCTTAATAAATTTACTTTAAAGAGTTTCTAGTATCTTACGTTTTCTATTCTTCCACTTTAATATTCTTTTATTATGTTTTTGAATTTATTTTTTCTAATTATTTTTAATAATTATTACTGCTGCTAGGTCTACATGTGTGTATATAAATATTCTATTTAATTCTTATTTAAAAATAGTATTATAGATTTCTAGGATATTGCGTATATAATTAGCTTATTTACTTAATATATTTACTAATCTATTCTCTTTTCCTTTTTTATAAAGTATTTTAAAATTAATAGTTAATAAGACCTTTACTTATCTAACTTGTCGTTAATTCAACTTCTTAACTATTATAAAGAAAGTTAGATTTTTGTGGTTTAAAAGTACTTTAATTTAATATCTTATTTCTTCTAAGTAGTGTCTTTATTTATCTATTACTTAAACTATTACTAGTAGTTTTTTATTATAAATATTATAGTTAAGCTCTACTAATATTAGTTTATATAATATAAAGTTAACTAGTTAGTATTATTTATTAGGTTATTTTTAACTTAAAATTACTCCCGTAGCTCTATCTAATATATCTGTTTTAATTTATATTTTATGTTTTAGATAGAATATAATAAGTAGTAGTGTTTTTTTAAATACTTTTTTTAGTTACTTAAACGCTAAGTCTTTTACTTTAGTCTATTAAAATTTAGTGTCTTTTTATAGTAAATTCGTTAAAGAAGCTATAATTCTTAAGTAATCTTTAATATACTATTTACAAAATTCTATAAAGCCTAAAAAAGAATATACTTCTTTTATGTTAGTTAGTGTTAGCTATGATAAAACATCTTTTACTTTTTCTAAATCTATTATAATTCCTTCCTAGGACATAATATGTCTAAGAAATTATATTTCCGTTTTATAGAACTTATACTTTTCTGGTTATATATATAACTTATACTCTTAAAGTTTCTGTAAAATTTTCTAAATATATTTAACATGTTCTTCTAGTATCCCGTTTATGTAAATTAAAATATTATTAAGATATACAATAACAAACATGTTTAGATATTTATTAAGTATGTAATAAATATTTATCTGAAATGTTATTAGTATATTTATAAGTTTAAAGAGCATAATAAGATATTTAAATAAGTTATATCTTATCTTAAAAACTGTTTTCCACTCATGTCCTTTTGCTATTTATATTTAGTAATATTTTTCTTTAATATTAAGTAGTATAAACCATTTTACTTCTTGTAACTTGTTTTTAAGTTCTGATATTAATAGTATTAGGTACCTGTTCTTAATTATTATTATGTTAAGTAGTTAATAGTCTATACAGAATCTCCACTTACTATTTTTTTTAGTATAAATAGTGTTAGTAATATAATTTCGTTCTTATTAACCTATATATATTTTCTTTTCTAATTTTTCTTAAGATACTGTCTTAATTCTTCTTGTTAATATTCTAGTACTAGATATAGTAGTAATAGTTTTAGTTCTATTTCTAGTTTTAGTTTAATTTTATAGTTCTAAAATTTGTGTTCTAATAACTTATTAAAGTCTTTTTTTAAAAGCTAAGTTCTAAATTCTTTCTTATACTAGAGCAGTAGCTTAAAAACCTGTTTTAATTAAGTTTCTCTTATTTATAATAAGTTTCTTAAGCTTTTAGCTTACTGTTAATCTAATTTTTTTAGTCTAGATTCCAGATATCAAGGTTATTAAATAGTTTTTATTTATTAATTAATAATTAGATTTCATTTCTTAAGCAGGTTTTATTCTATAATTATGTTTTTATTTCTTAAATCTATGATTTTAATATAGTGGATAGTTTTATATCCTGCTGCTTCTATAGTTATATTAACTATTTTAAAATTAATTATTTTTTAGCTGTATATTATCAGACTACTGTTAATATATTATATTTATATAAATTCTTTTAAAACTCTATATATAAGTTATAAGTCTCTAACTTTTTTATTTAATATAAGTAATTTTAAGGCTCTACTGTCTATTATTATTCTTACTTTTTTCCTAGAGATTTATATATCTATATATAACTAATTCTTTATTATTATCTTAATATAAGCTATATCTATAACCTGTTCTAAGCCTTTTTATAAACTAGTTACTTTTAAAAAGGCTTCTAGTTTTTTATTCTTTCTATATTTCTATATATATATTTTTTTTAGTATTTTAGGTTTTAGCTTTTTTTTATAAATAGGGCATTTATTTAGCTAATATAATTTATTATTTAGTAGCTTATAATCTCTTTTTATTTATTCCCTATATATTAAGTATTTTTATTTAAGAAAGTATTTAAAAACTATTAATCTTTTATATAGATTAGACTTTATTTATTCTTCTAATTTTTTTTTTTTACTTTATATAGTTTGTATTTTGTACTATATTGATTTTAATTAAGCTCTTAATATTATTCCAGGTTGTTTTTCTTATCTTTTAAGTTAATAAAAATAAGGCTTATGTTTTTAGAAATTTTTTTAGTTTACTATATTCCTCCTAATACTCTTCGTATTTTCTTGTCTTTTATTTTAACTATTTTTCGTAACTAATAGTACTGCTTGCTTATATACTTATTTAATTTATAAATTTAGTATAAATTATTTTTTTTTCTCTTAATAGTATTTTTATTTAAGATTTATAGTAGTAGTAATAGTGTTCGTTTTTCTATACTTAGCAGTTTCTTAAGTTATTATAAATTATTAAATTATCTTATAAGTTCAATATATAATATATAAGGTAAGTATAGTATTTATTATTCTTATTATATTTTCTTAATCTATGTAACTATTTTATGTTTTATTAGATTACTATATTATTCTTATTTTACTTTTTAGAGTAGTTTTATTATTATAAAAATTCCTTCTCCTAAAGTTATCTCCTAATGTTTAATAATATAATATATTTTAATGTATTTATTTAATCTGTAGATTTAACACATATTTAAGTTAAATCTCTATTAAATTATTATTATTATAAGATTTTTTCTAATATTAGTTTTTTATTATTTTTATCTAAACTGTTGATCTCCACGTAGTATTAGTTTTTCTTTTTTAAAAATATAACTATAAAATTATTATCTTTTCTATTTTATAACTACGCTATGCTGTTTTTTTCCTACGTACTTTAGTTTTTATTTTATTTATTTTATTAGTTTCATAAGTAGTGTCTCTATTATCTAGTATAAAGTTTTATATTTTTATTTTAGGTATTAGTTATTTCCGCATATCTAGCAGTAGCCTTAAGTAATTCTTTTAATAATTTTTATTATTATAAGTTTTTTTAATTTAATTTAGACTATAGTTACTAATACTCCTGTTATTTTCATCTAATAAAATCCGTTCTTTAAATTTAACTTTTAGGTTGGATATTTTATTATAAAGTGTTTTTCCCTACTATATTCTAGGTATACCTTTTAAGTATATTATTTCTTATATTCTATATTTCTTACCTTTATGTTTTGTTATTTAGTTATTATTTTTCTTATTTTTATTTCTATTAAGTAGCCTTATTATCTTAGTTCCTGCTTATATTTTATAATTATAAATTAGGTTTTTTATTTCTTCTCTTATTCTCTCTAATACTAGAGACTATTAATAATTAATGCTTTTTTAATAAATTCTAATAACTTTTAAGGTTATTTATTTTATGATATTTTATCTTTTATTTTTTCCTTTAGTTTTTTATAGAATATTATATAAAGTAGTTAGTCTATCTAATTAAGTTATAATTAGAGTTTCTTAAATTCTATAGTATAGTTATTTATAGATTTTGTTTATTATAAGTTCTAGAGTGTTTTTATAGCCTTAGTTTTTTTTATTAATTTCTCTAAAAACTATTTATATTTTTATTTTAAATGCTTTATAGTTTTTGAATACTCTTTTAATATTTTTACTATATTTATTTAATTCTCTAGCTCCTTTATCTAGATCCGCGTAGTTAAGATAGTTTTTTACTATAAATTTAAACTACTTTATAGCTTTTTCCTTTATGTTTATTCCTGCTACTAAGATTTTATCTTAATTAGTTCTAAATAATACTAAATTTAATTAGTAATATAAGTTTATTATAGCTATAAATAGTTTCAAGTTCTCTCTCTTTCTAGTAAATTTTTTTAGTAGTTGTTATTTTACTATATCCTTTTATTTTTACTGCTATATTATAATAATGGTCTGCTATAACTCCTTAATCTTTTCTTATTATTCTTATAATATTTATTTAGTTAACTTAGATTAACTTAAGTCTATTTAATTTCCTGCCTGAGATAAAGATCCTATTATTTTATTATTATTATTTAATAATAATTTATTATTACTTAAGTAGAGTTCTTGTTCTGACTGGAATTTAGTTATTATAAAATAGTAAATACCCTAAGAGAATTCTTTTTTAAACATGTTAAATATTTATTTTATTATATATAATACTTATTAAGTGTTTATACTTATTTAATTAAGTTATATTTAAGTACAGTATACTGTTAGCTTACCTATTTATATCTAAGATAAATAACTTTTATAAATAAATTATTTAGTATAATAAGAAAAAAGCTTATAAGTTCTAAAGGTATTAAAATAAGTTAAATACTTTTAAATTAAATTCTAGAGTGAATATACTGAGCTATCTAAGTAGAAATAGTCTACTTAAATACATATTCCTTTCTATATATAATCTATACTTTAGTTTAGTATATTGGATACTGTTAGAGACTGTTAGAGCTATTAAAGCTTTTAGTATTCTCTAATACCTCTAGCTACTAAATATCTTTCTATTATGTAATAGAATACTCTATATTATTTTATATAGCTTTATATCTCTATTCCTGCTTTCTAGTGTGTATCTTAGTTTATACTACTATATTCTATACTTACTTATAATTCTTTCTTTTAAGCTTAAATATATGTTTTTATTTTAAAGCTTTATTAGCTATTACTGCTAACATTCTTAGCTTTTTAGATATAATTATTTTTCTAACTAAATCATCAATTATCCTGTTACTATCCGTAATAATTATATTTTATTTAAGTATATTTTTAGTTTATATAGCTAGTATTAGCTTTAAAGTAACTTATTTAATATTTTCTAAAGTTATACTTATACTTAAAACCTTGTAATATTTATTATTAATATTAATATTTATAAAATTATTTATATTATAAATTTAAATATTAATTAATTTTTTATTTTACTAATACTTTGTATTAACTAAATGTTATAAGTTGTTAACTTACTAATATAATATTATACTAGTAACTAGTTATCTAATTAATTATATAACGTTAATTAGTTCTTTTACTTTTAGATTAGATAGCTTATTAGACTTAGTAGATAAAAGATTTAGCTTAGTTAAAATAAAAAGAAGTAATACAATAAATTAAGATTTAATAGAATAATATTAAACTATTTTACTTAAGGTATAAATTTTAATTTTAGAGTAATTATAAAGAATTAAAAGTAACCACAAGCTGTCTGATGCCTTATACTTATAATAAATCCTCTATATATATATTTTATATTAACTAGAAGTATATTAAATACTGCTAGAGAAAATAAGGGAAGATAAGTCTATACCTATTTTTATCTTTATTATTAGTACTTATTTTTTCTATATTTTGTTGTAGTTAGTTATCTGACTTGCTTATTTACTCTAGATATTATTCCCTATAGAACTTAAACTTACTATAAAGTAATTCTATTTATAAGTTCTGTCTTTGCTAATTTACTTTAGCTTATTAGTATTATTTATATATTTTTTTATATTATATTTTCTACAATAACGCCTCCTCACTTGCGCTTTTTTTTTTTATTATAGTTTATAATATTATCCTCTTTCTCTAAGCCTTCAGCTTAAAAGTTATTTTGTTTTTTTTTATAGGTAATATAAAGACAGCTAGTTTTTTATATAAAAGCTAAGATTATAAGAATTCCTTATACCTTTTCTATTTCTCTAATATCCTAAGAATGACTTAAGTGGAATCATTTTTAATATAAACTTACTATCTAGTAAAAAAAGTTTAAAAGAATATTCATTAAATACTATCTTTTTATTTTTATTATTATAATAATAACTATTATTATTTAGTACATCTTTCCTTAAAGTAATGTTTTAAGTATATTAATTAAAATATAAAGTACAATCTCGTTATAACGCAGCTTAAGTAGAATTATTTTAACTAAAATAAAGAATATTTATATTACTAGTTAGAGAAGGTTTAAGATAATTTATTAGTTTATTACTATTAAGAGAAAAAGCTCTACTCTTAGGAGTAATAGATTTATTATAAACTAGCCTAAATAAATTCTTAAAGAAGGAAATATTCCAGCTTAAGCTTACCTCAATTAATAAAGTTCATATAATAAAAAAAAAGTAGAGTTATTAGAACTAATTTAATATACTATAATTTATAGTATCTAGTGTCGGCTCACCTTTCTTTTCTAGGTTTAAATAAAATATCTTATATTCTTTTTATTTATTAAATATAGCCTTAGAGTAAGTATTTATTATTTTATCTAATAATACTAGTTAATTAGCTTTAAACTATTTTTTAAGTTTCTAACTAGTTCCTACGTATTATTCTTAAGTTTATAGTTTTTTTATTTAACTAAATACTTCTACTAACGCCTAAATTACTAGTAGTCTAAAATCTATTAAACTTTATACTTAGTTATATCTTTCTTAAGTTTAAGTCTTATCTATAGTTTGGCATTTCATAGTGCTAGTTCTAGTCTTAAAATATAAAAACCTAAGTAAATTCTTATATCTTTAGATAGTTATAATTCGTAATTTATAGATTCTATCTACCTTTTAACCTTAAATAGTCCCAATTTAATGTAATCCAGTTTTTTTTAAATAGTTATTTTATTTCTAAATGTTTTTATAGTAAGAAAATTTTATTCTCTTTCTTAAAAATTAGTCTCTTAATTTTAAATTTATCTTTTATTACTTACTGAGGTCTCCTTTCTGGGTAATTCTTTATATAATTTCTTAGTAAAATTATTATAGTTTCTTAACTCTTATTTTTACTACTTCTAATATTTTATTTAGTTTCTATAGTTCTTAATAAGCTGTAGGCTTATAACTGTAGTTTATAAAAAATAATAATCTTTTTATTATTAATAATTTTATAGAGTTATATATAAACTTAGCTATTAGTAATAAGTTAATCTAATTATCTTATTATTTATTAACATATATTTATAAATATTGCTCTAGAGTTTGGTTTATTCGCTCTATTTATCTATTTATTTATAAATAAAATACTATTAAGAGACAGTATTTAGCCTCTAGTTTTTCTATAAACATCTTTTAGAATATTAATGTGAACAATTTGTCTCTGTTTATAATAAATTCTTATAATAGTTTATATTATGTAATTAATAGTTTAATTAGTAATATCACTAATTCATCTGCTTTAACCTTTATATGTGTTAGTTTAAAGTATATATACTTTATAAGTTAGTCTACTATAACTAGTATTATATTATACTATTAATTTTAAAAAATAGTTATTATTAGTATCTCCGTGATAAAGTCTATTATAACTGATTTCTATAATTAATTTAGTAAAGAAATTAGGTACATGAGTCTATATTCTTTATATCTTAATATTTTATTCTTTTTATACTTAATACACTTTAAAAGAATAGCTCTAACTTTTTTCTATATCCTAGAAATCCAAAAATATCTGTTAATTCGTTCTATAGTTTTTTTAATTCCTTAATGTCTGTGCATTTCGGCTGAATGTTAGTTTTTAATAAGTTTAGTTTATAATACATCTAGTACATAAATCATTCCCTAATCTAAATTCTATTATAATTATTTATTATTAAAATCTCTTATTTGTTTTTCTAGGTGTTTTTGATAATAATTACTATCTTAATATCTAATTATAAGCTTCCTAGAGATCCGTCCAGTCTTTATTTAAGTATTATATTATAAATTTCTAGTATATTCTTTATATGATTTGCTTATTAACTGAGTGTATTAATCACTATATTTTCTTTTCCTAATTTATAAAGTATTTAAAAGTTAAAAGTGGAAACTAGTTTCTATTATTTAACCTATCATTAATTTAACTTCTTTATTATTATAAATGTTATTAGATTTTTATAATTTGAATATATAATAATCTGGTGTTTAGCTCCTTCTAAGTAATATTTCTATTTCTTAAATGCTTAAACTATAGCCAGTAGTTTCTTATCATAAATATCATAATTTAACTTAGTAGTTATTAATTTATGAGATAGAAAATTTACTAGGTATTTATATTTATTATTTTATACTTATAGTAAAATAGCTTCTATAGCTCTATCTAATATATCTATATATATCTCTATTTAAAGTTATAAATTAAATATCTTTAATATTAGTAGTTATTAGAACATTTTTTTTAATATCCTAAAAGCATTTTCCTTGTATTATTCTTACTTAAATTGTTAATCTTTCTTAAGTAATTCCGTTAAGGGTAATGTGATCTTTAAGTAGTTTTTAATAAATTATTAGCAAAAACCCGTAAATCCGAGAAAAGAATGAATTTCTTTTATGTTTATTAGTATTAGCTAAAATAGAATATCTTTAGCTTTATCTAAGTTAACTGCTATTCCGTCTCAGGATACTAAGTATCCTAAGAATTTAACTTCCGTTTTATAGAATATATACTTTTCTGTTTAAATATATAGCTTGTGTTCCTTAAGCTTTTTTAGTACTTTCTTAATATACTTAACGTGTTCTTTTAGCGTTCTATTTATATATATAAGTATATTATTAAAGTATACTATTATAAATACATCTAAGTATTCTCTTAGTATATAGTTAATAATTATCTAGAATACTACTAGTGTATTAGTAAGTCTGAATAGTATAACTAAGTATTTAAATAGTTTATATCTTATTTTAAATATTATTATCCACTCGTGTTTTTTAGCTATTTATATATAATAGTATCTGTTCTTAATATTAAAGAGGCTAAATTATTTAGCTTCTCTAAGTTTATTTATAAGTTCTAATATTAATAGTATAAGGTAATGATTTTTTACTATAGCTTTATTAAAATGTTTATAATTAATATATAATTATAGCTTACTATTCTTCTTTAGTATAAAAAGTATTAGTAATGTTATTTTACTTTTACTTATTTAAATATATCTCTTTTTTAGATTGTTGTTTAGATACTGTTGTAACTCTTTTTATTAATTAATAAATAGCTAGTATAGTAGTCTTAGTTTTAAATTTATTCCCTCTTTAAGCATAATTTTATAGTCCTATTTTTAGTATTCTAGTAACTAGTCTTTAGCTTTTTTGAAGAACTATTTTTTAAATTTCTCTTAGTATTTATCTAGCATAATAAACGTGGTGTTATAAAGTATTATTTTCTGTATTTATATTATAGCTTATTATTATTATCTATAGTAGTTATTTCTAATCCCTATAGTTTTTCTTTTCTAATTAATAGTTAGATTCTATTATGCTAGCTAGTCTTATCCTAAGATAAAATTCTTACTATTTAGATTTATAATTTTAATATAACAGTTATCCCGGTAATTTACTATCTAAATAGTTATATTCTATGTTTTAAGATTAATTAGATCTTTTCTAAATATTATTAGATTATTATCTATGCGTCTTACTTATATAGGTTTGTCTAAAACTCTAATTAGTATCTAATATCTTTATATTTACTTATTTAATATAAGTGTTTTACTAGCCCCACTGTCTATAAGCGCTAGTATTTATTTATTATTAATATATATATCTATATATAGCTTATTCTCATATCTTCTTTAGTTTAGTTATATATATATAAGTATTATGTTTCTTCTAATTTTTAGTTTTTAGCTTTTTAATAGCTTAGTTATAGTCTACTAGTTTTCTAGTTTTTTATCTATAGTTAACTCCTAAGTGGTAATTACTTTTTTAGTGTTTTTTCTTTAGGTCTATAGATTAGATATTTCTAGAGTTAACATACTTTCTTATTAAGTATTTTATATATATTTTTAGTTTATTCTCTATAATCCTAGCATTTTTATCCTAAGAAACATTTTTAATATATAAGTTTCTTATATAATTCTGTAGCTAACTATTTTTTTTAATAGTATTTAGTTTAGTATTATTAATATTCTATCTAGCACTCATCCCATAATAGCTGCTTATATTAGTTTAAGTTTAAATCTTATAATTTATTTTCTAAATTTATGTAAACTAATTCTTGTTGTAAGCTAAATTCCTTTTTATTTACTAGTTATTATAATATTTTTCTTATCTTTGGTCCTTTAACATGTATGGTGTGTTTATTCTATTTATAATTTATTCCTATATAGTTAGATACTATATATATCTAGTATTTTTTTCTTATTATTTTATTTACAGCGTTATTATCTTGTACCTATAGTATTAGTAAAGAGGTTTTTTAATTCTTTTTATTTTAATCCTATTTTAATTCCAGATATCTGATAGGGTGATAATAGATTATATTACTTATAACTAATATAAGTATTTATTAGTACATTTTATTTATCTATATAGCTAGTACTAATCTATTTAACTCTTTATATTATTTATTTCCTACTAACTATAGTATTTATTAGTATTTATATATTCTATCTTCTAAAGTAATTTTCTAGTATTTAGTAACATAGTATTCTCTTTAGTAGTATTTTAATTTATATATTTAATAGTATCCTTAGTATACTTACTATATAATTATTATAAATATAAGTTTTTTTCCTTTTTCTATTCTGTAATTTCTTTTTTATCTGAATTTTTAGTTTTCCTTTTAAAAGAGTCCGCCTTCCTATTCTATAATCTTATAAAATTATTATATTTCCTTTTTAGTTTTAGTATTATATTATTAAATTATTGCTTTTTATATTATAGTAATTATATCCTTAAATTATCCCGCTAAATAATTATTAACTTATTAATATAGTATTTTATATTCTTATCTAAGATATATGTGGTTCCTGTAGATTTAATATTATTTCTTTTAAATTTATTATATAATAGCTTCTTTTGTGATTATATTTTTTATTTATTTTATTTAAACTATAGTTATTTTAATTTTCTTTTGTGCCTTAATCTAAATATAAGCTTTTCTAATATCTAATTATTATTATTTATAATTTTTAATAAAGTGTTTTTGTTAATTGCATTTTAAGTAGATATTATAGACAGTAATAAAAAGATAATTATATTTAAAGAGCTAATAGAACTAGTAATAACGGCTAATAAAGCTTTAAAATAAAAATATATATTTAAGCTTAAAAGAAAAAACTATAAGTAGACATAAAATATATTAATACAGGCTAAAATAAGAGCTAAGAAGTAAAAATAAAGATATAGAGTTATATAAACAAATCCAGAGCATCTACCCACGTAATAAGAATAGAACTTAGTAGATAGAAAAGAAATAAAATAATAAAATCTTTAGCAGCTCTAGTAGCCTTTAGTAGTATTTAATATATTTTTAGTTAATATATAACATATACACAGAGAATTTACTATAAGTATAAGATATTAGATAAATTATAATTACTTTTAATTCTTTATAGTTACTCTAAAATTAAGATTTATACTTTAAGTGAAATAGTTTAATACTATTCTGTTAAATTATAACTTATTATATTACTTTTTCTTATCTCTATTAAGTTAACTAACTTCTACTAAGTTTAATAAGCTATTTAATTCGGAAGTAAGAGAACTAATTAATTATTATAATAATCAATTAAACAGCTTATTACTAGTATAATTTATGTTAGTAAGTTAGTAACTTATAATATTATAATTACTACCTTAAGAAAGTAAAAAAAGTAGTTAGATAGACTCTAATATAAAACTATCTAAATAAAGATCTATAATAACCTATTATAAGAATAAATAAAAACTTTATTCGTTAGAAGAAAGCAGTAGTAATAAAGAAGTTATAATAAAGTTTTTATTTATAACTAGGAGTATATCTAGAGAAACTAAAAGTACATAATAAATTATTTAAAAATAAGAAATAGCTATTATAGAATTACGTGATGCCTTAATAAACCTATAATAATAAATTAGAATAAATTAAGAAAAGGAAATAGTAAAGATACAGCCCTTTAAAAAGTTTAATAGTAATTAAAATAAGCTTAAAATCTTCATAGCAGTAATAAATCTATACTATTAGTTTAATTAAAAATTATTTTCAACTAATTAGGATTAGATTCTGATAGCTGGTATAAATATAATAGGTAGAGCTATATAATAATTTAAATTACTAGTAAGAAATTACCTAGCTAACAGAAACTTTAACCTAGAAGTAATAGAATTAACTAACTATAATAGTAATATATAATAAGTCTTTAGAAGTTATGAACGCTTTAAGCAAGAAATAATTATTATTTTCAAAAAAATTAATAAAAAAATAGAAGTAATTTAAAAACTCTAATAGCTTAAATAGTAAATATTAGTAGCTAATTATACTATAGAGTTTAAGCAGATCTAATTATAACTTAACTAAGTAAATTAACTATTAGTTATAATATACTATAAAGAAATAAAGAACTAAATTAAGGATAAAATTTCTTAAGATAAATAACTAAGTATTCTACTAGACATTATTAAGTAAGTAGTAACTATTAATAATTATTAATACTAATAAAAGTAAGAGAAGAAAGTATGAGAAAAATTAGTAATTCATATACCTAAAAGAAATAAAAAGAATAACTAAATTTATAACGAAATAGACATTAACATTAAATAAATATTTATTAGAAAAAGATAAGGAAAGTAAGCTAAAAAATAAATAAAACGCTATATATATAAAGCCTGCTTAAGATATAGAAAGTAGAGACATTTTATTAAAAATTACAAATAATAATAAGTAGACGTTAAAAAGCTTATGTTTAAACTAAAATACCTAAAGAAATTAAGATTACTATAATCCAAATAGAATAAGTAAAAAACATAGTAATAAAAGAGACTATTCTAAAAAGAATTTAGAAAAAGTAATAATAGATATATAGAAGCTATATATACCTTAAATAAGAATATAAAATTTCATACTAATAAGTTAAAAATTATCTAGTAGGATGATTTAGTGATATAATTACTATAATACAAGAAATAGCAGTTTAATAATATAATATAGAAACTAAGAAAAAGACGTAACGATTCTATGAAATTATAGAACAGAAAAATAGACTATTTTATAAAGAAAATTAGAAATTTAGATAAAAAAGAGATTAAGAGATAATAAAAGATAAGAAGTTAATATCTATAATAATTATACAGCACGTGCGCTAGAGGCACTATTAGATATATAAATTAAAATACTATATAAAAGAATATTATATTACTAAATACTAGAAAGTTATTCTAGAAGATAGAATATATAAATACTAATAAGTACTATAGTTAGCAGAAAACAAGTAGTATAAAGAACTAAATAAATAAAAACTAGCTATATAAATAAATAAGATCTATAGATAGCTATTTATATTAATTATAATTAATATAATATACTATTACCCCGTCAGACACCTAGAACTAGGATGGAATTAAAATAAGAAAGAGGAAATAGCTACTCTATTAATTTTATAAATACAAAACAACAACACTACTAATAGAATAATAAAGAAAGAATACTAGATATATGTAGTATTAGACTATATAGAAATAGACTATAAATAAAATAAACATACAGTACGTGTTAAGAAACCAAGGATAAAAAAAAATTATAATAACTAGTAAATAAAAAAAAACTTAACTTATAATAAGAACTGGTTTACACGGACTTAGAAGACGAATTATAGAATCTAAATTCAAATAAATATAAATAGCTATTATAGGATAAATGCTAGCTAGAATGCTAATTATATTAAACTAAATACTATTAAAAAGAATAGTTAGCTACAAAATCGCATAAGAAACTCACATATTAAGAATGTTTTTTAGAATAAAAATGCTAGGATTATAAAGAACAGGCTAGAAATATATATAAAATACTTAATAAGAAAGTATGCTAACTCTAGAGATGCTTGGTTTATAGACTTAAAAAAAAAACACTAAAAAAACAACTACCACTTAGAAGTTAGCTATAGATAAAAAACTAGAAAACTAGTAAACTATAACTAAGCTATTAGAAAACTAAAAACTAAAGATTAAAAGAAACATAACACTTATATACACATAACTAAACTAAAGGAAAAACGAAAATAAGCTATATATAAATATATATATTAATAGTAACTAGATACTAGTATTTATAAATAGTAAAGCTAGCAAGACACTTATATTAAATAAGTAAGTATAAAAATACTAGACACTAACTAGAGTTTTAAATAAACCTATATAAGTAAAACACGTAGATAATAGTCTAGTAATATTTTTAAAAAAATAATTAATCTTAAAACATAGAATGTGACTATTAAAGCAGTAGGTTATATAAATAACTACTATATTAAAATTATAGATTTAGATAGTAAAGATTTTATCTTAGAATAAAATTAGCTAGTATAATAGAATTTAGTAATTAATTAAAAAATAAAGTCTATAGGAACTAAGAGAGACTACTATAAATAAATAAAAGCTATAATATAAATAAAGAAAATAACTCTTTATAACACCACGTTTATTGTGCTGAACGAATATTAAAAAGAATTTAAAGAATAATTCTTTAAAAAAGCTAAAAACTAACTACTAAAATACTAAAACTAAGACTATAAAATTACGCTTAAGAAAGGAATGAATTTAAAACTAGAACTATTATACCAAGTACCTATACACTAGTAAAAGGAGTTACGAAAATTCTTATAAGAGAATTAATAAAAAGGATATATATAAACTAGCTAAAGTAAAATAGCTTTACTAATACTCTTTATATTAAAAAAGAATAGAAAATTAAGGCTATGTATTGACTACAGATACTTTAATAAAATAATAGTTAAAAATTATTACTTTATACTATTAATATTAGAACTTATGGATAAACTTAAAGAAGCTAAATAATTTAGCCTCTTTAATATTAAGAATAGATATTATTAGATATAAATAGCTAAAGAACATGAGTAGATAATAGTATTTAATATAATAAGCTAGAGCCTAGGATAGTTAACTAAGATAGTTATTTTAGCTTTAACTCCGTACGTAACCACGTAACTTTAGTGACTTAGTAAAGATAACTATTAAGTCTCTATAGTATATATAATTAACTTTTTATTAAATCTACTTTATTACATCTAATTACTATTGTTGGCCTGGATTCTTATATTTGGATTTAATTAACTTTATTTCTCATAAGAGGCTGAGAGGCCTCTGGTAGTATAATTAACTTTATAAAAGAATAAAAAGCTCTCCAGTATTTAGAAGAGCTATCTAGCGGTATAGTAAGTATTAATAAATACTAATAACTACTTAATATCTATACTAATAGCCTAAGCGATAAATCTGCTTAATGTAGGATATAATAATAAATAGATTAACCACAAACTACACCAGTTACTTACTTTATAAGAGTTAAAAATTCTAGCTATTAAAATAATAATAAGCTAAGTAGAGATTAAACTTAATAACTACCTTACTTAACGTAATAAAAGGAAAGTTTTATTTCTAGTAAATAGAGCCAGCAACAGCACCTTACTTAAGGAGATTATAAATATATTATAAGTAATATCTAAAAAACTAACTACACTAAAAGGTTATAATTCTCTATTAAAGTTACCTTTATAGGTCTTAGTAATAACACTAGTAACTTTCTTCATACTAATACCATAACTAGTAATTAAATTAGTAATTAAACTATTTAATTTTTTTAAACTCTTTATGTTTAATAGTATATGGTTTTTTTACCCTACGTTTAAGCATTAAGCTAAGGCCAAGTTACGATTTAATAAATACCATATAGATAGTAAAAAAGGATAGATAGACTATTTCTTTTAGTATTTAAAAAAACAAGTAGTATAAACTATTCTTTTATAGTTTTCTAATTAAAGAAATAATACCACCCTTTAAGTAATATAGGCGTTTATGGACTCTTAGTTTAAAGACTAGTACTAAAAGTAAAAGTCTCTAGACAAGCTATAAAGCATGAAATAGAAAAAGAAGTTAGTAAGAGAATACTATATAGAGTTTAATAAGAAGCTACTGCTAGTAGAAAGTAATTAACTAAATAAAAATATAAAGAAAAGTATATTTACTTAGGGATTAAATAGAGAGCTTTAGAAGTATATTACAGCCCTTTTAGTAACACTAAGCTTTAAAGAGTATACTTAGGAAGTAATTTATATTAGTAATAATCTTATATAAATTATATTAAATAACTATAGGACTGTTATAGCTATTTATATAATACTATTTATACTAATACTTAAATTAATAAATTAGAAAGTAATACCCACACATGCAGGGGCAGTAAAGCTATAGGATAATTAATTTAAAATATTTTAAATAAGCTAAAAGAAATTTAACTGACGTTATAAGTAAAGTCTCTATTATTAATATAATTCTCCCGGCTATATAAAGAATATATATAAATATATAAAAGTAAATTAGTTGCGCCTAGCCACTATAGCGTTAGTAAAGACTAAATAAATAAATACTAATAAAAGAAACAAAAAAGATGAAGATAAAAGAGAAAAAGAAAAAATATTAGAGAAAAAATAGCTTTTACTTACAGTCACAAGTAAAGGCCCTTAGCTAAAATAAGTAAAGTAATATTATAAAGAGAATAATAGAAGTTTTAAAATATATATATAGATATAGACTTTATTACTATATACTTATTAATCAATCAGACGAATATCGCATACATAATAATTAATACTAAGTATTTATGTTATAGTCTTATAAGCTTTGTTTTTACTACTAAAGTCTATTTAACGCGTATTAATATAGCTTTATAGGGGATTATTAGAGTATATAAGAAACCTAAAAGGGTTACCTAGATTATATAAATTAATCTTAATATTAAAGGATATACTAAATGAGCCTATGTATATATTATTAATAATATATTTAAATTTAATCTTATTTTAAGCAGGCCCTAGATAAACTAAAATAATATTATAATTACGCCAGCAAAGAAATCGTTCTATATTCATACTTTAAGAATAAGAGTTTATAGTAGAAAGAGAAGAAATTATGTTAATAGAAGCTAATAGAGATTAGTACAGCTACTTTTTTAATATAAATAAATAAATTAAAAAAAACAAGTAAGATATGTATTTTTATAGTATTATTAGTAGATATTTAAAAGGCCTTAGCGCCTAAACTAAAGCTGAATCTTAGAATACTACTTCTTAAGACCTATTAGAAGCACTTAAAGCTGTTTTTAGAAAAGAAAGTAGACAAACTCCCATCACTGCAAGATTATAAAATAGACTATTATATTAAACTTAAAAAGATTAATAAAAAGGACCTTAAGGTCCTATAGGGACCGCTGTATAATATATTAAGAAAAAAACTACTAGTACTATAAAAAGAGTTAATACTGCTACTAGAGAAGAGCTTTATTTATATAAGTAACTCTTTAGCTATAGCTTTAATACTATTTATATATAAGCTTAATAAAGATCTTCACTTTTATATTAACTACCGCACGCTTAATAAGATTTTTAAGAAGAATAAATATTTTCTTCCTCTAATCTATAAAACGCTTAGCTAGATTAGTAAGGTAAGATAATATACTAAGTTTAACATTTTAATAGCCTTTTATAAAATTTGTATTATAAAAAAAAAAAAATAGCTAACGGCCTTTTATATAAGATTTAGACTCTTTAAATAACTAATTATACCTTTTAGATTAATAGGAGCCTTTAGTATGTTTTAGTAGTATATAAACTAAACCTTATAGGAGTATCTTAATAAGTTCTATTTAACCTTTTTTAATAATATATTTATCTATTCTTTAGGCTTACTAGAAGAGTATTGCTGGTAAGTTAATTTAGTACTAGAGAAACTTAGCACCGTAGGTTTATATCTAGATATTAAGAAATACAAATTCGAAACCAAAAGCATAAAATATCTAGAGTTTATTATTAAAATAAAGTAAGGAATTTAAATGGATCCCGCTAAGATAAAAGTAATTACTAAGTAATAGCCTCTAATAACTATAAAAGAAGTCAGAAGCTTTCTTAGATTCGCTAATTTCTATTATTAGTTTATTAAGTCTTTTTTAGAAATTACTGTTCTACTTATAAGACTTATAAGTAACATACTGTTCTAATAGACTAATAAAAAGTAAACAGTATTTAATAAGCTAAAAAAGATCTTTATATTAGAACTAGTACTAGCCTAATTTAATTCTAATTATAAGACTATTTTAGAAGCTGACTTTTTAGATTATATAACTAAAGAAATTCTTTTATAATACAGCAACAATAGCGTGCTGCGTCTATATATATACTTTTTAAAAAAAATATATCTATAAAGTATAATTATAAAATACATGATAAAGAATTTCTTATAATTATTTATTACCTAAAGACATGAGATGCTGAATTACGGTCTATTAAAAAGTTCTAAGTTATTACTAATTATAAGAATTTTAAGTACTTTATAAGGCTTTGAAAATTAAGTAAAAGATATACGCGCTAGCAGTTATTCCTTAGCTGATATAATATAGAGATTTAATATAAGCTAGAGAAAGAAAATGTATAAGCTAATATACTATTAAGACGTAAACAGAATTATTTAAGTAAAGAAGATAATAAAAGACTAAAAAGCTATATAATTCAGCTACTAAAGCCAGTAGTTATATATTAGAAAAAAGAGCTTAAATTAAATAATAATAGACAAGCAGTATAGGCTTTCTCTACTTAAATTAGTTTTTTAATAATTATAGGAAATAGTATAACTAAAGTCTAGAAGTCTTGTGCCCAGGAGTCTTGTAATAAGCTTAAATAAAAATAGTATAATATAGTACTAGATAATAAAGTATATATAAGAGTAGTATAAGCTCTTTATAATTAGGAGTAAAGATTTTCTTTAGAGCTTAAACTAAAAGTTTCGCTAGCTAAGTACACAATTAATAAAGATAAGATCTTTTATTATTAGAATAAAAAGTAAGTACCTGACTCAGAGCTATTAAGAATATTAATTATTTACTAAATTTATTTATTATAAGTAATAGGATACCTAGGATAGTAAAGTACCTATTTAATATTAATAAGAGATTACTTTTAACCAGGGATGTTGAACTATATATAGCGTTATATTTAAAACTATAATATCTATAGCTATATAAAGCTATAGAGAGATTACTAGTAAAGGCTATTACACCTATTATCTATTTCTAATCGTATTTAGAAGAAGATCTTAATGGATTTTGTAACTAAATTACTAGAAAGTAATAGCTATACAGTTTTACTAGTAATTACTAATAGGCTAAGTAAGAACATAACTCTCTGTTCTCTTCTAAATATAGATATTAAAACAGTAATATAGGCTTTTATCTGTAAGATTATTGCTTACTATTAGATTTCTAATACTATAGTATCTAATTACAGCAGCTAATTTATCAGCGAGTTCTAGACTAAGCTTTATAAAATCTTATAAATTAAAAGGCGATTATTGATAGCGTTCTATCCGTAAATAAATAGTTTAACAGAAAAAATAAATAGTATAGTTAAGGCCTATCTTTAAGTATTTATTGTGTAGGACTAAGCAAACTAGGCAAAGCTCTACCTAATAACTAAGATTATAATAAAGAGAAGAGACGCTATTTTAATAGAAATAAGCCTATTCTTTTTTTAGCACGGATATAATATAGAACTGCTGTAAGTGGATATTAGAACTAGGCGTAATATAACAGCTCAAGACCCAAAAGCTAGCGCTAGAGAAATTATAGGAAAGTTAAAGAAATGTGTTAACTTAGCACAGGCAACTATAGCTAAGGCATAATAAGAGTAAGAAAGATAGGTAAACTAATATCAGGATAAAGCCCTGTAACTGCGTGTTAGAAATAAGGTATAGCTAAAACTCAGTAACTATTAGTAAATAAAGTTAGTAAAATCAGTTAATTGTTATATTAAGCTAACTAACTACTAACGATTTATATAAGGCTGTCTGCTTATATAATGCCTGCCAGCTGCCTTAGTAAATGGTTAACGGCAGTAGCTAGGTTAGCTAAAGCTTAAGCTCTGAGTATTCACTCAGGCAGGCCGACACACTCTCTTAAGCTGGTAATAGCTATTGAACTAGGCATAAAGTAGTGCAGATGAATCCTTCAGATGTACAGGAAAACTTGTCGCCAGTGGGTATACAGAAACTCACTTTTAGTATGGGAAAATGGCTAATGCTAGATACTTAGAGAAGCCAGCCATTCAAAGAGCTTAGGGTAGTTCATCACTCAACTTTTGCCTTTGCCAGTATGCGGGTCGTACAGGCCCAGGAGCTCGATGAATCGGCGTTGGTTGATAATGTTAAGAGGCTTAGTGAGGCCATTGGCCACCATATTAGTAGTTTAAGCGTGCTTGAGCTGTATCCAGTTACTACAGACCTCGTTACGTATAAAATAATAGTAGATATCAATATGCTTGGTGCGGGCGTGATAGCCGTCTGATTAAGCTAGGTTAATTGAAGGCTAATTATCGCCGTAGAGTTTGAATGGCAGGAGATCCTTGCCTATGTATCCGAGTTCAGAGAGTAGGTGTCGGAGCCAGGTGGCTTCCTTCACTGCGTGTGTAAGGGCAACGTACTCTAACTCTATTATAGATATCGTGACGAGCTGCTGCTTGCTTGACTTGTGAGAGATAACTCCACCACAAAGCTTGAACGCATAGCTAGAGGTTGACTTCCTATCCTTATAGTTAGTAAAGGAAGCGTTAGAGTGCCCTACCAGCCCAAAGCCTGGATGTAAGGCGTAGGACTAAGTAAAGATGTCAATGTTAAGGCGGGTACCGACTGGGGCGGAGAACCTCAGCATAAGCTGTTTATGTGAGTAGAGGTAGTCCAGTACGTTAATTACTGCGTCTTAGTACTCGTAAGTTGGGTTGCTTACGAAGCGTCTAAGAAATCCTATATAAAAGGCGATGTTAGGTCGGACGAGGCAGGCTGGGTATAACAGCTTGCTAATAAGTGTCTGATAGTCCTTAACTAGCTCAAAAGGTGCTGGGTCGTCCTTTGGGCAGATTTTAAGATTGAGGACGTTCTTACTGAAGGGCTTGTGACGATAGTGAGCAGAGATACGGTTATAGTCACGGGCTACCTTCTTAATGTACGCTTCTATAGACATGTCGAGAGTTTAGTTAACTCTATCACAAGAGATTTTGATGCCTAGGTAATAGTTGATAGGGCCTAGGTCACGGCAGCTGTACTTATTAATGATAACTTACTTAAGCTCCTGTATTATGTCCTGAGTCTTGGTGATAAGAATGAGATCGTCCACGTAGACGACAACGATCGAATGTGAATCTAGGTGCATGAAAACGCAAGGATCTGATTGCAGAGGTTGGAAGCCTCGAGAAATAAGGTGTCGGGCTATCTCTTCATACCAGAGTTATAGTGAGCGTCGTAATCCGTATATGGCCTTATTAAGTCAGGCGATGTGACCATTAGGTAGCTTAATATACACCTATTCGTCAGCATCGAGTTTACCGTATAAGAAGGTAGTGATAATATTGATCTGATTACACTCTAGATTGAGCGCTGCTACTAAGGTAAGGAGCAGTTTAATAGTAGTAGAACGAGCTACGGTAGAGTAAGTTTCCTAGCCAGTGTCGCCCTACTGATTGCCATAGATGATGAGTCGAGTTTTATAGCGGATGAAGTCGCCAGCAGCGCTGAACTTATAGGTATACACCTACTTTATTGGCAGCGGCCGGCCATGAACATTTTGATGCTTAAGGATAATCTCCCAGGTATCATTTTCGTCGTGCGATTTGTATTCGTTTATCTCGGTAATAATCTATCTATTCTTATAAAGATGCTCCATAGCCTCCTTGTGAGTCTTTGGCTCTGGAGGCAGCTAGTGAGCTTATTTTAGTTTGAGGATGGCTTGCGTAAAGGCAAGGCTGATAGCTCTAAGGTTACTACCAAGCATCATGGCAGCAGCTGCCTTCTTAGTAGGGCGACAGCTTCAAGAGGAGCAGTCAACTATTACAGGGTTCTTGTAGTAATAGGAGTAGATATTCTGGTGTTAAGGAGTGTTGTTGTCATAAGACTAGGCACCTTAATCAAGGTCCTTGAAGTCGTCTTATGTGACTTCATGGTTCATAGCAGCGCCTAAGTCAGGCAGTTAAACGACCTCCAGGTCTTCTTGTTCATTGTCTTGATCTATTTGTTGCCTCTCCACACTTTCTTGTTGATGTCCTCGCTTGGGAGGAGGCACTTAGTAGGTTAGAGATAGACAGATGTTCTCAAAATCGACTGCCTATTTATTGTTAAGTGTAGAAAGCTTGTTCTATTGGACGCTGCTAGTTCTCACGACAGTCTTAGTAACATTATCTCATATAAGATAGATACAGGAACCTTCAACTCCTATTAGATAACTCTTGTAAGAGCGTGGCTCGAACTTGTAGGACTTTACATATTACTGCTTAGGAATATGGATCCATCCCACTATACTAAACGGGCGGAGATGGCTGATGTTGGGGATAATATTAGTCTTACCCATATACTCTAGCAGCTTCTGGTGCGGAGTCTTGTAATTAGGTAGAGCCTTTATAAAAGATAGGTTAATAAAAAGAACTGCGTACTTTGCTGTAAGCAGCTAGAGCTTCTTGAACTTAAGTGCTAAGGCCATTAATATAGCGTGAATACGGTCTTCTCTAATGGCGTTGCTACGCTCAGCGACTCCATTTTAATAAGCTATATATACTGTAGATAGTAGCAGGAGACTGCTGTTAGCTTTAAGAAAGTTCTTAATAGCAGCACGGTCCTTGCTCTCTGTAAACTGAATCCACTAGTAACGAAAAGCGTTATTAGTAAAGAGGATCCAGTAGACCTCACCTTACCATCCAGGTAAGTTAATAGGACTAATAAGATTAATATAGACTACATCAAATAAGTCAAGCGCTCACTGCTGTACTTTCTAGAATATGTTCTTTTTTAACTTAGTAAGATAGCAGATGTCGCAGTCAAATTTTGTAATATCAGTAAGCTTAATACCGTTTACTGATTTTACTAATTCAATGAGATCGTCAACGTTGCAGTAGCTATATATATTATGAAATTCTTAGAGAGTGACTTTACGCTTTATGTTTGCAGGCTACTACTAAGAGCTTACTATAGTAATCACCTTTACAGCTTACTTACTAGTAGAGACTTTAAGAAAGATGGGAACGCTGCTGATTTAAGGTAAGTATGCTATCTCATGTTAATCTGACTAACAGTAGAGCTTCTCATCCTAGCCGTGATAGTAAAAGCCGTTCTTACGAATCTTGCTATAAGATATAATGTTAATAAAGAAGCTAGGACAGTAAATTGTGTTGTCAAAAGCCACCAGCTGTATAGAGCTATTAGATTAAGTAATAGAGAGCTGGACAGTTCCTACTCCCTTAATACACATCAATCCACCTCCAGTTTGGATGCCCTAGCTATTCCTGCTTAGAATGAAAGTAATAAAGGCACTCTTAACATTAAAGATATGCCTATCTAACCTAGTATTAAGGATAACTCTATTTAAGAGGCCCTTGTCTTGCGCTCGACGGAGGAGCTCGTCTGATACTATAGTAAGAACAATAGCTGCTACACCATCTAAGAAATCGTCAGGGTTGCCGTCGTCGTAGATAAAGGGTTCAATGATGGAGATACCGGCGGTGATAGTAGCTATGTTAATAACGCTATTAACATCGGTATAGGAGAACGCTGCAGAGGCTGCTTTACTGTTGCTACCCATAATCTTTAAAGCGTTCTTAATCCTCCAGGACTCTAGGGCCTTATAAGGGTATTAATAATAACAATCAGGGCCAGCGCCCATGTGATTGTGCTGGCACTCAGAGTAATAAGACTTCTCCCTCTTAATAGAGTTCTCCTTCTGTTTTCTAGCACTACTGTCTTACTTACCACCCTACTTGTTGCCAGGTTTGCCTCCACTACTGCTGCTATTATTGCTACCCTATTTGTTGCAAGGTTTATCGCTCTTAGCTGCGGCTGTGAATGCTGACTTAAACGGGTCAACATTAATTCACGCCTTATCTCAGATCTCATGGATTATATCGTGAAGCTTAAGATTAACCTTTTGACGTACATCCTTGCGACGATCTTTGTAGTATTCAGGCATTATGTGTTTAAGCACGGCCAAGAAGCGGAACACCTGCTCATTATCTAGGCAAAAGAGGTTGAATTCCTTCATCTGATTTAGGGCTACTAAAAAGGCCTCCGTGAAAGCGTTTACGGTAGGATAGCTATCAGAGCGCATATTGTGATAGTGGTTGTATACTGATATTTATTCAGTAAGGCCATCCTGTTGATATTGGTTCCGGATGGTGGTATAAAGTCCTGCTGCTGTTGCTTGGTCACGGATGGACTCTACCATGTGTTCTGGGATAGTTGCCAGCATGACACTTCGCAGTTTCGCGTCCTTCTTGCGCCATGCTGCCCTATCAGCTTGCTGACGATCTCGCTGTTGCTGTATATTCACGTTCGCTTGCATAATCTCTGCCACTGTTTCATTGTGCGTCTTAAGAGCTTCTGCTCTAGTAGCTTTGGGCGGATTGGGGACGTTGCGCAGCGTCGCAGTCACCTGAGGCTCGGGCTTAGTGCCAGCTAGGATGTCGTCAGCGTCTTCTGCAGATGCCAGGGTCTTCAGCTGAAGCTCCCAGCGCGTGATATGTTCGCCGTTGGCGCCTAGCGGCCCCACCCCCTCGATAAGGCGCTTCGAATCCATGTCGGAAACCTTGCGCTAACGCTAGAGGTGAAGGCGTTGATACGGGCGTTCAAGTTGATCAAATATCGAGTTGATCAAATATCGAGTTGATCGAATATCGAGTTGATCAAATATCGAGTTGATCGAATATCGAGTTGATCGAATATCGAGTTGATTGATTATCGAGTTGATCGATTAGATGCGGAAATCTGACGTCGTTCTAACCGCTAATGGGGTAGGCGATCGTAGGGATAAGAGGGCTCATAACCTGTTAGTAGGCAAAGTTAGTGAAATCAGTTGATTGTTGTATTAAGCTAACTAACTACTGACGATTTATATAAGGCTGTCTGCTTATATAATGCCTGCCAGCTGTCTTAGTAAATGGTTGACGGCGGTAGCCAGGTTGGCCAAAGCTCAAGCTCTGAGTATTCACTCAGGCAGGCCGACAGTAACCAACTCTCTACTAGACGAGGAAATAAGAAGCTGGACTGAAAGAATGCTAAATATACTATAGAAAATATAATTAGCCTGCACGCTATAAAGCTAAATATGCCCCTAAGGCCAAACCTAACGTTTTATATAGACAGACTATGGCTAGTAAGTAATGACCTATTACTAAGCCAGCCTACAGACAACTCTTAGCCGCTACTAATTTAAATAGATAACTATAAAGAGCACGTAGTGTAGGATATTGTTGCTAAGATATAAACAAGACAAGAGTAAGGCCACTAGCTATAATATAAAATAAAGTAAAAAGGCTATACGTTAATAACTATAAAGCTAGTAAGCTAGCTAAAAGATATAATAGTATTAAACTATTAGAAGAAGTATATAGCGTCTCTGTGAAAAGGTAAACACAAACTTCTACTAGTAAATTACTAATAAAAGCTTTAGGAGAAGCTATAGTAAATAGAACCTAAGATAGGCCTATAAAGGCTTCTAGGTAAATAGTTCACCAGAGAGCCCTTACCTAGTCTATAAAAAGAAAGGTAATATAATAGGCTAGAGCTTAAGATAATTAACTAAAATAGTTATTTTAACTTTAACTCTATACATAACTACGTGATCTTAGTGACTTAGTAGGGGTAACTATTAAGTCTCTATAGCGTATATAGTTAACTCTTTATTAAATCCACTCTATTACACCCAATTACCATTATTGGCCTGGATCCTTATATTTAAAATAAGATATAAATTATTTAAATATTTAGTTATACTAATAGAACTCACTAACGCACTAGTAACATTCTAAATAATTATTAACTATATACTAAGAGAATATCTAAACGTATTTATAATAGTATATCTTAATAACATGCTTATATATATAAATAAAATACTAAAAGAATACGTTAAGTATACTAAGAAGATATTATAAAAGCTCAAGAAACACAGGCTATACATTCAAACAAAGAAATGTATATTCTATAGAAAAGAAGTTAAGTTCTTAAGATACTTAGTATTCCGAGATGGAATAGCAGTTAATTCTGATAAGGCAAAAGATATACTATCTTAGCCTATACTAATAAATACTAAAGAAGTTTATTCTTTTCTTAGATTTATAGAATTCTACTGATAATTTATTAAGAATTACTTAAAAATCATAGCACCCTTAACAGAATTACTAAAAAAGAACTAATAATTTAAGTAGAAACAATACGAGGAAAACGCTTTCATAATATTAAAAAAAATATTCTAATAACTACTAATATTAAAAATATTTGATTTATGACTTTAAATAGAGATATATATAGATATATTAGATAGAGCTATAAAAGCTATCTTATTATAAATATAAGATAATAAATATAAACACCTAGTAGACTTTCTATCTTATAAATTTATAACTACTAAATTAAACTACGATATTCATGATAAAGAACTATTGGTAATAGTATAGGTATTTAAGAAATAGAGACATTACTTAAAAGAAGCTAAGTATTAAATTATTATATATTCAGACCATAAGAATCTAACGGTATTTATAATAATAAAGAAGTTAAATTAATAATAAGTTAGATAATAGAAATTAGTTTCTATATTTAACTTTTAAATACTTTATAAATTAGGAAGAGAAAATATAGTGGTTAACACACTTAATTAAAAAGCAGACTATATAAGAGATATACTAGAAATCTATAATATAATACTTAAGTAAAGATTAGACAGATCCTTAGGAAACTTATAAATAAATATTAAAATAATAGTTATTATTAAAATATATAGTAAAAATAGATTAGAGAATATAACTATAGATAACTATAATAGCATAAAATAGGAACTATTTTTATACTAGAAGTATTATAAACTAAACTTATTAAAAACTAACATTCAGCTGAAATGCACAGATATTAAGAAATTAAAAAAACTATAGAACGGATCAACAAATATTTTTAAATTCTAAGAATATAGAAAAAGGTTAGAGTTATTCTTTTAGAATGCATTAAATATAAAAAGAATAAAGTATTAAGATATAAGAAATATAGATTTATGTAACTAATTCCTTTACTAGACCTACTATAGAAATTAGTTATAATAGACTTTATTACGGGAATACTAATAATAATTATCTTTTAAAGCTAATAGTATAATATGATACTAGTTATAATAAACTAATTTATAAAGTATATATACTTTAAACCAACACACACAGAAGTTAAAGCAGATGAATTAGTGATATTATTAATTAAGCTATTAATAGTATAATATAAACTACCACAGGAATTCATTATAGACAGAGATAAATTATTTATATTAATATTCTAGAAAATATTTATAAAGAAACTAGGGACTGAGCACTGCCTCTTAATAGTATTTTATTTATAAATAAATAAATAAATAAAATAGACAAATCAGACACTAGAACAATACTTATAGATATATATTAATAAATAATAAGATAATTAGATTAACTTACTATTAATAGCTAAGTTTATATATAACTCTATAAAATCATTAACTATTAAAAGATTACTATTTTTTGTAAATTATAGTTATAAACCTACAGCTTATCGAGAACCACGAAAGCTAGATAAAATATTAGAATTAATAAAAATAAAAGTTAAGAAGTTATAATAACTTTATTAAGAAATAGTAAGGAAAATTACTCAGAAAGAAAACCTTAGTAAGTAATAGAAAGATAAATCTAAAGTTAAGAAACTAATTTTTAAAAAGGGGGATAAAGTTTTCCTATTATAAAAAAACTAAGAAATAAAATAACCATTAAAAAAACTAGATCACATTAAATTAGGACTATTTAGGGTTAAATGATAAATAGAATTTATAAATTATAAACTATAACTACCTAAAGACACGCGGATTTATTTAGTTTTTTATATTTTAAGATTAGAACCAGCACTATAAAATGCTAAACTATAAATAAGACTTAAACTTAAGAAAGACACTATTAAGTATAAAGTTTAATAAATCTTAGACTACTAACGGTTTAGGTGTTAGTGGAAGTATCTAGTTAAATAAAAGAATTATAGACTTAAGAATAACACATAAAAGCTAATTAGAAACCTAAAGAATAGTTTAGAGCTAATTAACTAGTATTATTAGATAAACTAAAAAAAGCTTACTCTAAAGTCACGTTCTAGAAGTAAAACAACTATAAAGCATTCTAATTAAAATTAAAAGATAAAAAAAGTAAAGTAATAGGCTAAGAAAAAGTCTAAGCTATAGATTATAGTATATAAATTTCTTAACTCTAAGAACAAGCTACTTTCTTTTTAAGAGCTTAGACTTTATAAATTAAAGCTATCTCCTAATTAAATATTTCCTTCTCTTTTAAATCTACTTGTGTGAGTTTATGATAAAGTTATAACTTATAAGCATAAAGCTTAAAATATTAATCTTTAATAAAATTAAGCTAATAATAAAGCTTTACTTTGTTACAGTTAAGGCGATTCTATTTTAATTATAATATAATTAAATTATACTTTACGTTATAGTTGGCGTAGGCTGAGTAATAACTAAAACTTAAGTTTATAAAACAGTTATCACCTTAACAGGAACAGTTTAAGTAAGGTGTTAGTATATAATAGGGTTTATTATAAATCTAAGAAGCTAAGCAGTAAGCATATATTAGAGATAACTTAAGACATATTATTATTAGAAAACTAGGTAGAGAAAAAAGAGAGTTAAGGGTCTTATAATTTAGAACATAAAGTAAAAAACCTACTACCTTTATACTACTTATAAAAAAGAAAAACTATCTTTTAAGATAAAAACTTAGAAGAAAGAAATAATATTACGGACAGTAATAAAAAGATAATTATATTTAAAGAGCTAACGGAACTAGTAATAACAGCTAATAAAGCTTTAAAATAGAAACGTATATTTAAGCTTAAAAGAAAAAACTATAAGTAGATACAGGATACATTAGTATAAACTAAGATAAAAACTAAGAAATAAGAATAGAGATATAAAGCTATATAAATAAATCTAAAGCATTTATTTACATAATAAGAATAGGGCTTAGTAGATAGAGAAGGAGTAAAATAATAGAATCTTTAATAGCTCTAGTAACCTCTAATAGTATCTAATATACTTCTAGTTAATATATAACATATATATAGAGGATTTATTATAAGTATAAAACATTAAATAAATCATAATTACTTTTAATTTTTTATAGTTACTCTAAAATTAAGATTTATACTTTAAGTGAAATAGTTTAATACTATTTTATTAAACTATAACTTATTATATCGCTTCTTTTTATTTCTATTAAGTTAACTAACTTTTACTAAGTTTAATAAGCTATCTGATCTGGAAGTGAGGGAACTAATTAACTATTATAATAATTAGTTAAACAGCTTATTACTAGTATAATTTACGTTAGTAAATTAGTAACTTATAATAGTAGATCTTATATATATATAGTATTTTATTTATTTTTTTACTTATCTTTTTTACCCTTTTCTAATAAATATTTACTTAATATTAATATCTATTTTATTATAGGTTTAGTTATCTTTTTTTTTTTTAAATATATAGATTATTAATCTTCTATATATCTTTTTCTTTTACTTTTATTAGTACTAGTAATTGTTAATGGTTACTACTTATTTAATAATTTCTAGTAAAATACTTAGCTATTTTCCTCTAAAAATTTTATTCTTAATTCTATCTTTTAGTCCTTTATAGTACATCATGACTAATAGTTAGTCTATTTAATTAAGTTATAATTAGATTTACTTAAATTTTATAGTGTAATTAGCTACTAATATCTATTATTTAAGTTACTAAAGTTTTTAGATTATCTCTATTTCTTTATTAATTTCTCTAAAGATAATAATTATTTTCTGTTTGAAATATTTATAATTCTTAAAGGCTTATTATATATTACTGTTATAACTAGTTAATTTTATTACTTCTAAGTTAAAGTCTTTATTAGCTAGGTAATTTCTTATTAATAGTTTAAACTATTATATAGCTCTACCTATTATATTTATATTAGCCACCAAAATCCAGTCTTAATTAGTTAGAAATAATTTTTAATTAAAATAATAGTATAGGTCTATTACTACTATAAAGGTCTTAAGTTTATTCTAATTACTATTAAATTTCTTAGAAGGTTATATTTTTACTATTTTCCCCTCTTAATTTACTTTAATTTATTATTATAGGTTTATTAAGGTATTACGTAACTCTATAATAGCTGTTTCTTATTTTTAGATAATTTATTATATACTTTTAGTTATAGATAAAAATTTTACTATAATTTCTTCTTTACTACTACTTTCTTCTAATAAATAAAGTTCTTATTTATCTTTATAGTAGATTATTATAGACTTTTAATAATTAGTTATTAGAATCTATCTAACTGCTTTTTTTATTTTCTTGAGATGGTAATTATAATATTATAAGTTACTAACTTACTAACATAATATTATACTAGTAACTAGTTATTTAACTAATTATATAACGTTAATTAGTTCTCTTAATTCTAGATTAGATAGCTTATTAGACTTAGTAGATAAAAAATTTAGCTTAGTTAAAATAAGAAAAAACAATACAGTAAATTAAGGTCTAATAAAATAGTATTAAACTATTTTACTTAAAGTATAAATCTTAATTTTAGAGTAACTATAAAGAATTAAAAGTAATTATAAGTTATTTAATATTTTATACTTATAGTAGATCCTCCGTGCGTATATTTTATATTAACTAAAAGTATATTAAATACTACTAAAGAAAATAAAGGAAGATAAGTCTATACTTATTTTTATCTTTATTATTAGTACTTATTTTTTTTATATTTTGTTATAGTTAGTTATTTGATTTACTTACTTACTCTAGGTACTATTCTCTATAGAACTTAAACTTATTATAAAGTAATTCTATTTATAAGTTCTATCTTTACTAATTTACTTTAGCTTATTAATATTACTTATATATTTTTTTATATTATATCTTCTATAATAACGCTTTTTTGTTTGTATTTTCTTCTTTATTACAGTCCGTAACACTAAATTTTTAGTAATTAAGCTTTTTATTTTATAAGTTACTATACCTAATATATAAAATTATTTAAAAATTAGTTAATTTTATAGTATAAGGCTTATTATTTATATAATTTATAAAATTTATAAATTTAAAAGCTAATAATTATTAAATATTTTAGTATATTATAAAATAAGTATTTTTAAAGTATATAGTACTTTAGTATAATTAAAAAAAAACATTTTCTTTTTTGTAAGTATAGTTTAAAAAGTAAAATATAGTAATAAAATAATAGCTATTTAATAAAATAGTATAACATTATTAATTTAACGTTAGGAAAAAAATTAGTGGTATTTTTATAATACTTAGTAGTAATTAGCTACTATTTATGCATTTTACATATCTTATTTTATAGCTTATAGTCTTAACTTTAAAGCGGTATTAAGTTATTAAATATAATACTATCTTATAAAATACTATAAAATACGCATTTATATTCTCTAAAGCATTTATTATTATTTATAATATTTATATAATTTATCTATTGCGTGTATTTTATAAATTTAATACTAAGTATATTACATATCTCATATCTAGTTTACTTTTTATATATAGTACGTATATTTTAAACTATAGTTTTAAATTACTAGCTACTATTAATTTACTATATAAAATAATAAAATATTATATAAGCTCTATTTACTTTCTTCTTTTTATATTAAATTAGAATTAGCTTTTATACTAAATTGAAATTAGCTCTTATACTAAATTAAAATTAACTTTTATACTAAATTGAAATTAGCTTTTATACTGAATTAAAATTAGCTCTTATACTAAATTAAAATTAGCTTTTACACTAAATTGAAATTGGCTTTTATATTGTATCTAAAGCTTTATATAGAGTTTTAAAGATAGCTTAGTATATAGCTCTAAAAGTAGTTTAGTATATAGTTCTAAAGATAGTTTAGTATATAGCTTTAAAAGATAGCTTAGTATATAGCTCTAAAGGCAGCTTAGTATATAGCTCTAGAGATAACTTAGTATATAGTTCTAAAAATAGCTTAGTATATAGCTCTAGAGGTAGCTTAGTATATAGCTTTAGAAATAGCTTAATATAAAGCTTTAAAGATAGTTTAGTATAAAGCTTTAAAGACAGCTTAGTATAGGTCTAAATACACGTTAGTAAATAAATTAATAAAGGGCTTAATAGACCCAAATATTAGCTTAATATAAATATATAAAGAAAAAAAAATAGAGAAAAGAAAATTCTATTAGAGTTAAATAGAAGACTAAGTTTAGCTCTTCACATATAAAGAAACTTAGTATATATAAATAGAAAATAGTAACTTTACAGACTTACAGCACCCATAGATATTAGTAATAAATTTTAGAAAGTAGATAGGCAAAAACTAGACTATTATGTAAGTAAAATAATATAGAATTTAAAAGAAGAGTATAGTATATTATAGTATTTAATAGCATTTTATAGCATCTTACTATATACTTATAGTTAAAGTTATAATTAGCTATACTTTCTAGTAGAAGAATTATAGAAAAAGTCACGTTTAGTAACTAAATGCCGTTAAATACTTAAATAAAGTTATAATTAGCTATACTTTGTAGTAGAGTTATAAAAGAAATCACGTTTAGCAGCTAAATACTACTAAATACTTAAAAATACCGGAAATACTAGAATAGTATAAATATAAAATTCTTAGCCACGAATTTTTTTCCTTAATGAAGTTAGTATACTTATTTTATAAAAATAGTTAATTTAAATAGTATAGGTTTTTTTATACTTATTTAAAAAATACTAACATATTTTATAGGTAAGTTATATAAATAAATAAGCTATATACTTTACTAAGACTCTATTAAAATACTATTATTCATAGTATTATTACTTAACGGTACTATTAGTTATAGTACTATTCTTATTACTACTAGATTCTATAATATTATTTTTATTAATTTTATATATTTAAGTGTTATGCCTAGATCTACTATAGTTATTATAATATTTTTAAGTTAGTTTAGTTTTATTTACTCTTATCTTTCTATAACTCTTCTTACTACTAGAACTTATAGTAGTAGGGTTCTTAGTAGATTTATTCTAGCTAATATTAAAGCTAAATACTTTTTCTTTCTAAATACGCTTTCTTTTATACTGTTTTTATTAAAATATAATTTTATTAACTACTTTAAGCTTAGTAACATAATAATATATAAGCACTATCTTTTAAGCTATTATAAAAGTGCCTTTAATAAGCTACTAGTATTTATTTTTTAAAAAAAAAATAAACTACCTAGCTTATTAGTAATTAGCTTTATTTACGATTTAAATTTATAATAGTTTTTAAGAGTTTTTAACTACTAGGTGACCTCTTAGTTAGTGGGTAATATAAACATATATAATTAAATATTAAGCTTTAATATTATTTTATTTAAGTTAAATAAAATTAGGCTAGCGCCTTAAAAGCTTTTTTAAATATTATTCTTAATAATTAACACATTAAACGCGTTGCGGAAGGCTAGTAAGAACTTTAGTTTAATAATATAATTAAACTAATTATATATTAGCTTTTTAACTTAATACCTATAGGCTATTTTTAAAGGCGAAAAGCAATCTATATCTAGTAGCTACAAGATATATAATAAGTATACTAGTATATATAAAGTAATAATTTTATTCTCCTTATAGTATTCTGTAAATACAAGAGAGTTGTAGCTTTTATAGCTATTAATAATTAATAATTAGTATATACTAATACTATACTCCTTTATATACATGTTAAAGTACTTTAACTATATAAGACTAAGCTTATTAGTTATCCAGCTATTATTAGAGATACTAAATTACTATTAATATAGTATATTAAGTTTTTAGTACTAGATAAAGAGATAATTCTTACTTTTATAAATAATAAAGAATAGAATTATAAACTCTAGCGTGCTAATAGCTAGGATTATTATAATTTACTTATAATTACTTAGCTAAAAAGCCTTTAGTTAACTTTATTTCTTAAAGCCTATAACAACCTTCTACTAAGTTATTATGCTTATTTAGAAACTAGATTTATTAAAGTTATATATATTTTTATTTTATATACTATACTTAGTCTTTATATTATATATAAAATTAAACTAGCCCTATATAAAAGCTAGTTCTTTTTATTTATAATGCTTATAATCTAGTTTTTAATTATACTTTATTTAAATCCCTAGTGTATGCTTAATAAAGGTGTGTAGCTAATTTATATTTATTAGATCTATCTCTTACTTAACTAATAACTTATTAGCTATTTCTTAAATAGTATTTAGTAAAAAAATAAATTCTCTTAAATTTAACTTAAAAATATACTTCTTTATTGCCTTCTCTTTAGAGACTGTAAGCTTTATTAAATTAGGCATATAATTACGTTATAAGGTAATTCCATTACATTACGTTTTTAGGCTTATAGAGAGTATATTATAGATATATATAGTATTTTAGAGACTATAATTTAGCCTATATTAAAAGCATAGATAGTAAGCTGTATTCTAGCTTCTTAAGAAATTAATTCTAAGTTAGTAAATAGATATATAGTACTGTAATTAATAGTATTATTAAGATTTTAGTAAAGTATATAGCTCGCCCGTTTATACAACTCATCCATAAAATATATTAATTACTTTTTTAAATAAATAGCTTTAAAATTTAAAAAGTGTATAGTATATTATTAATAAATATAAAAGTATTAATTACATATAGTATTTTAGTATATTAAATTTTTTTATAGTAAAGTAAGTTTTTTTATTTATTTAAAAATAATAAGCTTTAAAAAAAAGCTTTAAAGTAATATATATAATTAAATTTATATTAATACTTAATAAAACTAAGTTAATAAAATTACTAAAAACTAAATATATTTTTTTAAATATAGTAAGCTTAAATAATAGATTTTAAATAGTATAAAAGTATATTACTAATAAGTATAGTAGCTATAGCAAAAAAAATATTAGTAAATTAATAGATTTTAATAAATTAATAAATTCTAATATTTAAAAAAAAAATTTTAGCTACTAATTATAATAGAAATATATAATATACAATACTAAAAAGTTTTAAAGTTAAATATAAATTAATTATTTTTATTAGTTATAAAAGTAAGTAAAAAAAAATTCTAATTAACATAATTACGTAATACTTATGCTATTACGTAATATTATGTAGTAATATTTTTATATAGTACTTTTAATTTATATTTATAACAATTTTAATATCTTACTTTAAAATTAAAAAATTATATTTTAAATTATATTTGTTATTTAAATTATAATATTTAGATTTAATTTATAATTTATATGTAATTTAAAAAAGTTTAGAAAATTATAGTTCATAATATACTTAATTTAAAAATAGTATAAAAAATTATTTTTAGTATATAAATTTAATTATACTATATAAACTTACTACTAGTATTATTTTATATAAAAACTTAAAGTTATATAATAATTAAAATAGTTTAATAGTAATTAATTTAAAAATATTATAGCTTTTAAACTATAAACATTTAATTATAAAACTATTATTTTTGCTTTATATTTATTTTATATATTATAATAAAGTTCACAATAATATTTTAAAATAAAATAAATTTATTAAATATAAATTTTATGTATATATAATAGTATATAATAGTATTCTAATTATTTTATAAATAAAATATATAATTAAGTATTAAACTTTATTTAATTAAGTTATATAACGTAACTTTTTTATAATTTTAAACCTTTTACAGTATTTTGTTATTAATATTTATAAAAACAACATAATATTTTTTTTTTAAAAGTATTA